>OY754984.1:4074988-4679988 GCA_963576475.1 Molanna angustata
TAAATGACATACTAAGTACATACTTTTTGACTTTAAACATGTGTGCAAAATGCATTTACGTTGAAAAATTTTTTTGATTTGATTTGATTTGGAGATGTTCTCACTTTGCAGCCATTTTTTCACCTCTTTCCCGAAGGTATAAGGTTTGCTTTCTATACATATATTCGATGGTAAATTATTGAATGTTCTTGGTGATATGATCGTTGATTATTTTAAACAAAAGCAAATTTATCAGAACTAACTTTTACGAAAATTGTGAAAGAAAAAAAAAACCCTGATTGTAGGGAATATCCTGTTTTTTTATGCGTAACAACACCAAATACAATAATTCCAATATATTTAACAACAAAGTACACTTTTGAATAAAACTTAATCTATGAATGAACTCATTTGTGGTTTGAGCAAAGGTGATTGTGATAAATCAAAATAATAAATGTATGAATATGTTTTAAGGCTATCCACACGTCTGCGAGTGATACTAGATATTCTTTTAACTTACAACTTTTAAATATGATGTCCATAATGACACTCTTTCCGTTGATAAGGTCACACGGCTCCCTTTCACATCCTACTATTGCCACGTCAATGGGAGATGGTTGAGATTCACCTGGCACAAACATTCAATTTATTTTTAACGGGGCATACAACGTTAAATCTAAATAGACAAAAACATTGACTGAAAAACATGATATATTAAAACCGTCAAATATTCTAAGTTCCGTGTTAGTAAGGGTAACTATCGCATGCTCATGAAAACAGTTTATACTTCTTCTTCTTCGTGTGCTGCTTCTAGCTGAGGTTGGCAACCATCAACTCATTCCGATCATGTGCCGACCTAATTAGTGACGTGGCATCCGGAATCCCGAACTGTCTGAAATTTTCAAGCCACGATGTTCCTTTACGCCACATACTCCGTCTTCCCTCTATCTTTCCGTCCACTCTAAGTTGTAGAAGTGCATATCTATCACCACGGACGGCATCAATGTTTTCTTAGGTAGTAATGATATTCTCGAAATGGCAATGTTTTCTTAGGTAGTAATGATATTCTCGAAATGGCAATGTTTTCTTAGGTAGTAATGATATTCTCGAAATGGCAATGTTTTCTTAGGTAGTAATGATATTCTCGAAATGGCAATGTTTTCTCAGGTAGTAATGATATTCTCGAAATGGCAATGTTTTCTTAGGTAGTAATGATATTCTCGAAATGGCAATGTTTTCTTAGGTAGTAATGATATTCTCGAAATGGCAATGTTTTCTTAGGTAGTAATGATATTCTCGAAATGGCAATGTTTTCTTAGGTAGTAATGATATTCTCGAAATGGCAATGTTTTCTCAGGTAGTAACGATATTCTCGAAATGGCAATGTTTTCTTAGGTAGTAATGATATTCTCGAAATGGCAATGTTTTCTTAGGTAGTAATGATATTCTCGAAATGGAAATGTTTTCTTAGGTAGTAATGATATTCTCGAGATGGCAATGACAGCATCAATGTTATTGAATTAATTTATACTTTTGTTATATTTTAATTTTTTAACATCTCAATAGAGACAAAGTTGGAATATTAGAACCAGGAACTCAAGATACCTATAGGGCTTATGACCTGTCATCGGCTGGTTTACGTGATCACTTTATGCGCTCGCGCAACATTTACCAATTATGCCTTCTTATTGAGTTCCCATATCAATGCAATTTTTGAAAGTTCTTCATATTTTAATACCGAGAAACTGATCTTTAAATAAGCTGAAAAAACAACTCGCCATCTATGAAGTAATGAAGAAACCTTGATGGCGATAGCGATGGTGTTTTTCGGGTTATATCAAACAGTCAGTTTTTTCATTATTAAAATATATAGAACTTTCAAAAATTGCTTTGATAAGGTCCTTTACACACAAGTGCTTGCACTCTGGTAAAGGGAAATATATTTTTTTTTATCCTGCATCTTTTTCCGTATTTTTTTATTATTTTATTATTTCAACAGAATAATTATATACATGAAAAATAATCCAAAGATCCCACTTACCATACTAGGTTATCAGTGGGTTTCTATATAAACAAAATAACAAATTAATCAACTAACAATGTAAAAAGTAAAACAATGCACAAATGTAAAACAATATAAAAACAGAGACATAAATGAAGCCATAGCATTATACATAAAATATATATTTAAATATGGAGCACTGTACAAAAATGTGTGTGTGTAATAACCAGGTTTTAATACAAAATATATAAGTCAAAGGTACTATAGAAAAAATAGAAATAAGTTAAGCTTATTGGCACTATTTGTTTAGAATATTTTTTTTGCATACTTGTTTGGTTTTGTAATATGACTTTAATCCAATTATGTTTTTTTAATTTATTAAGATTGTGTTTTTTTTTTATATACGTATTATAAATTTAATAAATAATAAAAAAAGGTAACTCAATAAGAAGGCATAATTGGTTCACCAATTATATATAATTATTTATATATCTTTATAAAAATTTCTTTAGTGAGCAATTAGTTATATCATTCGCATATTGGGTGCAGGACCATTTATTAAAATAGAAGAGAAAGAAGTAGTAATAAATAAATAAATAAATAAATATATAAAAACTTACACTTTTGCACAATTGTAGCTGCTGCCAATGAAATTGATATTATAAATATACAAATTATTCTTGAAGCAGTCATCTTAGTGAAGTTATATACTAGCGTTTCTTGATGCAATCAGTTTACAGTACTATAACACTTTATACATCGATATTCTTTTCAACAATACAATTTTTTTTGTTATATATATAGACATGTTATTTTTAAATATGTATTTTAAAATGTCATGATTTTTATCTATGTGTATTGTTAGGGTTGCTAACAATGTATAAATATATTGTAGTAACAACAACACTGGTTTCGAATCATACCGTGACTGATTTCGTTCAGCAATAACATAAGCATTTCTGCCTTGTTTAGGGAATGTACGAGGATGTATATGCACTTGTTACTGGATCAAATTAATTCTTTTTAAACAATAAATCACTGTTTTTCGTTCAACAAAGATTACTTCCTCAAGATTATCACAGAACGATTCATTTCCTTTCACAGGAGCCGAAATGATTTCTGTGAAAGGAAATTAATCTTTGTGGAGCATAAATCTGTGATTCACACAGACCTATAGACATGACATAAGCAAATTTCTTGGTACACACCGCAAATGGTGGCAACATTTGCATAAAACAAAATTGAATATTTTCAGAGTGGTTTGGAATGAAAATTAAAACAGTTCTTCTGGGGCACAATCCTAGGATTGGTCTGCACCAAACACTCAATCTTTCCACTTATCTCTATCGTCCGCCAGTCTCTTCATCTCTTTGTAACTGCTACAGCGCACGTCACCGATTATCTGGGTCTATATAGTTGTTTCTGGGGCGACCTCTAGAGTTACCCCCATCAATCATTCCTTCGACGATGGTAAAAAGCAGGCCTGGGTGCCAGATGTGCCTATCCAATTTATTCTCTGTTGGGCAATTCTTTTCATAATTTGCCTTGTCTCTCCAACCCTACTTAGTACCTCGTCGTTGCTGATGTGTTCTGACCAGTGAACTTTAGCCATGCGTCTGTAGCACCACATCTCAAATGCAGACAGACATCCCGTTTCGCGTTGGCTGATGGTCCATGTTTCACAGCCATATAGCAGTACACTCCAGACAAGAGTCTTGATCAAATTTTTCCTAATTTTGATGGAAATGTTAGGTGATTCAAAAATTGTTGACCTTTTGTTGAAGGCGACTCTTGCTTGGTGGATTCTGCTTTTGATGTCTGCTGTTGAACGTCCGTCTTGAGATATTCTGCTTCAGTACTCAACAATAATATAAAAAGTGCATGTTGTTAACAAAGGGATTTAAATTTCGTAAAGCAATTACTTTTACTGCTATATAAATGTGTCATAAATATCCAATTTATATTTAAACATTGATTATATAAAAATATTTTATTCATTTTTTTATATGAATAAAATATTTTTGTGTATGCTATTATAAGTATGTATTGTAAATTGTTATATTTTATTTCTACATTTATAAAATAAATAAATAAAATGTGTTTGGGATACCCCCATTCCACTTCACTTTGTGTACCAATCCCCTGGCCTAAAGTGGTAGCTTATGGCAGCTCTGTATACATATTCCTTACTATGTGGTGATTCAATTTTATTTTGCCTTAAGATGTAGTTCCACAATGTTTAATTTTTAGTGTAATGAACAAAATTTTAATTACAGTCTGTAAAAAAGTTTATTGTGAAAAGTAAAAGTGTTATTTCAGACTGTTAAAAAGTTTATTGTAATAAATAAAAGTGTTATTACAGTCTGTCAAAAAGTTTATTGTAATAAATAAAAGTGTTATTTCAGTCTGTCAAAAAGTTTATTGTAATAAATAAAAGTGTTATTTCAAATTGTTAAAAAGTTTATTGTAATAAATAAAAGTGTTATTCCAGTCTGTCAAAAAGTTTATTGTAATAAATAAAAGTATTATTTCAGTCTGTCAAAAAGTTTATTGTAATAAATAAAAGTGTTATTTCAGTCTGTCAAAAAGATTATTGTAAGAAATAAAAGTGTTATTTCAGTCTGTTCAAAAATCGTAGCATTACAGTCTTTATTTTTATCTAACATCATGTATTTTTCGTAAGTAGAAGATTTTTTCAAGGAGCAGCCTTCTCATGAATGATCAGACACAACGCAGGATACTTTGAAGCATTCGAACAATTCTTTGTTGTCACCGAGCAAGGAGAACTCAAGGATAACTGACACCTGGAATCAAAAATAGTTTGTTTTATTTATACACATTATACTATATAGCAAAAAGTCGTAGCTTCAGTTTATTATTTTCTATGTGGTTGTAACTAATATGAAAATTTATTTAGTTTTTTGTAATTTTTCAAGTGTACAACCCTATATGAAGGATTTATACCTATAAAAAAAACAAACTCATTGTGTGCTGAAATTATCAATTGATATATGAATATTAATTAATATTTTTATCAGATGTCTTTAATGAGATTGAAAACACAACACCTGCGAATTTTTATCAAATTGTTTAGTGAAGATAACCATCATGTTGAATTGTTTATGGGCCGACAGAGACAGATCAACAATTTTACAGCCCTTGTAGTTTAAATCATTGCATACATACATACCAGCATGTCCCTCTTTCTATATAGGAAAGACTACAAGAACAATAGAAACCAGAATTAAGGAACATTTGAGATGTCTGAATAGTAACAATTATTCGGATTTTGCCAACCATTTATTAGAGCACAACCATACCTACCTTTGTTAATAATTTAGGTTTAAAAAATTTACATAATAATATTAGTGACAGGCAATTAGACAGCTATGAAATGTTAGAAATTAGAAAAAATATAGATTTAAAAATAATATTATAAATAGTCAAATACAATTTCCTAATCATCCTATACTTAATATCTTACCTATACAGAACAAATAATCCAATCACTTAACTACAACCCCTACCTATTTCTATTGTCCCCGCCCACACTCTGCCCATGTTATTATTTCTTAGTTTTAAGTCTGTACATTTGTTTAGTGTTTAGTATACTTTGTATCCTCCTGAGGAAGGGAACGTGGTTCCCATAACATGTAGAGGGAATTTTTATTCTTATTTAACAGAATAACAAATTTAAGTGGTGTACACAAAGTTGTCTTATTTATTTTTAAATATATAATAGAAATAAAAAGGATCTCTTAACAATATCCGACGTTAATTTGTTACAAAAATCTTGGCACATTTTAATGAAAACTGTAATAGATAAACAGTGTATATTTTCATCTATTTGCAAATTCATAGACGTTTTAATCACTAAACATCAAACTATCGATGAATGGACAAATGCTATAATCCCCACATCTTGAATCTTTAGTTCCAGATGGTGCTGGTGATTGGTGATTGTTATTGGTGGGGTTGCTAGTCAATGATAATTATCAAAAATAAAATAATACATACCTTTGGATAAGCTATGGGTAGATTCAAATGATATACGAGAATTTCATCTTTTTCAATTGGACAATATCCATTTGTTATTGACAAGCAAGCATTCTGTAAATCTCCGGGAAGTGGATATGTAATTGTGATCGGTCCTACACTCGCTCTTACCTTAGGTTCTAGGGTGTAAGAGTTGCTTACTGAAAATAATTCATTCATTATAATACTAGTGTCGATAGCGATAGTATGTATAGTCGGTCCTACACTCGCTCTTACCTTAGGTTCTAGGGTGTAAGAGTTGCTTACTGAAAATAATTCATTCATTATAATACTAGTGTCGATAGCGATAGTATGTATAGTCGGTCCTACACTCGCTCTTACCTTAGGTTCTAGGGTGTAAGAGTTGCTTACTGAAAATAATTCATTCATTATAATACTAGTGTCGATAGCGATAGTATGTATAGTCGGTCCTACACTCGCTCTTACCTTAGGTTCTAGGGTGTAAGAGTTGCTTACTGAAAATAATTCATTCATTATAATACTAGTGTCGATAGCGATAGTATGTATAGTCGGTCCTACACTCGCTCTTACCTTAGGTTCTAGGGTGTAAGAGTTGCTTACTGAAAATAATTCATTCATTATAATACTAGTGTCGATAGCGATAGTATGTATAGTCGGTCCTACACTCGCTCTTACCTTAGGTTCTAGGGTGTAAGAGTTGCTTACTGAAAATAATTCATTCATTATAATACTAGTGTCGATAGCGATAGTATGTATAGTCGGTCCTACACTCGCTCTTACCTTAGGTTCTAGGGTGTAAGAGTTGCTTACTGAAAATAATTCATTCATTATAATACTAGTGTCGATAGCGATAGTATGTATAGTCGGTCCTACACTCGCTCTTACCTTAGGTTCTAGGGTGTAAGAGTTGCTTACTGAAAATAATTCATTCATTATAATACTAGTGTCGATAGCGATAGTATGTATAGTCGGTCCTACACTCGCTCTTACCTTAGGTTCTAGGGTGTAAGAGTTGCTTACTGAAAATAATTCATTCATTATAATACTAGTGTCGATAGCGATAGTATGTATAGTCGGTCCTACACTCGCTCTTACCTTAGGTTCTAGGGTGTAAGAGTTGCTTACTGAAAATAATTCATTCATTATAATACTAGTGTCGATAGCGATAGTATGTATAGTCGGTCCTACACTCGATCTTTCCACTTAACTCTATCGTCCGCCAGTCTCTTCATCTCTTTGTAACTGCTACAGCGCACTTCACCGATTATCTGGTCTATTTAATATGTAGTTGTTTCTGGGGCAACCTCTACAGTTACCCCCATCAATCATTCCTTCGACGATGGTAAAAAGCAGGCCTGGGTGCCGGATGTTGTAGCCTATCCAAGTTGTTCTTTGTCGGGCAATTCTTTTCATAATTTGCCTTGTCTCTCCAACCCTACTTAATACCTCGTCGTTGCTGATGTGTTCTGACCAGTGAACTTTAGCCATGCGTCTGTAGCACCACATCTCAAACGCAGACAGACATCCCGTTTCGCGTTGGCTGATGGTCCATGTTTCACAGCCATATAGCAGTACACTCCAGACTAGAGTCTTGACCAAAATTTTCCTAATTTTGATGGAAATGTTATATATCTTTGACAATTAGTTATATTGCGTTTGACAACTTGTTATTGCATTCATTATTTTAAATTAATATGTGACAAAAACTACTATTTCGGTCTAAAATCAAATGAAAATAGAGTTTTTTTTTTTGTTGGGTTGATTATTATAATTGATGACTTACAACTTCTGAATGTTATATAAACCGATGCATTTCCTCCGTTATATAGTTGACATGGCTCCTTGTCACACCCATCTATCGATACAAATATGGGGTCTGGACCAACAGCACCTAAAAATATCATATTTGTTACTTGATACATTCATTATATCATGATAGCTAATTGGGCTGATTTTTTCCATAAAAAAAATAAATTCTTTGTAGAGTGACTCGGTAATGAGAGTATAGCGTTAGCCATAACTCAATTGTTTATACATGCAATAGTTTTATTTTTCGTTATTTTAATTCTTTCCTTAGCACATGAGGATTATAACATCATTTTGAAAGAGTAGCAACATTTTTGCAAAACATTCTTTGAAATTTACAAAATTGACAGTTAACTCCAATCAAAAATATGAAATTGACTGTAACTTCGCCCACACATCTGGCAACGTTGTAAATATTGAGGTAGTGTTGGACTGGTCTTATCAAATATAGTTTCATTTTGGACCTTGATAACGCCGAATAATCTCAGCCAAAATGTTGTTATAATAAAAGGAAATTGTGTAAAATACTTTTTCTTTATTTGTCAATATTACCTAATTATGAAATTGACGTTTTTCATAATAAATATCTAGGTACTTAAGGGGGGGGACTGTTACCAACGTACCCATTTTTCAATTTGATATACCATCATTATTTCTTATCAAATCGTTTTGTAAATAATAATTTAGATAGTTTGGGTATTAATAAAGAAAAATATATCTTTACTTTTTGATAATGTTCTGTATAAATTCTTGTAGAAAAATAATGGCATACCCTGTTTTTAACGTTTATCTTATATTTTTAATAAAATATAAGGCGTAGTTCAACATATATATTTTTTTAATTAAAGAAGACAAAAATATGATGTGACGTTGCATTAATGCTTCAGGTTTAGTAAATAAACCTAAAAAACATTTATTTTCCATTCAGCGCCATTGCGAAATAAAAGTTTTTTTTGGTTTATTAACTTAACCTGATGCATTAATGCAACGTTACATCGTATTTTTCCAGATATTTTGATCTTCTTTAATTTATAAAAAAATATAATGCTCTATACCTTATAGTTTTTTAAAAATTTAAGAGAAATGTCAAAAATCGGGGTATGCTTATTATTTTTCTACAAGAATATATACAGAGCATAATTAAAAAGTTAAGGAATATTTTTCTTTATTAATATCCAAACTAACTAGGTTATTTTTTTCAAAATGATTCGTCTTGTAGTAATGATGCAAATTCAAATTAAAAAAATAGGTACGTTGGCAGCAGTCACTCTTTTAAGGAACTTTGAATATCTCAAATAGTGTTTTTGTAATATTTATTATGTTTTGTAATGTATACAATTAAATTCACTGGTAATGATTTAATTTTTAAAAAAAATAAATTAAAATGACTCACATTTTTGTACGATTGTGGCAGATGTAGAAACAACTACAAAAAATAAAAACAAAATATTCCTAGAATCCATTGTAAATTATTTGAAAATCTAAAGTTATATACTTATACAATTAATATTTTATTTCACTGTTAAAGCATTTGACACCAAATGCTCAATGAAATACTTTGTAAGGTTGAATAAATATTTATTGGGAAATACATCCTGAACGTTTTATCTAAAGATGTTAAATTGATATTTGTTGGATTATACAATATTTAAGTGGGTATTTTGACATCAAAATATCTTAGATTGAACTATTTCCTAGTATAAACTAAGTTAATCAATTTTATTTTATCTCAAGGAAATGAAATTTATGACACATTGATTAGTTTTCATATTATTTATGTTACATAAACATTCAGGTGTGTCAATATATGGATTATTCTCGATATCTTTTATCAGGCATGTACAATAATTTATTGAGCTAAACAGATTTTAATGGAGAAACAACTCTAATAACTAGTTGCATGTAACACATGAGATCCAACTGTCGATAGCGATAGTATGTATAGTTGAAGAATAAGTACCAAACTATAAACCCATAAATACAAATTATTCAATATTTTAGGATATTTTGTTTTCTATACAACACATGTAGGTATGTATGTCAAGATAAGACAGTATGGAGGTAAATCCTTTTTTCTACCCAGAATATGAAAACAGCATGATGGTTCTGTATGTATGTTTGGAGATTTAAGTATCAAACTATTAAATCTTCTTACATATTATATTATTGTGTATAGACGACTGCCATACAAATTGTATGAAGCAATGTCGTCACTAAAATTTTTATAAAAATTATTAAAAAAAGTTTAAGATATATAACTATAATGTATACATTTTTTATAGAAAATTAAATTCTCTAGTTTACATGTTTCGGCATTTTTCGATATTTCTAAAAGAAATGGAAATAAAAGCAGTTAAAGACAAAAAATGTCATATCTATTTTTTGCTTCTTAATAAAAACAGTTTGAGAAACCCTGGAACTGTTTTTCAAAATCCATTTCGAAATACTATATTTGACTATATTTGTACAACATTTCAGTGTTCTGGCTTTTATAGTTTTTGAGATATGTGGATAAATGCTATAGAAATTAAAATGTTAATAACCCCTGACTGGAACAAAAATTCTAAATACTGAGTATAAAAGTTTTGTGTACCTAAAATTGTCTATATATTCTGAAATTTCAGGCTTTGTGAATCCAGCGGATCAAAAGTTATATAAGGGGGGGATGGACAGACCAATACCTAGATAGGTATTGGACAGACACACACACGCACACAATTAAAAAAATTAAAAGGAATTTTATATAATACTTTATTTTTTATTGAAAATTTGCATTTTTCAGATCAAATTTTATTTTTTGCTTAACACGTTCAAAGGGTTAAATAAACTTAGAATACGGACCATGCATCTGTGGTCTAGTGATTGGAATCTATCAATCAGACGTACAGCACGCCTCTGTACAGCATCGAGGGTATTCAGTAGGTATTTGGGGGCGCCACTCCAAAGGTGAATAACATATTCAATAATTGGGCGTATTTACGCTTTGTAGAGAATACAAATTAGAATTTCAAAAATACCTAGACGCTATATATAATACGCTCAATTATTTTGAAGGCGAGTTTCACCTTAGCTACAATGGAGCCCCTGTAGAGTAAGGTGGTTCATTATAGATACTCCAAGCAGGTCGATAGATTTGCTTCCGTTGAGGTAGAGTGCTTCCGTTGAAAGACCTCAGCAATTCATTAGGGAACCTCTTCGCATAAATGTAGTTTCACGAAAAGCATAACATTTATTATTTCAATTCAAATATGTCACCAAAATGTTCATTTTTATACAAGGGTTAATATTTTTATTGTATTATTATCCAACTGTCGATTCGTTCATAAGACTTCTATTCTCTGAATGAATCGACATTATTAAGCCAAGATGCGTGTACGAAGGAACATTTTGTATAGCGTAGTGGACTTTTTGCATGCTAATAACACCAACTAGAGGCCTCGCAGCATATATGTTCCCGTACATGGATTTACTCAGAATTCGGAGTAGAACATTTTATGTGAGTTTTGTGTGTGTGTAAAAATCAAAAATAAACTTTATCACTTATAGAAATCTGTTTTGTTCAATTTTTTTTCGGCCCGCCTAGATAATTTTTTATTTTATCTGGTCCTCCTCTTAAAAAGTTTGCCCATCACTGGTATAAGGTAATAATAATGAAATATTAACAACTATGCCAATAATGTTTCCACATAGAGTACACAGTGTGATGACATAATATTATCACTATACCTGTATGTATTATTCTCATTGTGATATTGTAATTTTTTTTATTTTATTTTTTTAAATAGAAAAATAAATAATATTGATAACAGATTTTTAATTATCTCAATAGAGACGAAGTTGGAATATTTATTGTAGGAGAACCGGGAAATCAAGGCACCTACAGGGCTTACGACCTGTCATCGGCTGGTTTACGTGATCACTTTATGGTAAACCACGTACACGTAAACCAGCCGATGACAGGTCGTAAGCCCTGTAGGTGCCTTGATTTCCCGGTTCTCCTACAATAAATATTCCAACTTCGTCTCTATTGAGATAATTAAAAATCTGTTATCAAATATCTTTGACTCCCGACAGGGAAAAAAATCCAATGTTTGCGCATATGCAATAATAAAAATATTCGATTAAATAATATTGAATTGAAATGATGCTCGTTTTATGTTATATAACGAATATTATTCTTTGTTCGTGACAAGGAGGAATGAATGTGTTTTATGAAAGTTACTCTGGATGTCGTTGAACTATTTGTTGGGTAGATATGCTCGGATTATGGTATATGGTTTGTTTGAGTAGGAGCCCGAAGGAAGGGGTATCGAGGGAGATCGAGATCCACTTCCACGCCGGCGACGCTATAGAGCCCATTGGCCCTGTTCACCACCGGACGCAGTCGCAACATCGGACAAACACAAATATCCACCATCCATCGGGTTCAACCACTGCCCCCGAGAATCCAACCACGCACGTCAGGGCCTCCGATTGGTCTCGAAATCGGCCGCTAAGAACACTCCGTTTCAAGTCGGAGGGGCTTGTACCCCGACCCCTCGGTCCTCGTGTTGGCGTCCGAAGGTTCCGCGGGCTAACACCGGGGGCATCCGACGCAATCATCACCTGTCAGATTTGACGTCTAGTTGTCAACACAGGATGTCTGACCCGACGTCTGCGCCGGCGGTGTGCCCGAACCACACAACAACATTCGCCACAGCTGACGAATAACTGCCGAGCGAGACTAGAGACGTCCGTCCTGCTCTTCTCTAAGTACAGAATGACGAGGGCACAACAGCGTCGGCCGCCCACCCCCGCCTTTACTGCCTAGGCCCTTAGAGCCGCAACCTAGGCTTATATCCCGACGCATCGGTACTCGTGTTGGCGTCCGAAGGTTCCGCGGGCTAACACCGGGGGCATCCGACGCAATCATCACCTGTCAGATTTGACGTCTAGTTGTCAACACAGGATGTCTGACCCGACGTCTGCGCCGGCGGTGTGCCCGAACCACACAACAACATTCGCCACAGTTGACGAGTCACTGCCGAGCGAGACTAAAGGCGTTCGTCCTGCTCTTCTCTAAGTACAGAATTGACGAGGGCACAACAGCGTCGGCCGCCCACCCCCGCCTTTACTGCCTAGGCCCTTAGAGCCGCAACCTAGGCCGGAAGGGGTATAGTGATTGTCTATAAATACTAGTGCAGAGCTGGAAGTGGGTTTATTACTGGGGAAGCTGGTTGAACTATACTCTTTAAAACGCGCGCGCCGAGATTCAAGTTCAACACATTTAATATTCCTTTGTTTATAAAAAACCAGTTATTAAGTATAAAATAATAATCTATAATTTTAATTAACAATAATTAAATAATTTTATATAAGTGAAGTGTTGTTGGAGAAGAGGGACCATTTAAATTTTAAATATATTTATTTATTTTTGTTTACTAAAAAATACAATAAAACCGCTTCGTTAAAAATAATTCTTAAAATAAATTTGGAAGGCGCCAATCTTCCTGAGAGACGCAAGGAGCTTGATAAGTTTTTTTTTATATATTTTATTGACACCTTTTATTCTTTATAGAGCTGGACTAAGATTTGAAATGTTGTTTATAAAATTATTGTTTATTTTCTATTTTGATTTTGAAATATTGTTGATTCTTATATTGATTACAAATTGCATGTTACATTATTTTACATATTTTGCAAGAAATTATTTATTTATAATACTAATCAATTCAATTATTCCTTTTCCAAATATCTGCTCGAAGCATGTCCTTTCCTATTAGAAAATATTTATATTTCTAAATCCAATCACCCGACGTTTGGTTTCTGAGTATCGGGATTAAACGTCTCATTAACAAAATATAATACTAACCAAATTTTACCAAATCCAATAAACCTCTGATGTCTCAAAGATATCGCCATCTGACCAATGGTTCCTTTCTTCGAATTATCTCTATATAGTTTATTTATTTGTTTATTTGTCATTTAGATAGATAAATGAATAGATGGACACTAGAATTAAGGAGTTACCGACTTCCCAGTGGTTAGGAAATCCTCAACTTAATTTGAGATATGTGGCAGATATATAAATATATACATATATATAGTAGCGCATGATTTATTTAGTTTATAAGTATTATTATTATTATTATTAGAGGGTGTTCTTATGCACTGCGACCCTTAGGATCTTTTGCGCTCCCCCCTACTTGCTTACCGGGTTTCCTGTTACAGCATCCCCTCGAGTCCTAGCCCTCTTAGGAAGTTTAGGACTCGCAGGGGATTCAATGAGCGTATGGATCCAATGTCCATTTGGGGCCTGCCCAAGGTCCTCATTCTAACTTGTGTCACTGCAACACACTGCATGAGAAGGTGGTGTGGCGTTTCTGCCCCCTCCCTACAGAATCTGCATGTTCCGTCTTCTTCTAGTCCTATTATCCGCAGATGTTCCCCAAGTCTACAATGGCCTGTGAGGAACCCTGTCAGACTTTTTAGGGCTTTCCTGCCGAGGCTCAAACATGTTCTGGACCTTTTTCGGTCATAATTACCGAGCAGGTCCTTGGCCTGCCTGAGCCCCGGGAGTTCAATCCAGTAGCTAGATCTCACTTTCTCCGTAATTCTCTTTACTTCTGCCTGAAAATATGAATTTCCTAGGCCGCAGAATGGCTCTGGACCTATCAGATGCTCTCTCGCACCCTTCCTGGCGAGTCTATCAGCTCGCTCATTTCCTTCGACGCCCATATGCCCTGGTACCCAGAGCAGGGAGACTTTATTATTCTTGTCTAGTTCATTAAGTTTTGTTAAGCATTCCCAAACCATTTTTGAGTCAATGTTTGGGGAATTCAATGCCATGATGGCTGCTTGACTGTCAGATAGAATAGCAATATCCTGCCTATTGTATCTTCTGTCGAGGTTGAACTGAGCGCATCTCTCAATTGCGTGAACTTCCGCTTGAAAGACACTAGGGAGTTTGCCCATTGCTTCAGAATATTCTGTCCTTGGTCCATATACTCCTGCTCCAGTTCCCTCTTCTGTTTTGGATCCATCGGTATACCATTTAATAGTATTTTCCCTGAGTGATTGGATGGTGTGGTTGTTCCAATCATTTCTCGTGTTCAGCTTGATATCAAAGTTCTTTTCGAGACTGAACTTCTTGACCATTTTGTCTCCTGGTAGGTCGATTAGGTGTGTGCAATTAGGCAAAGCTAGCTCAGCATGCCCACCCTTTATTGACCTTTCTTTGTACAATCTGAGGTAGGCCTTTGTTGCGACTTCCTCCACTACTATGTGGAGTGGAGTGAGGTCTAGGATGACCTCCATTGCCGCACTCGGACATGTCCTCATACCGCCTGTTATACATAAGCAGGCTAGCCTTTGCAACTTCTCGAGTGATTTCCTCGTTGTTTCAAGCTTGGTTCTGCTTGACCATACTATTGCACCATAGGTGATGATAGGTCTTACTATTGCAGTGTACATCCATAGTAGGATCTTTGGGTGACATCGCCATATTTTTCCTGCAATTCTTCTACATATCATTATAGCTGATTTCGCTTTGCTGATTTTTTCTTCAACATGCTTGTTCCACAGCAACTTTTTATCTAGTATCACTCCTAGATATTTTGTGTGGTCTCTCCATTCAATATCTTCTCCATTTATCTGGATATTCTTTATATTGTGGAGATTTCTTTTGTTGGTAAATGGTATTAGTGTGGTTTTCCCTGAATTTAGATTCAGGCCCACAGATAAACACCATTCTTTGGTGATTTTGAGGGCATCCTGCATTAGGAGACACAGTGTTGATTAGGATGACGATGTCGTCGGCATAGCCGTTTACGTGATATCCACACTCGGTCAGCCGCCTCAACAGCTCGTCAACGACCAGACTCCAGATCAGTGGTGACAGTACTCCTCCCTGTGGGCATCCCCTAGTGGTGCTAACCTGGATGGTTTTTCCACTAGTGTTTGCCGCCACTGTTCTTGTTGTTAGCATATTGTTAATCCATCTGGACAGTGTGCTGTCCACTTCTTTTCTAGCTAGAGCGTCCTCAACTGCCTTGTGTGAGGTGTTGTCGAAGGCGCCCTCTATATCCAGAAAGGAGCATAGAGCTATCTCTTTTTCATCAAGTGATTTCTGTATTACCTCTGTAAGCTCAAATAGAGCGGTGTCGGTTGATTTGCCCGCTCTATATGCATGTTGGTTCTTATGCAGAGGTGCCTTGTCCAGAATTTCACTACGTATATAGTTGTCCACCATCTTTTCTAAGGTTTTTAGTAAGAACGATGTGAGGCAGATGGGTCTGTAGGACTTCGGTAGGGTCGTGTCCTTCTTACCATTCTTTGGTATGAAGATGACTCTTGCGATCCGCCAGGCTTGGGGAATATGTCCCAATGCTAGGCTACATCTATATATCCTTAGTAGGTGAGCGTGCATTTCCTGTGGCCCTCTTTGTAGTAGGGCAGGAAATACACCATCTGTACCGGGTGATTTATACGGCTGAAAGGTGTTAGTTTATAAGTAGAAAAAGTAGTTAATGCACTCGGACTCAAAAGTAGTGATTGTCGGTGTTTTGAGACGTAGAAAGGCGTGTACTGGGGCCTTTCTAATCGCATGAAGCATGAAAATTTGCGTGAAATTTGTATAAATAGAAAAATATATAATATATATACATTGTGTTCAAATCAACAGTATGGCTAAGTCTTTAATATCATTGATTTAATAATGGAAAAAATTCTCATCTTGGTCCACTTATAATACTGTCTCTATGAACTAACACTAATCTTTGAAAGAGACTAAATAACTATATTTTCTTAGATATGTACCGATCGTTTGAAATTTCACCCATGTGAACCTGAAATATTATTTGTTGTGCAATGTTATTTATTGTTCTTTGTTTTTCTTCAATATGTTTTGTTTTTTAGATTGGATAAAAGGTAAGAAGAATATTTCTTGTCTTTTTTTTATAACTAACCTCATGGGTGAAATACATAATTATTGATAAAATGTGTACTTCGAAATTTACTGAAATCGTGTATATTTTGTTTTCTAAACTAAAATATTTTTCAATTGTCATATTTATGAATAATTTATTGAATACATAATTCAATAACTCTGTAGGTATATGGACACATTGTGTCTTGTATATAGAAAAATAGGAAGATGAATTTATTAAGAGTTTATTTTCATTATAGAATAATCTTGTTGATTTTGTAGATATATGTGTATATATATATATGTTTGTATGAATTTGCATATAAATATGTATGTGCATAGTATCTTTTGTGTAGTAAAATATTCCAGTGAATCTATTAAGGATTCATTTTCATTGTAATTATGAATTTATTAAATCTGTAGAGATATTTGTATGAAAGTACACATATAATTGTATCGTATTCAAATATTCGTTGGAATGGTTATATTTAATGACTATTATTAATCAAGAAGTGGTGTTTGTAATGATTCATTTTCTTAACTAAAAGGTGATGTTATTATATTAATTAAAATCGATGAAATGAATAATAATTTGCTGTCGCGAAATGCAATTCACAAACTTAGAGTTCTGGTTTCTAAAGATATACGAAATCACTAGCCATAGTATAAAATTTAATTCAGTATACGACAATGAATATTAATTTGTTAATAAACCATAAATTCACAACGTAAGGGTCCTTTTTCAATACGTAATAATCACTAGACGATCATAGCCAAAATTCGTAAATAAATAGTAAAGAAGAATAGACCCTGCATACAAATCTCGCGTATCTTAGCTTGGTACTTTGTCAATATGTTAAGAGAATAAAATTCTTTTGAACAAATCGACAATTGTATTATACTTGTAAAAACGGATGTTTAAATAAATAAATAAATATTATATTAGATTAAGTATTCGATTATATAAAAAAATGAATAAATACACGGGATATCTTATGTGAAAAAAATTTATTGGGATATAATGAGTTAATCATACTTTTCATAATTATCATATACTTTTTAAATAAAACATTGAATTCTGTAATAAAAAATAGGCAAGAAGAATATTAATCTAAATATATGGATTATAATGGAAAAAATACATTTCACAGTTAATATAAACATGAAACTTTCAAAACAAATTTTAGATGGGTCGATAGCAGAGAGGTTAGCGCACTGGGTTAGTAATCCAGTGGTCGCGAGTTCGAATCCTGCCTCGACCGATTTCGTTCACCTATAGCACAAGCATTTATATGCTTATTTTAGGGAACGTAGGAAGATGAATATGTACTTGTTTAACAAGGATATATTCATTTTTATTTAAAAAAAAAAAAATTCTTCAGTTGGCAGGGCCGGATCTACCCTATTCGGCACCTGGTGCATTAGATCCAAAGCGCCCCCCACCCCCGAATTCTGAGTAAATCCGTATATATAACATATGCTGCGAAGCCTCTAAGTTGGTGTTTTTTAACTTCAAAGTTGGAAAAGCCGTGAAAAATATAGACCCTGCATACAAATCTCGCATATCTTGGTTTGATACTTTGTCAGAATAAAGTTCTCTTGGACAAATTGACAGTTGGATTATATAAATGCGGTTTTCGTTGTGTACCACTTCTAATAATAATATGAAGTGCCTAGTTTCAAAACCCCCTAAAATGGATTTTCACTTTTTTTGAGTTGGATATGCAGTTAAGTAAATGGTAAAATTCCCCACAGAATGATCCATATGTCACTTCCAAAACCTGTTCAATTGCGTAGAAAAATCGATTTAAAAAACGAGGTTAGTTGCAATACCCCCTAAAATGCTAAATGTGTTAGTTGCAAATTTCTCTATAAACAATTCAGCCAATCACAGGACAGGAAAGTGATGACATTCAATATGGCCGACAAAGTATTTTATTTGAGTTTTGGTAACATTGTGTATTATTCGGTTTCTATATCTTAGTGAATAATTATTTATTTATTTAATTATATTTACGGCTTGAAAGCCTATTTACAGTACATAACACCATATTATTAACAGTACATAACACCAGTTATAAATACAACAATAACATAAGTACCTACAACACATTTAGTTCAGCAATACATTATATCAGTTAAGAAACATCAATAAAGATAACAATAACATATTGTAAATCAGAAAGAAATCAAATTTAAAATTCGGCGATACATAATATCTGTTATGAAATATAATGTTAAAAATTGAACAGTACACAACACAGTTATAAATACAACAATAACATAAGTACCTACAGCACATTTAGTTCAGCAATACATTATATCAGTTAAGAAACATCAATAAAGATAACAATAACATATTGTAAATCAGAAAGAAATCAAATTTAAAATTCGGCGATACATAATATCTGTTATGAAATATAATGTTAAAAATTGAACAGTACACAACACAGTTATAAATACAATAATAACATAAGTATAACACATTAAGTTCAGCAATACATTATATCAGTTAGGAAACATCAATAAAGACAAAATACAAAAACAAAATAAAAACCCAGACATAACGATTACTATGATAAGTCATGAGTTAAGAGAAAGAAATGTACAATTTTATGAAAATAATAGATAAACTATCAATAAATGTGCCTAAATCCAAGCCTAATGAAGCAAGGAAGCGTCTGCGCAATGAAAAAAGGTGGAAAAGGAATATTGAACGTCAGAATAAGTAAGATAAAATTGACATTTTTGTTGATATTTTGTGATATAATGCAGAGTGGGTTCAAGTTATTATATGTGCCATTCATAATAAACTAGTTGCATGTTACACATATATAGTTGAAGAATAAGTACCAAACTATAAACCCATATTATTGAATAATTTAGGATATTTTATTTTCTATACAACACATGTAGGTATGTATGTCAAGATAGGACAGTATGGAGGTCAGTCCTTTTTCTACCCAGAATATGAAAACAGCATGACGGTATGTATGTTTGGAGATTTAAGTATCAAACTATTAAGTCTTCTTACATATTGTGTATAGGCCACTGCCATACAAATTGTATGAAGCGATGTCGTCACTACATTCAGTTGTCGTCACTAAATTAGTGAGTCATGAATTCACAATTTTTAAACACATTTTTTACATCAATTTCTCAACGGGTATCATGTACATCCAACAACAGTTCCTTATGGGATTAACACCAAATAATTTGAAAATAGCAGATGTCAATAAGTTGCTAACCATACATTATGGAGAAAAGTGGCAAGAGCTACACAGCCTCACTTTATAAAGACATAGAAAAGTGGCGAGAGCTACACAGCCTCACTTTATAAAGACATAGAAAAGTGGCGAGAGCTACACAGCCTCACTTTATAAAGACATAGAAAAGTGGCGAGATCTACACAGCCTCACTTTATAAAGACATAGAAAATATGCAAAAGGCCGCAGGCCAAAGAGATTATAGAGGAACAATTAGAGGATTCATTGTGTGAAGCTGATTGTGAAGAAATTTTAATCTAAGTATATTATTACCATTTTTAACTGTTTTTTTGCAACCAATATATGTATATAAGTTGTTATTAAAGAATATGTGATTTTTATATATTTTTAAGCAAATTTAATTTTTGTTATATTTATATAATTTTATATTACAGAACTTGGCTTAATGACCGTATATATTTAAATTGTTTCCGTTAATTCATAAAAGATCTTTTTAAAAAATATTTGAGTTTTTTTATTCTTTTAAGTAAATTTTTATAAAAACTATTTTTTTATTTCATCAACAATTGCCCTAAAACCCCTTTCCTGCAACCGGCCATTTTAGAAATGTCATTTTTTTATTAGTTTCAAAACCCCCTAAAATGATTTTGTGACTTGCAAAACCCACTAAAATCAAATGCGAGTTTCAAAATCCCCTATAATGAAACTTTATGTATTTTTAATTAATTGTTTGTAATAATTACACATTATAACTATTAAAATTAATAGTTTTGGTGGTTCTAAGATCTCAAATAGATATTTAAAATGAATACTAAGCCATAACTTTAGCTGATATTACTAATTGTTCACCAAAAAGCCAATTTAGGGTGTTTTGAAACTAGTTGCTTCATATTAAGGATATTTATTTATTTATTTTGGAATATCCAATAGTAAAGTAGAATATAATAACATAGTATGATATTAAAAACAATGGAAAAAACAGTAAATGATAGACTACGGTACATAATGACAGGACATCATATCAAGTAATTTTTAAAACAAATGAGAAAAAACTAAATTATAGGATCACACCTGAAACATACAAGGAATAGTACAGAGAGGATTATATTCAAGAATCATAACATGGGATTCTAACTTACTTAAGGATTAACAAAAAAGGTGTTGCAACCAATTATTTATTTAAAAAAACTCATCAAAGACGTCTCTGGATTGTTTATAGATAATTATAATAATAGTAGTAGTCTTTTTTTATATATTTTTTGATTTTTTTTTGTTATATTTGGCGCCCTAGATTTATTTGCGCCTGGTACAACTGCACAGTTTGAACCTATGGTGGATCCAGCCCTGTCAGTTGGGGCATAAATTCACTGGTAATTTTAATTGGTGTTTTGTATGGAAATATGTCTTGCCGCAATTAGTTAACTGTAGTCATGTGGTTTTCCAAACAAACAATGTTTGCCAAAAACCCGACAAGTTGATTCCATTTTGAGTTACACATTCGTGAGAATGTCTTCCCACACACATTGTGTTCATGTAGTTTTCTGCAGATTTAATTAATTTACGTTTGTTTGAAATTCCCCAAAGATTTCGCACAGATTACATTCATTTGATAATTCGCCCAAATGTGTTATTTGATGCTTTTTTAAACCATCAATTCGAGAGAACGTCTACCCACACACATTGCATTCATGTGGTTTTTCACCCAAATGAGTTAGTTTATGTTTAACAAAAATTAACTAAATTTTTTAACTTTGTTAACACCACATGAGTTTATGTTTCTTTAATGCTCCTCTTTGAATGAATGTCTTCCCACAGACATCGCATTCATTCATGGTTTTTCGCCCGAATGAATTTGTTTATGATTTTCCCACAGATATTGCATTCATGTGGTTTTTCAACCGAATGTTTTAGTTCATCATGTCTGTTTAAGCGTCTTTTTACAGGAAATGTTTTCCCACAGACTTTGCATTTATGAGGTTTTTCGCCGGAATGAGTTAACTTATGTTCGTTTAAATTTGCCTTTTTAAAAAAAGTATACACACAGGTATTGCATTCATGATTTTTGTCCGAATGAAATAATTTATGAGCATTTAAATATCCTCTAAGAGAAAATTTCTTCCTACATACATCGCATATTTTGAGGTTCTTTACCCGAGTGAGTTAATTTATGTCTATTTAAATGTCCTCTTGTAGAAAATCTCTTCCCACAGGTATTGCATTCATGTTTTTTGTCCGAATGAATTAATTTATGATCATTTAAATATCCTCTTAGAGAGAATGTCTTCCCACATACATCGCATATATGAGGTTTTTAACCCGAGTGAGTTAATTTATGTCTATTTAAATGTCCTCTTGTAGAAAATTTCTTCCCACATACATCGCATATATGAGGTTTTATACCCGAGTGAGTTAATTTATGTCTATTTAAATGTCCTCTTGAAGTAAATTTCTTCCCACAGGTATTGCATTCTTGTTTTTTGTCCGAATGAATTAATTTATGAGCATTTAAATTTCCTCTTACAGCGAATGTCTTCCCACAGACATCGCATATATGAGGTTTTTTACCCGAGTGAGTTAATTTATGTCTATTTAAATGTCCTCTTCGAGTAAATTTCTTCCCACATATATTGCATTCATGTAGTTTTTCGACCGAATGAATTCGTTTATGAGAGTTTAAATCTGCTGATTGAAAGAATGTCTTCCCACAGATATCGCATTCATAAGGTGCTTCGCCCGAATGAGTTAAGTGATGTTTGTTTAAGTTCCCTTTGTTAGCGAATTTCTTTCCACAGATTATGCATTCATGTGGTTTTTCGCCTGAATGAGTTAGTTTATGAACGTCTAAATTTCCCTTTCCAAAAAATGTTTTCCCACAAGTATTGCATTCATGTGTCTTTTGGCCTGTATGAATTAGTAAATGTCGTTTTAAACATACTTTTTGAGAGAATTTTTTCCCACAGTTATGGCATTCAAGTGATTTTTCGCTTGAATGAGTTACTTTATGAATATACAAGTATGCTCTTAAAGAAAAACGCTTCCCACAGACATTGCATTCATGAGATTTTTCACCCGAATGAGTTTCTTTATGTTTTTTTAAGTAATCTTTTCGATGGAACCTTTTCCCACAGACATCGCATTTATGAGGTTTTTTTCTCGAGTGAGTTTGTTTATGTGAATATAAATATCAACTTCGAGAGAATGTCTTACCACATATTCTGCATTCATATAGTTTTTCTCCGGAATGTGATAGTTTATGAGTGGCTAAGTGTCTTCTTAGAGAGAATGTATTCCCACAGACATTGCATTCATGCGAATGATTTACTCGTAGTTGATGTCTTTTTAAATTTTTCGGGTTAGAGAATGTCTTCCCACAGATATTGCATTCATTTTTAGAGGATTGGGATATTATTTTGCTTTCATTTCCTGGGTGCTCTACGATTTCACTTTTTAAATTAACTTCACATTCTTCAATTGGAAAATCTGGAAATTCTTTAAGTACATCAATATATTTGTCCATGGAAGGAGTATATTCATCTTTCAATGTTTTTTTTGTCTTTTGTCTTTTGTTCACCATGGCATCCATTTTCTGAAAAAAAAAAATATATATATATATATAAAAATATATACTAATACAATATATATAAACAACCCAAATGAATGCTTACATCTAATTAATAATATCAACATCCTTCAACAGAATATAAGAAGTATCAATAAAAATTTTGATGAACTGGTTATACTCCTTCAAATTCTACCAATTAAAATCGATATAATAATACTGACAGAATGTCGATTAACTAATAGTTTCAGTCCTAAATTTCTTGATGGTTATACATGCCATTCTACATCGTTGCATTATAAACAAAACGATGGCGTTATAGTATATATAAGCAATAAATTAGAAGCACAAATAACAGAACTAAAAATTAATGACACAAACTGTCTACAAATTTCTTTTGGTAAAGAAAACACCCTTCTAGCAATATACAGATCACCAGCAACCCGTAATATAAATACATTTCTTTCAGAAATAGAAAGAGAAATTAATAACCTAAAAATGGTAAAGAATTTATATATTATGGGTGATTTGAACATAGACATATTGCGAAATGGACATCCGCAAAAAGATGAATATATACAAACCTTAGCTCACCTCGGACTAATCAACGACATAAATATCCCTACGAGAATTACTCATAACTCACTAACATGTATTGATCATGTTTTTAAAAAAACGAAAAATTCTACACAATCTTTAGTGTATAAATCAACAATAACAGATCATTACACAACAATTTTGTCAATTAAAGAAAACAGTCCTCTAAAAAAAGACATGAAAAAAGAATATATTAAATATGACATAAATTATGAAGACCTAAAAAATGAATTAAAATTAGAAAATTGGGTACAATTAAAAAACATAGACGATACCAATGACTCATGGGAATATTTCACTAAATATTTACAGAATAAAATACAAAAATTTAATTCTAAAAAAACAATACGACCACCCCATAAAAATAAAAGACTCAAACCATGGATAACACAGAGCATATTAAATAGTATAAGGAAAAGAGACAAACTGCATGAAAAAATTAAAAGAAATCCAATCGATATATATACCATTGATTTTTATAAAAGATACAGAAACATTTGTACTAATATTATACACAAAGCAAAGGAAACATACTACATAAACAAAATTAATGAATGCAACCAAAACACTAAAAAAATCTGGCAAATACTCAAAGAAATCACACATTCAAAAAAAAATAAGGACTCATTTATTAAAAAAATTAAGATTAATGAAGAAACAATGCTATTCGAAAAGAACCCAGATATGATAGTAAAACATATAAACCATTATTTTGCAAATTGTGGAGAAGAAACTGCAAAAAAAATCAAAACACATAAACCACAAAACCAAATCGACAGGATGGTAACAACAGACACAAACTCCGAAATTCGCTCTAAATTTGAATTAAAGGAAATTAAAATTACGGACATAGAAAAAACTATTTCATCACTGAAAACAAACAGTGCACCTGGGAAAGATAATATTTCATCAAAAACACTCAAAATACTACAGCAAGAACTATGTGAACCACTAACACACCTTATAAACTTATCAATAAAAAAAGGAGAATTTCCAAACATACTTAAACAAGGAACAATATTACCGATTCACAAAAATGGTAGTAAGGAAGAAATAAATAACTACAGACCAATAAGTTTACTAAATTCAATGTCAAAAATTTTGGAAAAGGTAATAAAGAAGCAACTGATGAACTATTTAAACAAATATGACATCCTCTCTAAAAACCAATACGGTTTCAGAGAAAATAAAAGTACCTCAGATGCAATTTCGTATGTCACTGACCATATTAAAGAATTAATGGATAAAGGCAACAAGTGTCTTGCAGTTTTTATTGACCTAACCAAAGCTTTTGATACCATTAACCACAATTTGCTCTTCAAAAAGCTTGAAAACATTGGTGTAAAAGATACTTCCCTAAAAATTCTCAAAAATTACATGACATGCAGAAAGCAATGTGTAAAAGTGGGAAAACACAAGCGAAAACCTAACAATTAACTGTGGTGTGCCTCAGGGAAGTGTATTAGGGCCTATCCTGTTTCTTATATATATGAATGACCTATGCAATATTCCCACAAAAGGACATATCATCAGTTATGCTGATGACACAGTTTTCATCTATTACGAAAAAACTTGGAAAAAAGTATACAAAATGGCTGAAACGGAATTGACAGAAGTAAAAAAATGGCTTGACAGGAACTCTCTGGCACTAAATACAAACAAAACAAAATACATTGCATACAGCATAACCTCCCGAAATAAACCTAGTGACGAACATAAACTAAGAATTCATGATTACTGTACCGAAAACTTAAGTGATCAACCAACATGTAACTGCCCGATCATTGAACGAACAGAGAGCATAAAATATCTAGGAATTATATTTGATGAAAACTTGAGATGGGACTATCACATTGACTGCGTGACATCTAAAATGAATAGATTAATATACTTCTTTAAATCAATCAGAAATGTTATTGACCTAAAACATTTGAAAAATATATACTATGCTCTTTGTCATTCAATAATTGAATATGGAATTATTGGATGGGGAAGTGCAACGCCAACAATAATAAAGAAAATAGACATAGCCCAAAAAGCTATTATAAAAGTTATACTTAAGGTACCTATTCGAACGAATACTGAAGAGATTTTTACTAAATTCAAAGTTCCAACAATTACAAAAATATATGCAAAAAATCTGCTAATATACAAGCTAAAAAGAGAAGATCAATATACTAGCTCACAACAATATAAACACACTAGATTAAGTACAACAAATACCTTAAATATACCATATATTAAAACAACTTTTGGACAACGTAGTGTACGATATTTTTCAACAAAACTTTTCAATAGTTTACCAACAAATATTAAAAACATCAGTAATGCAAAAGAATTTAAAAAACTATCACTAAGATGGGTTTATGAAATAGATGAAAAAATCCTTAAGGAAATAATTCTTCCAAATAAAATGTAAATGCACTATTACAAACAACAGAATAGACAATTGAAAAAAAGTGAAACAAATAATTTATTTCCACAATTTTTGGTTGTGTGTGCATGACTCAATATGAAATATTGTATTTAGAAGGAAAGATGCATACGTTTGAATGCGTAGCGTATGTATGTACATGTACTTATATAATATGTAAATGTATCTATAAATAAACAACGTAATAGACAATAACATAAAACTAGCTCACCTTAGCACAGGCTATGCCTAGTGAGGGGGCTAGTAACAAAGATACAAACAAAAAGATATGGCTTCAACTATGTAAGCACCAGTGAAGTGGTAAATTGATATTTATTGAAATGAGATAACTTATATTTACATTGTATGTTAACTATGTATGAATAAGCTTATATTATCTTAAGATATTTTGTATCTCATATATACTGTATATTTTTGGATAGAAATAAATAAAAAAAAAAAAAAAAAAAATAAAAATAAAATAAATAAATTTAAAAAAAAATGTGATTAATTGAGTACAGATTGACACACGAAATCCAACTCGATAAGACACAAGGGTGAGTGTAGAAAACATCAGGTGATGGGTATTGATGTTGTTGGATAGTGGACTGTATAATAAATTAGGTATAAATGAAAACACTAATTAGTTTTAGTTTCACTATTTAATTATAACACTGGCACTGACCGGTATCGATCTGAAGATCATCGTCAGAGTGCACTATCGATCTGAAGATCATCGCACTCTGACGATGATCTTCAGATCGATACCGGTCAGTGCCAGTGTTATAATTAAATAGTGAAACTAAAACTAATTAGTGTTTTCATTTATACCTAGTATAATGGAGTTTCACCACGAATTATCCGTCGACAAAATTAACAAGTGTATAATAAATGACCTCACAGATGCTTCCTTTACTTCTGGTTCACACGCGGTGATCTTCAAACTTGCACTAAACTTTTTTCACTTATCACTTATTGCTACCCAAAATTATTGCAACTAACTTTCAAACTGACACATCGGTGACGGGACAATGGCAAGGAAGGGATACACGGAAATATGCTTCTATAGAGTTTTCTTGAAAACAGTACTATAAAAATAATATTTGGGTAATTGTTTACAAGAAATGTCCCTGGCCGATCGCAATAATTTTTATATCAATAGATAGATAAACACGTATATATTACGGGAAAAATTAAAACTTTTGGCGGTAAGTCTTAAAAAAATTATAAAAAAGAAAAATGTATGAAGGAATCCATTATAAAAATGGTTGGTTTCCTGACTTTACTCAAGTTTCCGAAATTCACCACTAGAGTTGAACACTAGCGTGAAACAACCTAACCAACCTATTTTAACCAAAAGTTTGGTTTGAATAGGTTGGTAAATGGTAAGGATAGTATGTAGTCATCACTGTGACTCGAGTGAGCTAGTTGCATTATATACTATATTATATAATCATTAAAAATAAATTACTTCATTTCAACATTTTTTGGGATTCGTTGAATTAGCATGGTATTTCTCTACAACAATTTTTGACTCAATGCAACTCTCTCGCTCGAGACGCATTAATAACAACATACTAGCATAACCTACCTTTTATAATAACACGCGTGAATTTGTAGCATTATATACTGTGCTATTATATCGTCAAAATAACAGTATTACATGTGACATATCATTTGTCAAAAAATTGAATTTTATTGTTTTCTGCTTTTAAATCTGACTGCTGATCCAAAGGTCCCGGGTTCGATTCCCGGTGGAGACACAGTTTTTAATTGTGTTTTCAGTTGTGAGACGATTAATATCGTAAGTCTCCAGAATGTGGCAACTTGTTATTGGGTGCGTGTTAAATCAATATTTGACATAGTACCTGTTAGTTGCCCGAGAAGTAAAATAAAGAAATAAAGAAAATTGAATTCATAAAATATCAATTGTATTTGTACGTACCAACTCATTTTATACTTTTTTCCAGCTTAATTTTTGTGTTGGCAATAATCACTATAATATATCTTCAGAAAAATAAAATAGAATGATGTAGGTGTGTGTTTATATTTCCAGTTTTTCAGTTCAGTTAGATAATGTGTGCTAATTTTTTTATATTGGTACTTATTTTTTACTTAAAAATCATGTTTTGAATATAAGAATATCGTTATATTAATATGTGAATACTATCTTTTTAATGGAATATATATTCCGGGGGTGTAAATGTGGCAAATTGCGATTGTTAAATTTTATTTTTCTATTTTATGGGCATTTCATCGTTCCCAATGTTCTCGTCCTTTTTCTGTAATTATATTATCTTGGAGAATGAGTAGATGATATAATATTTTTTTTTATGGAGAGACAGATAAGTTGAGAAGTTTTACACACTTCGAAGTAATAAACCAACGCTGCCAGTTACGGGAGGAAAAAACATAAAAAAATAATAATTAATAATCATAAAAATTGGTTTTTCTTAGATGATGTAATGAATGACGGAGATGAGAAAACAAAGTTTATATACAAAGTTTTATTAGACTCAAGCTTCCTCTTCCTATGAATATTCCTTCTGTCCTCTCAATTGCATCTCCTCCTGTACATAAATGTATAGCTTCATTCATCTCTATCAGTAACATCCAAATATAGAATTAAGTCATCTGTAAATAAATCAAACACCTCTTGCCAATGATTATTTAATTTAATTTGCTTTCAAAACGCCAGAGGTTTGGAGGCAGAATTGCCACCTAGCGGTTTCGGAAATTCAAATAATGTCAGAAAACTAACAAATTGTAATGGATTCCTCCATACACTTTTTGAAAGTTTATTTTTTTTTATAATTTTTTAAAGCCTTACCGCCAAAAGTTTTTATTTTTCCCGTAATATATACGTGTTTATCTATCTATTGATATAAAAATTATTGCGATCGGCCAGGGACAGTTCTTGTAAACAATTACCCAATAAATATTTAAACATACTGCAGGCGTTTAACTCTCATGAAGTCACATTATATTTATCTCTAACACCAAATAATGATAACTGTACCTCTATTCTACCAACCTCCACTAATGACCCACCAGTTTTTCTTTCTGAAGGATTAGGTGGTATCACTGTTACAGATTCTGTAGTTTTTAAAAAATATGTAAGCGAACTAGATGTCAAGAAGGGAGCAGGTAGCGATAATATACCACCAATTTTCTTAAAACGATTTGCAGATACGCTTTCTATCCCACTTAATATATTATTTAATAAATCCATTTCCGAAGGAATATTTCCCAAAGAATTCAAAGAAGCTCTTATCATACCTAAGTGATATTCAAAATTATCGTCCAATATCATTTCTACCGGTGTTTAGTAAAGTCCTCGAACGTATTGTATATGACCAAATTCATCACATGGTTAAACTAAATATCCAAAATCATCAACACGGTTTCTTATGTCGTCGCTCTGTTCTTTCAAATCATATTACACTTACCAAGTATGTCACAAGCAACTTGGATAAAAGATTCCAAGTAGACGTGATTTATACTGATTATGCAAAGGCTTTGGACAGAGTAAACCACGACATACTGCTATCAAAATAACATAACCTAGGTATATATGGAGACTTGTTCAGGTGGTTTACATCATATGTTCGGAATAGAATGCAGTCAGTGATGGTCGAAGGATTTAAATCCAGCTTCTTTGTTCCTCCTTCAGGTGTTCCTCAGTAGTAAGAAGTATATACTACGCAATTAACTCCATAAACGACTGCTACAAACTTCAAGAAGACCTTGACAGATTATACTCTTACATTGCGTTCATTAAATAAATTAAAACTAAACATATTGAAATGCAATAAATGAAAGAAACCAGACCGATGGTATGGGCATGTAAATAGAAGGGGAGACGATCACGTGGTCGGGGTGGCCCTAAATATTCCCACACCACCCAGAGCTAGAGGCTGTCCACAGGCCACCTAGTGGACGAGTATTGAGAGAGAGCTGAGGAAGGACCAGCTGACCAGTGATACGAGGAAGGACCAGCCGACCAGTGAGATGACACAGGACAGAAAGACGTGGAGACTGCGTACCATAAGGGCCGACCCCGGATGAACTAGGAAGAGGACCAGCCAAAGAAGAAGATTGAAATGCAATAAAACAACATTTACCCATAACATAAACAAGAAAAACTTCACGTATACCTTCAATGACTCTAACATCAATGATGTCAATTAAATAAGAGACCTGAGTGTGACACTTTATTCTAAGATAAATTATATTGAAAATATTAATGATATAATAAAGATTTAAATCAAATAAATAAGATGTTGGGATTTATTATCCGCAAAAGCATGCCTTTCAGAAATATTCTCACTTTTTATACTTTATACACCACCTATATATATGCCCCCACCTTAAATTTTGCACACAAATTTGGTCCCCTTTATATGTAATACATATCAATAGAATTTGAATTACAACATAAATTCATTAATTATACAAATCATAAATTTCATTTAAATTTTACTGACTATAGGGAATCACTAAAATATCACAGACTCGACACTCGAGTGTAGAAGAGTCTTGCACGACCAATCGCTGCTGCATAAAAATCTGAACGGTGCCATCGACTCATCTGAACTTGTCAACCTAGTGGGTATCAATGTTCCAGGTAGAACAGTTTGCCGACCTGAACTTTTACATGTACCGGTATGTAGAACAAATGTCAGGAAGAATGCTACAATTCCACGCGTATGTGATTCTCATAACACGTTGTTCTCAGCCGGGGTGGACATCTTCAATGTAAAATACGATAAGTTTAGTCGTGAAATATTGAAGGTGATACGCTCTTAATCTTCCTCCCTCGTACCCTCCTATCCATCCCATCCCATACGAATTGTATGTGTGTGTGTTGTGTGCATGTGTGTGTGTTGTGTGCATGTGTGTGTGTGTTGTGCATGTGTATGTGAGTGCATGTACCTCCATGAGTTGTTTACAGTAATTTCTAGTTATTGATGGAAATTTTGTTGTTGGCTCGTAATTATATTTTAAAATTGTAATATAAAAAATGTAAATTGAGCTGTTGGCTTCCCAAATAAATAAATAAATGTCTGTGAAAGAGACGAACTTATATTAAGTTAGACATGTACCCAGATTGGCGTCCATACGTGATAACATACAGTTCTACATTCCCCACTGTTATACCAATTACTATTAGGACTCATTCCTAAATAGATCATGTAGATTGTTTAATACCAAAATGCGTGACGTAGATATATTCAACTTATCACTTGGTAAATTCAGGGTCAGCGTATGACGGTGTTTGGCTCAGCAGGATGTAAGGTCACTCGGTGCTTGAGATCGCTGTGGGTCACTCTCTACCATTTTTCTTTCATTGTCAAAAACCTTTAAATGATGAATTTAGTGTGTATATTATGTATGTATGTAAAAGAACTAAAAATTAATCTTCATTATCATAATTCATAAGATTAAGAAATGTCTTAAATTTAAATTATCTTAAAAATGTTTATTATGCGAAGGTTCATTCTTTGCTTATGTATGGAATTGTTAGTTGGAGGAGATTATGACAATATTTTAAACCAGGTTAAAGAATTCAATTCTCTGAATGAATCGACATAATTAAGCCAAGATGCGGGTACGAAGGAAAATTTTGTATGGCGTAGTGGACTTTTTGCATGCTAATAACACCAACTAGAGGCCTCGCAGCATATATGTTCCCATACATGGATTTACTCAGAATTCGGAGTAGAACATTTAATGTGAGTTTTGTGTGTGTGTGTGTGCGTGTGTGTGTGTGTCCCCTTATAACTTTTGATCCGCTCAATTTACAGAGCCCAAATTTTCAGAATATAAAAACAGTTGTAGGCCTACAAAACTTTTATACTCAGAATTGTGAATTTTTGTTTCAGTCAGGGGTTATCAACTTTTGAAATTTATGTTTATTTTTCCATTTATCTCAGAAACCATAAAACTAGAACGCTGAAATTTGGTATAAACATAAACAAATACAAAATCTCAATTAAGTTTTTTTTTTTTAAATTCCAGGGTTTCTCAAACATTTTTTATTAAGAAAAATATTTTTTTATGATAAATTTATTTTATTTTTTGTAGCTTCTCGGGAACAGGTGTTATGTCAAATAATTATTTAACACGCACCCAATAACAAGTTCTGGAGACTATGGAGATATTTATCGTCTCACAGATCCAGACTGAAAACACAATATTTTTAAAACTGTGTCTCCACCGGGAATCGAACCCGGGACCATTGGATCAGCAGTCAGATACCTAACCAACTGAGCCACGAAGGCCGACTTTATGAGTTTAACTGCTTTTATTTCCATTTTTTTAAATATCATGAAAAGCTGAAACATCCCAACTAGATAATTTAATTTTGTATAAAAAATTGTAAACATTGTATTAGCACATCTCAATTTTTTTTTTAATAATCTTAATAAAAATTGAATTTATTGACGACATTACTTCATACAATTTGTATGGCAATCGCCTACACACAATATGTAAGAAGACTTAATTTTTTGATACTAATCTCCAAACATACATACATACCATCATGCTGTTTTCATATTCTGGGTAGTATCAAAGGACTGACCTCCATACTATCCTATCTTGACATAACATACATACCTACATGTGTTGTATAGAAAATCAAATATCTTAAAATATTAAATAATTTGTATTTATGGGATGATAGTTTGGTACTTATTCTTCAACTATACATACTATCGCTATCGACAGTTGGATCTCATGTGTTACATGCGACTAGTAAGTACCTAGCTGTACCTGTTTGTTGTCAAATAAATAAGATAAAAAAATGTGCGAAAAAGCGAATCCCCTCTGCATTGTATTCGCTGCTGTAATAAACAAATGTGACGACGCGTATTTACAAAATATAAATTCTATTTTAATCAGTTAAAGATGAATATTTTTAGGCTAATGATTATACCGGCGCCTTCAAAAGGTAGATTTTGTAAATGTGCTTACTTGAAATATCGGCAACGTGTTTCTCTCTTATTTAATATACAGCATTAAATAATATATCTGGTCGGTCTTTCACAATTTTCGTGTATTTTTTATATACTTTCACGGCATAAGATTTAGATGGCTTTTTGATTGGGCTTGATTAGGCTACGACTATTTACACCATTTACACGACTCAACCATAGACGAAAACCAAAAGTAACCACAGAAAACGCAGATAAATCAAGTTATAAAAATATTTACCTTTGTTTATACTTTGTTATAATTGTAGATCTCGATGAAAAAATGATTTATAAAATTAAGTATGATATCTAGAGAAGGGCGGAGAAGAGTACTTGTCCCACGTTGGGAGCCAAATTGATATCTAGAGAAGAAGGCGGAGAAAAATACTCGTCCCACGTTGGGACGCGAAATTGATATAAGGAGGCTGGGAAGAAATATATTGGTCCCATGTTGGGACGCGAAATTGATAACTAAAGAGGCTGAAAAAAAATAATAAAAATAAACATTAAACTCTGCCTCTGAAAATAAAAATCTAATAAAATATAATCGGCTGCGATGTGCCTGAAAAAACAAATACATACAAATACAGGCATGGCAAAAATAATATATACATAACTGGAGAGATCTTACCAGCCGTTGCTCTCGTAACGGGTCTGTAGAGGAAACACACTACATTATCACTTTTTATTAATTAAAAATAACTTGAAACTATCTTAAATTCACCCCTCGTTGGTTATGTGGACCTGAAACACACTTATTCACTATTATGCGATTATTTATGTTATTTTTAATAGTAACTTAACCTATCTTAAATTCACCCCCGTTGATAGGTAGAGAACCTGAAAAGAACTTAATCACTACTTCCGATAGCCTAGCAAACTCGCACTCTCGCACGCGGGTCTCTACAACTACCGATCAACCACTGACTCCTACCGAATGAAAACTGACTGGCCACAGCAGGGCGACCCAGCGCCCGTGAAACATGGAGTAGGGGAGGGGGGGGTTAAACTGAAGAACTCGTACCGCCGGGTGCCAACCAAGATTCCAGGAATCTGCCAAATGCATTTTACATTTTAAATTTATTTTCAATATAAAAGACAATGCTAAAACATATGAACAAGCCCTTTGGGCCGCTATAATCCGTTCCTAGAATTAATAGAAAAAATACATTAGGCCGAAGTAAAATAATGGTTATTGGGTTTCTTTGATATCATAATGCATGGAAATATATCGATCACAATACCTATGGAAATATCAAGTAAATGTAATAAGATGCCAATATTATTTATTTTTTCTTCAAGTTGGTTTCCATGATGCATTTTTATGACCATTGAAAAAATGACAAAGGTAAATATTTTTGTATTTTGATTTATCTGCACTTTCTATGGTTATAAATGACCTAAAAACATAGACGACGTCAGAAAATTTGTGTGTTTTGAAAAGTACACGCTAGCATGAAAAATAAAGAGTATCATGCTTGTTATGCCCGAAAAAAATAATGCCGAAAAACAATGATTTTTATTTTGTTCCACGGCAACATTTCGGAAAACAGCTAGCGCTCGTTGCGGGCGAAAAACGGAACTTGCAGCTAGCAGCTAGCACGCGCTATGGCACGCGCTCTCTTGGCAGTCGACGCTGGTGGAGGACGGACGGTTTGGTGTGACGCCGTCATCGGTCGACACGCGCGTCCCGATGGCGGCCATATTTTCAAGAGCACGAGGAGGTCTGTGTGACAGGACCCGTCACGCGCATGGACGCTGATGGTGCCCCAGAACCAAGATGAGGGCATCAACAGGACAGGAGGTTGGAGGCAGAGCGCAGTGTGGGGCCACCGCGTAGGGAACGCGGCGGCTCGCAGATTGGACCACGAAGGGCAATCCGTGTCGTCTGGAGCGTCGGTTCGCCTCCGGTGAGGCCCCGACTGGTATGCCACCTCTGTCGAGATGCGCCGTCATAGCGTGCCGTGGGGCACAGAGCCAGCCATGGGTGACGGTCTGGAGGAGGAGATCAGGAGGAGAAGAAGAAACCACGCCCGACACGAGGAAGACCTGCTAGCCTGATGCAGAGGCTGGGCCCCACCGATCTACCGTCACCACGTGGAAGACAGTGACATGCCAGAAGTAAGGATGTCGCTGTACCCTGGGGCGGTATATTCTGGTCGGCGTCTTTTCGTGTGTTCGCGTGTGTTTGACAGTTCGTTTCGGTAGATGCCACGTGTTTTTATTTGTTGTCTGTTGTTTTTTTTTATTATTTTTTTATTGCCATGGACCAACTAAACTGATATTTTGAATAAATGCGCCGTACTACTACAATTTCATAGTGTCACCATCATTTGTCTCCTTTTCTTCCCCACACCTTGGCTTGATGTTTCCTCGTGGTAGACGAGAGGTCTCATCATGCTAAGGTAAGATATTTTATTCAATTATGTAGAACATTATAAACAAAATTAATCGAAAGTGTGTGATAAATTATAGTCCGTGTAAAAATCATAGAGAATTGACAAGTGACATAATTTTGTTTTTTCTATGGCAGCCATTTATTTTACTGCCCCGAGACAATCCTCCGAATACTACATCCAATGAGATATAGGTATACTGGAGTGCTAAATGCTGTTCAAATGTTGTGCCGAAGTAGTAGAAAGAGACAGATAGTACAAGTGGCATTCCTATCTCTTTCTAGAACTCTCACTTCATACAATATATGAGTAATTTTGAAGAATAGAATGAGATTATCCGATTATTAAAGATGTAATTCAACCAAATGAAAAATATACATAATCGGGTGTACATATATAGTAAAAGTAATATATAGATTATCATATATGAGTACAAATTACTTATTAGAAACATCTCATAACTCAGAATATTAGAACATTTATGTGAAACCATATCTTTTTAAAACAAATATTACGACTATTTACAAATCCTGTACTTTTTCATAAGAGTGTTTGCATCCATTGAGATCATTTCTGTCTTTAATAAGAAATCAACTTGATTTTTCCTTCCCACACTGAGAATATTTTTTTATTTACTATTCATTAATTAGGTTAATTAGAAGTCAAATGATATTTTTACTGACAAACTTTTTAACATCTCAATAGAGACGAAGTTGGGATATTATAGAAGAACCAGGAACTCAAGGCACCTACAGAGCATACAACCTGTCATCAGTTGGTTTACGTGATCACTTTATGTGCTTGCGCAACGTTCACGTAAACCAGCCGATTTTTGTTAATTTATTTAATAAATATGAATAACAATTCAAATATGTCAAATACCAAAAACACATAAAAGTTCACAATAAAAATATATGTAGACAGAGATAAGAATTAAAGAGAATAAATACAATTAGATATTTAAAAAAATATATAATATGCAAATTTGAGCATAAAATTGATTATGAAAAATAAAAGCATAGTTATAAAACACAAAATTAGTCACAGTAAAAATAGAAAAGTTAAAAAAGCATATTATTAATGATATGAAACTTATAACAAATAATAGCACAAGTTATAAATCTAAAATAACAATGGACAATAAAATTGAAACGTAATAAGGATCACATTATTAACTATAAGAAATAACAGTATATAGGACACCTAATAAATACAATAAATAATTATAAGTAAAAATTATAAACGTAAAACAGAGCATATTAATAATTTTGACAAATAAACACAAGTTATAAATTCATGTAATAATTATCAGAAAAAATAGAAATGTAAAATAATAGCACCAAAATTATAAATACAATAAATAATTACAGTTAAATAGCATATTGTGTAATTAATTATAAATGATGAGGGAATCTGGAAGCAATAATGACAGATTTACTAATTAAAACCCTACACTGAAAGCTATTTCACAAGATAATATGAAAACAAAAGGATATATTGGTTTAATCATTTTAATGTTAGGTAGCAGTGTTACTAAATTAAAATAAAGTTTAAATTATTGTAGGTAATTTAACAAATATTAAAATGTAGATCATATTTTAATACAAATAGTTGAGGTATTTTTAATATTGAAGTAGCAATCTTTGAGGACGCCATTGAAGTATAAATGTAAAGTTTCTTACTCGTGAAAACTAATTCCGCTGTTGGAATACCAAATGTTTTGACATCCAAAAGAGCTGCAGTATTTAACCATCGTCTTTATTTCTTTTAATTTATAGAAAGAAAAACAAATAATATCAAAAACAGACTTAAAACAACACGTCGAACTCAGGAAAACACACCAACTGACAGCCAAATTCTATATGAATTGACGCTTAGAAAGAGACGCGAGTCCCACTTGCAGCGGCTATATTCGCACACCAGCAGGGTGATTTTGTATGACACACCAAGAGTTGTCTTAACTCTTGTCTTAACTCCCGAGAAATCTCGGAATTTGGTATTTTGTATGGAGTTTTCCGGTGTTAACTCCGTGAGAAAACTGAAGGGGGCGTGACCCAAACATTAGTACAAATTTGCCATATGTAAATAAAATTTCTATGTCCAGTTTAATTTACATATGGCAATCTCGTACATTTACCCGCATTTATCAGATTTTGACAGCTAATCGTGTGTTTTTTGTTTATTTTATTAATATTTAGCAAGGTATATACTCTATTTTCATTCATTGTTTTGTATTTCATAGCTTATTTACTCGATGCTTTTTATAAATAACATGTTTAAAATAAAATTTTAATTGAAATGGTGTTACATCAAACGACTCAACTTTGAACAATTTTCTATTACCGATTCGATTTGTTTGTTATAATACAAGGGATTATTCTAATAAAATTGACACGCAAACATGTTTGTTTGGGTAATATCATGGGTTAACGTTTTTTTTATAAATAATTTCTTGTTTAGAATGGACAAAAAAAGAGCATAATAATTTTTTCATGAAATTTTGAGTCTTCCTTTTATTATTTTTATAATTAAATATCATACATAGTAGTACAATTGATTTTTCTTTATTGCAGATATTATATATATAGTATATGATCTTCAGTATCAGCTCAACTCTGTCTGGCTCAAGAATTCCTGCAGCAGTTTACTTAATTACATAATATGGCTTCCAAACATGTGCGACACACTGATGATTGCAAGATTTCAATTACATATCTGTAAAAATAATAAACAAGGTTAATAAAATAATTTACTTTGACCACTATAATGATCATGGTTCAAAAATTTTCATGCTTGTGTTTTCTTTATATCCTATTTTTTTCAACAAAATATATAGTTTCAGAATTATCTGCTCTTAACATGTGAGTGAATTATCAAACGCACTACATAAATACCATGCATATTAATATGAAGCAGTATAAAAAGGTAAAACTAGTACTTTTATGTATATATGTTGTTTTGTTATCTTCATATTATAGTACAATGTGCTTTTAAATACTATTTATTGATTTAAATCTACTTTCAAAACCAACTCCAATATTTTTTTCATTTATTTAAATTTAAACATTTCATTATATACATTATAACAAAGTAATGTGTTATTGAGTCATGAATTAACTGAAGTTAAAACAAACTACCTCTATGCCACATGGATCAGCATTAGTCGCTATGCAAAAACAATTGATTGGAGCAGAATATTAATAAAATCTAAAAAAATGTAAATAGATGTTCTCTCTGCCCTATGATAAATATAATATGATATATAATAAATAGAATTTACAAAGCGCCGTTTAATGATACAAGATCACTCCAAGGGCGCTGTAGTTTATTTGTTGGCTCTACGAAACAAGGCAGTCTTAAGAAGTCTTTCGGCATGTCCAACGGACCATCGTCTTTTTATCGCTTTTCATCGTCTTTTAACGCTCGCAAAAATAAGTATGACATGCTGCAAATAAACAAAACGTGATTAGTATCCTCATTTTATATTATTATACTCAAAGAAAAACGTCATGTTTCATTGTTTGAAACGTCAAATTCATGAAATATTAAGCCTCCAAAGACCTAAGTCGAAATATTAACAACGAATGTATAAACAAGTCAAATACTAAAATAAATAATAAATTTGGTCAATAATATGTATGAATATTGTACAAGATAAATAATACACACCTTGTAAATGATTATGGATGAATTAATTACTGTAATTAGTCAATTTTACAATATCAAACTCGCGTGCATAGAAAATATAGAAGTAAATTCGTCGAGTGATTTGACAGGAGATAACTCTTATTCTACAAATAAATAAATAATTTTAACTCCGAGTATTTTATTGGGGTTAAGACAACGAAAGAAAATTCGCTTACAAAATACCAAAAATATACATACATTGGTGTTAACGAGCTAAATCCACAGATAAAATAGTACTTAACTCCTTTCTTCTCCTCTGGTGTTTATACAAAATCAGCCTGCAGATCGGCACAAAATTATGTGTTTTGTTGTATGGACAAAAGCACTCCAGTATACCTATATCTCAGACTACATCTTGCCCACAGAAAATATCTCTTTTCTATGGCATGGCACCATTGACCTTAACCATAGATTTTTATTTGAATATACTAGATGTCGTAGTTAGGAAATTTTGTATGAATCTGATGAGACCTCTCGTCTATCACGAGGAAACATCAAGCCAAGGTGTAGGGAAGAAAAGGAGAGACAAATGATGGCGACACTTAAAAATTGTTTAAGTACGGCGCTTTTTTATTTATAGTATTCACAAATGGTCAAACACACGCGAACACACGAAAAGACGCCGACCAGAATATACCGCCCCAGGGTACAGCGACATCCTTCCTCCAGGCATGTCACTGTCTTCCACGTGGTGACTGTAGTTCGGTGGGGCCCAGCCTCTGCGTCAGGCTAGCAGGTCTTCCTCGTGTTCGGGGTAGTTTCTTCTTCTCCTCCTGATCTCCTCCTCCAGACCGTCACCCATGGCTGGCTTTGTGCCCCACGGCACGCTATGACGGCGCATCTCGACAGAGGCGGCATACCAGCTGGGGCCTCACTGGAGGCGAACCGACGCCCCAGACGACACGGATTGCCCCTCGTGGTCCAATCTGCGAGCCGCCGCGTTCCCTTTCGCGGCGGCCCCACACTGCGCTCTGCCTCCAACCTCCTGTCCTGTTGATGCCCTCATCTTGGTTCTGGGGCACCATCAGCGTCCATGCGCGTGACGGGTCCTGTCAAAAGGAGCTCCTGCGTCGTCGAAAATATGGCCGCCATCGGGAGCACATGTCGACCGATGACGGCGTAACACCAAACCGTCCGTCTTCCACCAGAGTTGGATGCCAAAGAGATGTTCACACTGCGAGCGTTGGTTGTCAAGAGAGCGCGTCACTGACGCGTTGGCTATAAGCTTCCTTGTCGTTCTCTCACGCCGTCAGAGGCGCTAGTAGTCTTCCGCCAAAAATGTTGCCGCGGAAAAAATTAAAAATTATCGTTTTTCGGCAACACTGTTTTTCGGCTATAACAAATCGAAGAGAGTCATTTTTCCGGTAGATTTTTGACGTTTTGGTTCCAGACCACATCGTTTTTCTATTAATAATGGATGTTGAAAATAAAACAAATTAGAACAGCATAAATTTTAATTTATCGTATATGACGCTCGGTTTTCTCTGCCTACCCCATCAACAGGTACATAACATAATGGAATGTATCTATGTATACATGTGTGTATGTTTGTGAAATCCAATTGTGGCTATTATTTAAATTTATCGTGTATGGTTCTCGGTTTTCTCTGCCTACCCCAATAATAGATACATAACATGATGGAACGCATCTTTGTATTCATGTGTCTATGTTTATGAAATCCTATTGTGGCTTTTATCTAAATTTGAATTTATCGTGTATGGCGCTCGGTTTTCTCTGCTTACCCCAATAATATGTATAAAACATGATGGAATGTATCTATGTATGCATGTGTATGTGTTTGTGAAATCCAATTGTGTCTATTATATAAATTTGAATTTATTGTGTTTGGAACTCGGTTTTCTCTGCCTACCCCAATAATCTATGTATCTATGTATGCATGTGTGTGTGTTTGTGAAATGTTAAATTAATGTTTGACAAAGTACCTGTTAGTTGCCCGAAAGGTAAATAAATATGCTGCGAAAAAAACATTCTTAGGTATCTGGAGAATTTAAAGATGCATGATATGTATCTTCATATATGAATGATATCACATTAATAAACATCGATATTTCGCTAGTTAAAACCATTCTTAGTATCTGGAGAATTTAAAGATATACGATACGTATCTTAATATATGATTGATATCACATTAATAAACATCGATATTTCGCTAGTTAAAACCATTCTTATCTGGAAAATTCAAAGATACCTACATGATACGTATCTTCATATATGATTGATATCACATTAATAAACATCGATATTTCGCTAGTTAAAACCATTCTTATCTGGAAAATTCAAAGATACCTACATGATACGTATCTTCATATATGATTGATATCAATATAATAATCTCTTGGAAATCGTATTAGAAATCAACTAAAATTATGAAAAAAATTATATTTAATTTTTAGACATTAAATATGTTTTGTTTTGTCTATTGTTATGTTATAGAAAATTATATATAGGGAAAAATTAATAATTGGGAATTTCTAGTTTTTTTTGCGAACACACTAAATCGATTTTTGTCAAGTGGCAATATTTTTTATAAAGATTCTTTCTTTTTGCCCACACCTATCGAAGCGGTACGGCCAGTGTAGGAAAATGGAGGCCGACGTCAATTAGAATTTCTGAATTTGGGGTAAGTTTGTTTTATGTGTTCGTATGTCAAGATAGTTTTGCGAGAGATCATTTTTCAAACCATTAATCCTGTTTTATTTTCTATAATCTAGATGCTGATATAAATGTCAGTCATCCCAAATTCAATCCTACCCTACATTACACATCCACTCTGATGGACATAATTTCTTTATAAATTCTACATTTGGATTATTCGAATATAATTCCATTTATTTTGCCATTTGGAAACCTATTTTTTGGACATTATTTTGCAATTACCATGCCTGGACGTGCATAACGATGAAATGTACGACATTTAATTCTGCCTGATCTAAAATTTTATACCGTAAGATGCCAAGGAAGTCACTTATAGGAAATTGTCAGTGACAATTTTTTCACTTGGATTTTTTTTACTTGGACACAAACAAATTTCTTCACTTGGATTTTTATTATAACATAGAGGGATCAAGATACAAATGGTCACGAGAATTTAAAAATTTAAATACATCTACTACAACCGGATTCATTTGAAGATATTGGTCATCGAGGGAATCTCCTTATTCATGCTGCGAGTCGATATTGTTTAAAATGTTTACTCCATAGCTGTATGATGAGTTATACCTTTATGATTTATTGTCTGAATATATGAATGTGAATCCATTATGTTTGAACCTATTATAGATTGAAATCATGATTTTGAGTATGTTATGAAAGAGATTTTGTTTGGTTTGATTTCGATGTAAATTCATGTCATATATAAGTTTCAATCTTTAACATTATTTTTATAACAAATATTTAAAAATTTCACTTTTGTATTCAATTTTCATTTTCCTCTTATAGGAAATAGTTGATACTATCCAAACAAAGTTTGATATTTAAAGTCGAAACCCATCTCAAAGAAGAAGAGGTAGCGTAAAGCTGGCAGACGACCATTCATTTGAAACAGTTGACCAATTTACGTATCTGGGATCTCTCCTTACGGAAAATAATGAAGAGGAAGTAGAAATCAAAAAAAGAATATCAGCAGGCAATAAAACTTATTTCTCCTTATTGCCAGTGTTCAGGTCTCGCAACGTCCACAGGAAAACTAAATTGACATTATATAAAACAATCATTAGGACTGTGTTGACTTACGGATGCGAGGCTCTGACACTGACCGTGAAATCCGCTGAAGCATTAGCGGCGGTACTAATAACGAAAAAGTAGCGAGGTTGAACTATGGAATAGAGTGACTAAAACCTAACGGCCAAAAATCTTACTAATAACCAAGTTTTAAAACTTCTATTTTATTCCATGGTTTATGGCCCAGTATTTCAGTCGGCCCTTAGGAGTTTAACTCAAGTTTAACAAAAATATTGCGTATTTCAGTACCAAATCTTCCCTCAAATACGTCACTAAACCACAAATATTTAACTCAACGTTTCTGGCGGATTGCGTGTCTTAATCTTGAGTTAAGTATTGTTTCTAGTCTTTTTCGCCAGGTGGCGTACTAATCGCCGCACGCTTTAATGTTTTATTTCATTTTATACTACAAATAACTATGCATAATAATTATAATCATGATTTATTTTTGATGTTAAAATAAAAGACGATATAGAAGTGGTTCATGTATTTAATATTTATTTTCTTTTTTACATAATTATATTGTATTGCCTGACAACAAACGAAAAACTGTCAGCCATAATGAAACGTCAGGCACGCAACTTTATTTTTGCGATGTTTTTTCATCCCACTTTTTAAATTGATCCATCCTGTTTCTATATATATATAATGTGTATTCTTAAATTTTCTACATAAGACACAATTTTACCATGATCACTTAGTTCCATATCTATCTGTAAAATGTACATACATTTTGCATTGAAGTACTACGTACGTAGTACATATTCTTCAATCACATTTTTTCACTACAATGTTTGATTTTAATTAAAAAAAACATCGATCTGTATAAAAAATTGAAAAAGTAACATGCTGTGTAATGAAACAAATAAAATAATGTGTTGTTATAACAATAAAATAATATTTAGTCACAGCTTCGCGTCACGTATCATTTAAGGTTATTACAATTTGACTTGAATTTGACAGATGCGTTATAGACAATAACCATAGAAAACGTAAAATATATCTATAGTTGAAGATTACGTAACTGACGTTTCATTTTGCACTGAAATACGCGAATGAAATTTAATCTTCCCTAAACTTTTAACTTGGATTACTAAATCCAACGATTTAAGGGCCAACTGATATCTCGGGCCTATATCACCATGGTAACGCTAAACCATCCGGTCCCCTAGTTTAGTGGTGGAATAGCAATAGTGAATTCGTGAGCTGTCAAGTCAAATAGACCGCGCGTATTGTATTTTGTCATTTTTAAAGAAATGCTTTTTTTAATTATGGACAACAATCTGTATGATTATAGAATCGGCGATTTTGAAAGATCGTTTCAAGAAATTGAGCAGGTGGAAAGTTTTTTGATGATGCAAAATTTATAAGGTGTGTTCATAGGTGCGTTGTAATCCGTTTGTTGATTACGACGACATTAATTTTAGAAGAAAGTACAGATTTTCAAAGGCAGGAGTTAGACATCTCGTAGATTTATTTGGAAGAAGGCAAATAAATGAAGATATTTATTTTCCATTGACAATTGTTTTAAAATAAATGTAATAAGTTATGTTGAAATAAGTTAAATTATTGGGAATTCAACCAAAACGTGACGATACATAAACAGTAAACCGTCAAAACCAACAGTAAACAAACAAACAATGACAAACATAGAAATACGATGATTCTCGATAGATGTCATAGATGACGGCTAATAAAGTCACAGAGAATGAACAAAAAATAGCATAAAGTAGAGAAAAAATCCGAAATTCCCGTTAAATGGCTGCGTTCACACAACATTCTGATACCGGCCGGTCAGTCGTCACGAGTGACGTGAGCGAGAGAAATCCGACGCCCCTATATGACGTGCGAGTATTTTCGGGTACCTACCCAAAATACCGCGGGAAGCACCATTCATTTTTGGGGAAATATTTTTTTTATTACTTGGGATATTTTTATTTATAAAATGGCAACATTTTGTCTTGTCAGCTGGGAGAAAAAAAAAGGCGCGCTGAGTTTGCCGCGTGTGGAAATTTTAATTTAAAAAAAAAGAGGAACGATTCTTTTAACATCAAATTTTTTTTTTTTTTCAAAAATGAAAATTTTTTTTAAAGTCTGGCCGAGCCGCCAGCAGTAGAAATTAATAAATTACTTCTCGTCTCAAGTCCGGTGCCCCAGAGCCGGCAATAATTTTTATTGTATTTTTTCTACCCAACGAAAGTAAGAAACTCTAACTTGAGCCAAGCCTGGTGCAGCTGGCTGGGTTTTTCCTGAGACTGTTGCCTTGGCTGAACCGTAGAGGCCTTTGCGCGTTTCGGCGAGTCGCCTGCCAGGGTTTCGTCCGACGGATTCCCTCGGTCAGGTTGTGCCACCTAGGCGTTTCCATCGGCTCTAAGCCAACTATAAGTTTTAAATCTTCTTTGCATACGTTGGGCTGAACACGGACCTTCCCAGTGGCCGAGGAAGTCCACCAACCCGTAGGTCAACGCAGACTACGCCTGGTGGGCTGTCGATCCACCATCATCGACAGGGGTCCAAGCTGGGAGACCACGTCCTCACGGTGAGTGGCCTTAAATGTTCTCTTACCTTGGTCCAGTAGTATTAACAGTTTATCCGAGGGGAGTGACACGTTGAGACGACGCTTCACGTCGTCCCTAGCGCTCCACCTAAACTGCACACGTCTACGCTGAGTGCTGTTCGGAGCTGGTCAGCGGCCTTGCCATCTGAGTCTCCGGACAGCGTGAAGCGAAGGAGTGTCAATTCATTCCGTATTCCATGGTTTACTTAGTCCTTGTACATTTTTACATTATTAGTAAGAACCCACTAAACCACGAATTAGTGCCTAATACGTGGTTTACGTAGTGCGAGGTTTAGTTGGCTAAAACGAGTTTTAACGAAAATGTTATTAGTACCGCTGTAGATGTTTTCGAAAGGAGAGTCCTACGCCGAATATGTGGTCCTGTGAAGGAAGGAGACGAATGGCGCATAAAGAAAAATGAAGAACTGTACAAAATTTATGAAGCACCAAAGATCTCAACCCATATAAGACTGCTTAGGTTGAGATGGGCTGGCCATGTACAGAGAATGCCAAACACGCGACTACCCAAAAAAATCATGTTTGGTCACCCGGGAGGTAAACGGAAGATGGGGAGACCAAGACTGAGATGGGAGGACGACATACGGAGAGATGCAGAAAAGCTCCTGCAGGTCCCTAACTGGAGAACGGCGGCTGAGGATAGAAGAGGTTGGAGGCGCGTGTTGAAGGAGGCCAAGGCTCGATTTGGGCTGTAGCGCCATCGAAGAAGAAGTATTATAATTTTACTTATACAATAAAAATATAAATATCTCAAAGTGCGTTATCTCTCTATCTTCCTAATGCAGTACATCATTATTTCTCATATTCAGTTGATATTTTTATTTAATTTAATTTAATTGTTTGAATTCATTTTGTCTTCATATATGTTCACGATGAAAACATGACCCTGAGATTAAAATTTTCACGAGTCTCATTGCCTCTATCGCTGACTGTTGGTGGAAGGAAGTGTTGGAGCATGTGTTGTGACTTGAATGAGTAAGTTGAACCATTTATTCAGGCCACAATCACATTAAAAACTGTTACAATATCACACACCTTCTCACTATGTGCCGTAATATCACATACGAAACATAGATATTAATCGTCTCACAGATCCAGACTGAAAACACAATTCAAAACTGTTTCTCCACTGGGAACCGAACCTTGGACCTTTGGATCCACAGTCAGACACCTAACCAACTGAGCCACGAAGGCCGACAAAACATCCCCCAATGTAGGGTTACCAGCGACAGGTGCCTCCCAGAGAGCTTTTTTCTGATATATTTCTCGAATGTATTTTGGTGCCAAAAAAAATAAACACCGTCAAACATGTTTTGTAAGCAAACATGTTTTACAAGCAGACAATCAAATCTATTTCATATTTCACACTGTAGCACTAATCACAGAATGAATTCATGCTTTCCACGCATTTGTAAGCAGTATAACACAAGTTTTTACGACATTGATGTACTCAACAGCACATATCCGCAATATCGCAGGAGTATATCCGCAAAAACGCAGTGATACGAGACATGGAATACCAATCCTCTTTATTCCCTCCCCACTCCCCGCAATTCCTAAATATCCCCATTATCTATATCCCTAATTTTGAATTACTTATCTTGTTTATATTCTTTGTTATTATTATTATTATTTTTTTTTGTTTTAAGCTGTATACTTTAATTTTAATTAAGTTTTTAACTCACTCCACTGTATATGTTTTTTAAGCTAACTTGTCCTTTTTTTATATTACGCATGTTGTTTAATTAAGTTTTTAACTCACTCCACTGTATATGTTTTTTTAAACTAACTTGTCCTTTTTTTATATTACGCATGTTGTTTAATTAAGTTTTTAACTCACTTCACTGTATATGTTTTTTTAAGCTAACTTGTCCTTTTTTATATAACGCATGTTGTTTAATTAAGTTTTTAACTCACTCCACTGTATATGTTTTTTTTTAAGCTAACTTGTCCTTTTTTTATTTTACGCATGTTGTTTAATTAACTTTTTAACTCACTCCACTGTATATGTTTTTTAAGCTAACTTGTCCTTTTTTTATATTACGCATGTTGTTTAATTAAGTTTTTAACTCACTCCACTGTATATGTTTTTTAGGCTAACCTGTCCTTTTTTTATATTACGCAATTTTGAATTTTTGTTTCAGTCAGGGGTCATCAACTTTTGAATTTTTACTTTATATTCCATATATCTTTAAAACCATAAAAGCTAGAGCGCTGAAAATTGGTATGAACATATACAAATACGAAATCTCAAATTGGTTTCATAAAAAAAAATCTCAAACACTTTTTATTAAGAAAAACATTTATGATAAATTTATGTGTTTAACTGTTATCAAACATTTTTAATTAAGATTAACATTTTTTTTATGATAAATTTATGTGTTTAACTGCCTATATGTATTTCCAAATTTTTAAAAATATCGAAAAAAGCCGAAACACCCCAAATAGAAAATTTAATTTTCTACAAAAATATGAACATTGTAGTAGTACATCTCAAATTTGTTTTAACAATTTTTATAAAAATTGAGTTTAGTGACGACATCGCTTCATACAATTTGTATGGCAGTCGCCTATACACAGTATTTTATTTTATTTAATTCTGGGAACAAACAGTTATATACAGCTTGTGGGAAAACAAAAAAAAACAATATATATATACAAAACCAGTAATGTTCCCTAATGCTTTTATACAATCAAAATAATGGCTAGATAATGCGAGTGATCTTTAAAATACAAAATATAAACAAAAAAATAAAAACTTATTCATTAAGAATTTGGCGTACAAACCTCTATAGAACAGGAAGGGAGAGGGATAGGAATAACCTCGAAGATTTTCAATTTCGCCCCAATAGATCACACCATGTTCCAAGGCTTAGTTTTCCTTAGTCAAGGCTTAGTAACTTCAAAACAGCCTGTTCGCTGCAAAATCGTAATCGACAATAAGACAATAGAACAAGTTATGAGATTCAAGTACCTGGGGCGCTGAAATATCAAGCAGCAGTGACCTTTACGGTGAAGTCAGGGAACAAACGAATAAGGCTGCCGTTGTAGCGGGGTGCTTGCGAACTATTGTATGCAGAAACCAACACATGTTGAAAGAAAGCAAAATGAAGATATATAAGACCTGCGTAAGGCCAATAATGACATACGGCATCGAAACCAGAGCCGACACCACGAGAACAAAGAGTCTCTTGCGAACTACCGAGATGAAAACTCTCCGCCCCATTGCAGGTTTAACCATCCGAAACAGAGTACGAAACTCCAAAATTCGGAGGATCTGCGATGCCGAGGATGTCGTGCGATGGGGTAGAAACAGAAGACATTACTGGAGAGATTGTGTCGAAAGAGTGGATTCAGTGAGAGTGGTGAAAATAGCGGCAGACGAGATACCGCCAACCAGCAGACCCCCTGGACGACCGCCAAAGAGATGGAAGGACAGCTGGACATCCGCGTCCCAGGAGTGAATCCGAGAATAAACAGTACCCAGTACTAGAACAAGCAGAAGAAGAAGAAGATCACACCAACAGCAGCCCCACCCGGGATCTAAATTTACTAAAGATATCATGAAAAATGTCCAGGGTTTACAAATTATTTAATTTGTTGTAGAACGATTTATGTATGAATTTAAGAAAACTCCAAACATACATACATACTGTTTTCATATTCTGGGTAGGAAAAAAGGACTGACCCCCTAACTATCTTATCTTGACATACATACCTACATGTGTTGTCCAACTGTCAATTCGTTCAATAGAATTTAATTCTCTTGAACGAATCCGCAGTTTAAAGCCAAGACGCGTGAATGAAGGAACATTTTGTATAGTGCAGTGGACTTTTTGCATGCCAAAAACACCAACTTAGAGGCTTCGCAGCATACATGTTCTTTATACGGATTTACTCAGAAATTGAAGTAGAACATTTTGTGTTTTTTGTGTCTGTGTGTCCGTCCCCCTTTTATAACTTTTGATCCGCTCAATTTACAGAGCTCGAAATTTCAGAATATATTGACAGTTATAGGCCTACAAAACTTTTATACTGAGAATTTTGAATTTTTGTTTTAATCAGGGGTTATCAACTTTTGAATTTTTACTTTATTTTTCCATATATCTCAAAAACCATAAAAAGCTAGAACGCTGAAAATTGGTATATAGAAAAATATTAAATCTCAAACATGTTTTTTCAAAAAATTCCAGTTTCTCAAACATTTTTTTTTATGATAAATTTATGCGTTTAACTGCCTATATTTCCAAAGTTTGTAAAAACATTGAAAAAAGCCGAAACACCCCAATTAGATAATTTAATTTTTCATAAAAAATATTGACATTGTAGTAGTACATCTCATTTTTTTAACAATTTTTATAAAAATTGAAAGTAATGACGACATCGTTTCATACATTTTATATGGCAGTGGCCTATACACAATATCTAAGAAGACTCAATAGTTTGATACTTAATCACCAAACATACATACATACCATTATGCTGTTTTCATATTCTAGGTTGGAAAATAGACTGATCTCCATACTATCCTATCTTGACACATATACCTACATGTTATATATAGAAAACAAAATATCTTAAAATATTTATTAATTTGTGTTTATAGTTTGGTACGTAATCTTCAATTATGCATACAATCGTCATCGACAGTTGGATCTCATGTGTTGCATGCAACTAGTTAAATTTAACCCTCAAACTTATGAGCCCGAAGGTCAGAAGAAAATGTAATTTTTTAATACTGTATTTTAAACTGATATATAATTTGGTAAAGGTTTGAAACAGCCGGTCACTTAAAGTAAGTAGTCAAGGATATCAAAATAAACCACGGAATTCATTAGTTCATTTGTTTTTTTTACTTATTTTTTTATGTATTTATATTTAGGAAACAAACAGCTTAGTACAGTATAAGGTAATAATGAAATATTAACAACTATGCCAATAATGTTTCCACATAGAGTACACAGGTAAAAATAAATATTACATAAGAAGTAAGAAGTGAGTATTATATTATAAGAGTTATGTATACAGGATGAGGTAGGAGGGAGTTAATAGGAAATAAGGAGGAAAGAGGGAGCACAGAAGGAGAGGGATAAGTGTTATGAATTTCATATATTAATAATTTTATGTATGAATAAATTGGTGTTTTTTGACTTAAAAGTTGGAAAAACTGTGAAAAATATAGACCCTACATACAAATCTTGCGTATCTTAGCTTGGTACTTTGTCGATATGTTAAGAGAATAAAATTCTTTTGAACAAATCGACAATTGTATTATACTTATAAAAACGGATTTTTAAATAAATACATAAATATTATATTAGATTAAGTATTCGATTATATAAGAAAATGAATAAATAAATACACAGGATATCTTATGTGAAAAAAAATTATTGGGATATAGGCCCAGTATTTCAGTCGGCCCTTAGGAGTTTAACTCAAGTTTAACAAAAATATTGCGTATTTCAGTACCTAATCTTCCCTTAAATACGTCACTAAACGACAAATATTTAACTCAACGTTTCTGGCGGATCGCGTGTCTTAATCTTGAGTTAAGTATTGTTTCTAGTCTTTTTCGCCAGGTGGCGTACTAATCGCCGCACGCTTTAATGTTTTATTTCATTTTATACTACAAATAACTATGCATAATAATTATAATCATGATTTATTTTTGTTGTTAAAATAAAAGACTTGATAGAAGTGGTTCATGTATTTAATATTTATTTTCTTTTTTACATAATTATGATGTATTGCCTGACAACAAACGAAATAAACTGTCAGCCATAATGAAACGTCAGGCACGCAACTTTATTTTTGCGATGTTTTTTCATCCCACTTTTTAAATTGATCCATCCTGTTTCTATATATATATAATGTGTATTCTTAAATTTTCTACATAAGACACTATTTTACCATTATCACTTAGTTCCATATCCATCTGTAAAATGTACATACATTTTGCATTGAAGAACTACGTACGTAGTACATATTCAATGACATTTTTTCACTACAATGTTTGATTTTAATTAAAAAAAACATCGATCGGTATAAAAAATTGAAAAAGTAACATGCTGTGTAATGAAACAAATAAAATAATGTGTTGTTATAATAATAAAATAATATTTAGTCACAGCTTCGCGTCACGTATAATTTAAGGTTATTACAATTTTGACAGATGCGTTATAGACAATAACCATAGAAAAACGTAAAATATATCTATAGTTGAAGATTACGTAACTGACGTTTCATTTTGCACTGAAATACGCGAATGAAATTTAATCTTCCCTAAAATTTTAACTTGGATTACCAAATCCAACGATTTAAGGGCCAACTGAAATCTCGGGCCATAATGAGCTAATCATACTTTTTATAATTATCATATACTCTTTAAATATAACATTGAATTCTGCAAAAAGAATTTATAATATATATGGATTATAATGGAAAAAATACATTTCACAGTTAATATAAGCAGAGAGGTTAGCGCACTGGGTTAGTAATCCAGTGGTCGCGAGTTCGAATCCTGCCTCGACCAATTTCGTTCACCTATAGCACAAGCATTTATATGCTTATTTTAGGGAACGTAGGAAGATGAATATGTACTTGTTTAACAAGGACATATTCATTTTTATTTAAAAAAAAAAAACTTCAGTTGGCAGGGCCGGATCTACCCTATTCGGCACCTGGTGCATTAGATCCAAAGCGCCCCCCACCCCCGAATTCTGAGTAAATCCGTATATATAATATATGCTGCGAAGCCTCTAAGTTAGTGTTTTTTAACTTCAAAGTTGGAAAGCCGTGAAAAATATAGACCCTGCATACAAAGTTGGAAAAGTGCCTAGTTTCAAAACCCCCTAAAATGGATTTTCACTTTTTTTGAGTTGGATATGCAGTTAAGTAAATGGTAAAATTCTCCACAGAATGATCCATAAGTCACTTCCAAAACCTGTTCAATTGCGTAGAAAAATCGATTTAAAAAACGAGGTTAGTTGCAATACCTCCTAAAATGCTAAATGTGTTAGTTGCAAATTCCTCTGTAAACAATTCAGCCAATCACAGGACAGGAAAGTGATGACATTCAATATGGCCGCCATAGTATTTTATTTGAGTTTTGGTAACGTTGTGTATTATTCGGTCTCTATATCTTAGTGAATATTTATTTATTTATTTAATTATATTTACGGCTTGAAAGCCTATTTACAGTACATAACACCATATTATTAACAGTACATAACACCAGTTATAAATACAATAATAACATAAGTATAACACATTAAGTTCAGCAATACATTATATCAGTTAAGAAACATCAATAAAGATAACAATAACATATTGTAAATCAGAAGGAAATCAAATTAAAAATTCGGCAATAGATAATATCTGTTATGAAATATAATGTTAAAAATTGAACAGTACACAACACCAGTTATAAATACAATAATAACATAAGTATAACACATTAAGTTCAGCAATACATTATATCAGTTAAGAAACATCAATAAAGACAAAATACAAAAACAAAATAAAAACCCAGACATAGGCCCAGTATTTCAGTCGGCCCTTAGGAGTTTAACTCAAGTTTAACAAAAATATTGCGTATTTCAGTACCAAATCTTCCCTCAAATACGTCACTAAACCACAAATATTTAACTCAACGTTTCTGGCGGATTGCGTGTCTTTATCTTGAGTTAAGTATTGTTTCTAGTCTTTTTCGCCAGGTGGCGTACTAATCGCCGCACGCTTTAATGTTTTATTTCATTTTATACTACAAATAACTATGCATAATAATTATAATCATGATTTATTTTTGATGTTAAAATAAAAGACTTGATATAGAAGTGGTTCATGTATTTAATATTTATTTTCTTTTTTACATAATTATATTGTATTGCCTGACAACAAACGAAATAAACTGTCAGCCATAATGAAACGTCAGGCACGCAACTTTATTTTTGCGATGTTTTTTCATCCCACTTTTTAAATTGATCCATCCTGTTTCTATGGCCCAGTATTTCAGTCGGCCCTTAGGAGTTTAACTCAAGTTTAACAAAAATATTGCGTATTTCAGTACCAAATCTTCCCTTAAATACGTCACTAAACCACAAATATTTAACTCAACGTTTCTGGCGGATTGCGTGTCTTAGGCCCAGAATCATAGTCGCAAAATAGGTACTTAGATGAGTTTGAGTTACAGATTTGTAATCATAGAACTTTGTTTCTCACAGAAGTCATCAAAAATCGTTACTCATCTCCCGTGAGTTTGAGTCACCAAAATCGGTGACTTTAGACGCTGAGCATGCTTTGAACTGTCAAAATCGTTTACAAACCTAGTTTATTTTAATTTTTATTCGATATAAAAACTGGTGGATTTCGAGATATTATTTTTGTGGTGAATATAAAATTATCTTCATTAAACAGGGAGCATTAAAATGTCTGATATATTTGAGTTTTTGCAAGATATTGACAATATTGGGAATACAGATGTGATTAATTTTCCCGATGAATCATTTGCCGCAAGGCGAATGAGACGCAGCAAATGTTATATTCGAAATATGATAAACCCTATCGAATTTTATGAAAACTGTGAATTTAAAAAGCGCTACAGATTTTATAGAGAAACTGTGCTCACTGCCATATTGCCGCTTATTCACGATGGATTGCGAAAAATCAACAACAGAGGCATGCCTATAACGCCTGAAATTCAAATATTGATAGCCCTGAGATTCTATAATACAGAAATTGCTCGGCGATCCACTCCCAAGCATCCTGTTTTTGCTAATTAAGGGCTGATATATTTTCTTATTTTCTACAATAGTAATTTTCTTCCCCAATAATTCCATTAAAAAATATTAATCATATGCAGTACTCCTTTTAGCATTCATTATTAATTATTATTATAAAAATAAACAAAACGCGAAAGAAGCAAGTAGATGTTTTGAACTCAAATGACAGTTTTAATTCATAGATTGAAGAGAGTAGATAGGGATTTCAAAGACAAATTTAAAAAAGTAACCATAAATTTCAAAATAATTGCTGAAAACTTATGAAATTCCTACAGTTTGAGAACTATCAAACTCAACTGAGTTTGAGTCGTTATCTCAGCTCAGACACGTCAGATTTTGGACTATGTTTACCGAAAAACCTACTCAGCTAAGAAAGCCTTGAGCTATGCTCTCCTGAGGCACTATTGAGACCTGACTCATCTCATGTTTATGATTCTGGGCCTTAATCTTGAGTTAAGTATTGTTTCTAGTCTTTTTCGCCAGGTGGCGTACTAATCGCCGCACGCTTTAATGTTTTATTTCATTTTATACTACAAATAACTATGCATAATAATTATAATCATGATTTATTTTTGATGTTAAAATAAAAGACTTGATATAGAAGTGGTTCATGTATTTAATATTTATTTTCTTTTTTACATAATTATATTGTATTGCCTGACAACAAACGAAATAAACTGTCAGCCATAATGAAACGTCAGGCACGCAACTTTATTTTTGCGATGTTTTTTCATCCCACTTTTTAAATTGATCCATCCTGTTTCTATGGCCCAGTATTTCAGTCGGCCCTTAGGAGTTTAACTCAAGTTTAACAAAAATATTGCGTATTTCAGTACCAAATCTTCCCTTAAATACGTCACTAAACCACAAATATTTAACTCAACGTTTCTGGCGGATTGCGTGTCTTAGGCCCAGAATCATAGTCGCAAAATAGGTACTTAGATGAGTTTGAGTTACAGATTTGTAATCATAGAACTTTGTTTCTCACAGAAGTCATCAAAAATCGTTACTCATCTCCCGTGAGTTTGAGTCACCAAAATCGGTGACTTTAGACGCTGAGCATGCTTTGAACTGTCAAAATCGTTTACAAACCTAGTTTATTTTAATTTTTATTCGATATAAAAACTGGTGGATTTCGAGATATTATTTTTGTGGTGAATATAAAATTATCTTCATTAAACAGGGAGCATTAAAATGTCTGATATATTTGAGTTTTTGCAAGATATTGACAATATTGGGAATACAGATGTGATTAATTTTCCCGATGAATCATTTGCCGCAAGGCGAATGAGACGCAGCAAATGTTATATTCGAAATATGATAAACCCTATCGAATTTTATGAAAACTGTGAATTTAAAAAGCGCTACAGATTTTATAGAGAAACTGTGCTCACTGCCATATTGCCGCTTATTCACGATGGATTGCGAAAAATCAACAACAGAGGCATGCCTATAACGCCTGAAATTCAAATATTGATAGCCCTGAGATTCTATAATACAGAAATTGCTCGGCGATCCACTCCCAAGCATCCTGTTTTTGCTAATTAAGGGCTGATATATTTTCTTATTTTCTACAATAGTAATTTTCTTCCCCAATAATTCCATTAAAAAATATTAATCATATGCAGTATTCCTTTTAGCATTCATTATTAATTATTATTATAAAAATAAACAAAACGCGAAAGAAGCAAGTAGATGTTTTGAACTCAAATGACAGTTTTAATTCATAGATTGAAGAGAGTAGATAGGGATTTCAAAGACAAATTTAAAAAAGTAACCATAAATTTCAAAATAATTGCTGAAAACTTATGAAATTCCTACAGTTTGAGAACTATCAAACTCAACTGAGTTTGAGTCGTTATCTCAGCTCAGACACGTCAGATTTTGGACTATGTTTACCGAAAAACCTACTCAGCTAAGAAAGCCTTGAGCTATGCTCTCCTGAGGCACTATTGAGACCTGACTCATCTCATGTTTATGATTCTGGGCCTTAATCTTGAGTTAAGTATTGTTTCTAGTCTTTTTCGCCAGGTGGCGTACTAATCGCCGCACGCTTTAATGTTTTATTTCATTTTATACTACAAATAACTATGCATAATAATTATAATCATGATTTATTTTTGATGTTAAAATAAAAGACGATATAGAAGTGGTTCATGTATTTAATATTTATTTTCTTTTTTACATAATTATATTGTATTGCCTGACAACAAACGAAAAACTGTCAGCCATAATGAAACGTCAGGCACGCAACTTTATTTTTGCGATGTTTTTTCATCCCACTTTTTAAATTGATCCATCCTGTTTCTATATATATATAATGTGTATTCTTAAATTTTCTACATAAGACACAATTTTACCATGATCACTTAGTTCCATATCTATCTGTAAAATGTACATACATTTTGCATTGAAGTACTACGTACGTAGTACATATTCTTCAATCACATTTTTTCACTACAATGTTTGATTTTAATTAAAAAAAACATCGATCTGTATAAAAAATTGAAAAAGTAACATGCTGTGTAATGAAACAAATAAAATAATGTGTTGTTATAACAATAAAATAATATTTAGTCACAGCTTCGCGTCACGTATCATTTAAGGTTATTACAATTTGACTTGAATTTGACAGATGCGTTATAGACAATAACCATAGAAAACGTAAAATATATCTATAGTTGAAGATTACGTAACTGACGTTTCATTTTGCACTGAAATACGCGAATGAAATTTAATCTTCCCTAAACTTTTAACTTGGATTACTAAATCCAACGATTTAAGGGCCAACTGATATCTCGGGCCTATATATATAATGTGTATTCTTAAATTTTCTACATAAGACACTATTTTACCATTATCACTTAGTTCCATATCTATCTGTAAAATGTACATACATTTTGCATTGAAGTACTACGTACGTAGTACATATTCTTCAATCACATTTTTTCACTACAATGTTTGATTTTAATTAAAAAAAACATCGATCTGTATAATAAATTGAAAAAGTAACATGCTGTGTAATGAAACAAATAAAATAATGTGTTGTTATAACAATAAAATAATATTAGTCACAGATTCGCGTCACGTTGTCACGTATCATTTAAGGTTATTACAATTTGACTTGAATTTGACAGATGCGTTATAGACAATAACCATAGAAAACGTAAAATATATCTATAGTTGAAGATTACGTTACTGACGTTTCATTTTGCACTGAAATACGCGAATGAAATTTAATCTTCCCTAAACTTTTAACTTGGATTACTAAATCCAACGATTTAAGGGCCAACTGATATCTCGGGCCATAACGATTACTATGATAAGTCATGAGTTAAGAGAAAGAAATGTACAATTTTATGAAAATAATAGATAAACTATCAATAAATGTGCCTAAATCCAAGCCTAATGAAGCAAGGAAGCGTCTGCGCAATAAAAAAATGTGGAAAAGGAATATTGAACGTCAGAATAAGTAAGATAAAATTGACATTTTTGTTGATATTTTGTGATATAATGCAGAGTGGGTTCAAGTTATTATATGTGCCATTCATAATAAACTAGTTGCATGTAACACATGAGATCCAACCAACTGTCGATAGCGATAGTATGTATAGTTGAAGAATAAGTACCAAACTATAAACCCATATTATTGAATAATTTAGGATATTTTTTTTTCTATACAACACATGTAGGTATGTATGTCAAGATAGGACAGTATGGAGGTCAGTCCTTTTTTCTACCCAGAATATGAAAACAGCATGACGGTATGTATGTTTGGAGATTTAAGTATCAAACTATTAAGTCTTCTTACATATTGTGTATAGGCCACTGCCATACAAATTGTATGAAGCGATGTCGTCACTAAATTCAGTTGTCGTCACTAAATTAGTGAGTCATGAATTCACAATTTTTTAACATATTTTTTACATCAATTTCTCAACGGGTATCATGTACATCCAACAACAGTTCCTTTTTGAAAATAGCAGATGTCAATAAGTTGCTAACCATACATTATGGAGAAAAGTGGCAAGAGCTACACAGCCTCACTTTATAAAGACATAGAAAAGTGGCGAGAGCTACACAGCCTCACTTTATAAAGATATAGAAAAGTGGCGAGAGCTACACAGCCTCACTTTATAAAGACATAGAAAATATGCAAAAGCCCGCAGGCCAAAGAGATTATAGAGGAACAATTAGAGGATTCATTGTGTGAAGCTGATTGTGAAGAAATTTTAATCTAAGTATATTATTATCATTTTTAACTGTTTTTTTGCAACCAATCTATGTATGTATATAAGTTTTTTATTAAAGAATATGTGATTTTTATATATTTTTAATCAAATTTAATTTTTGTTTTATTTATATAATTTTATATTACAGAACTTAGCTTAGTGACCGTATATATTTAAATTGTTTCCGTTAATTCGTAAAAGATCTTTTTAAAAAATATTTGAGTTTTTATATTCTTTTCAATAAATTTTTACATAAACTATTTTTTATATTTCATCAATAATTGCCCTAAAACCCCTTTCCTGCAACCGGCCATTTTAGATATGTCATTTTTTTATTAGTTTCAAAAACCCTAAAATGATTTTGTGACTTGCAAAACCCACTAAAATCAAATGCGAGTTTCAAAATCCCCTATAATGAAACTTTATGTATTTTTAATTAATTGTTTGTAATAATTACACATTATAACTATTAAAATTAATAGTTTTGGTGGTTCTAAGATCTCAAATAGATATTTAAAATTAATACTAAGCCATAACTTTAGCTGATATTACTAATTGTTCACCAAAAACCCAATTTAGGGTATTTTGAAACTAGGCGCTTCATATTAAGGATATTTATTTATTTATTTTGGAATATCCAATAGTAAAGTAGAATATAATAACATAGTATGATATTAAAAACAATGGAAAAAACAGTAAATGATAGACTACGGTACATAATAACAAGACATCATATCAAGTAATTTTTAAAGTTTTACATACAATTTTTAACAAATGAGAAAAACAAAATTATAAGATCACACCTACAGGCTGATTTTGTATGAAACACCAAGAGTTGTCTTAACTCCCGAGAAATCTCGGAATTTGGTATTTTGTATGGAGTTTTCCGGTGTTAACTCCATGAGAAAACTGAAGGGGGCGTGACCCAAACATTAGTATAAATTTGCCATATGTAAATAAAATTTCTATGTCCAATGTAATTTATATATGGCAATCTCGTACATTTACCCGCATTTATCAGATTTTGATAGCTAATCGTGTGTTTTTTGTTTATTTTATTTATATTTAGCAAGGTATATACTCTATTTTCATTCATTGTTTTGTATTTTATAGCTTATTTACTCGATGCTTTTTATAAATAACATGTTTTAAATAAAATTTTAATTGAAATGGTGTTACGTCAAACGGCTCAATTTTGAACAATTTTATACCGATACGATTTGTTTGTTATGCAAGTGATTATTCTAATAAAATTGACACGCAAATATGTTTGTTTGGGTAATATCATGGGTTAACGTTTTTTTATAAATAATTTCTTGTTTAGAACGGACAAAAAAAAGCATAATATTTTTTTCATGAAATTTTGAGTCTGCCTTTTATTATTTTTATAATTAAATATCATACATAGTAGTAAAATTGTTTTTTCTTTGTTGCAGATCTTCAGTATCAGCTCAACTCTGTCTGGCTCAACAATTCCTGCAGCAGTTTACCATTTTATACTATACTGCAAAGCTATTACATAATATGGCTTCCAAACATGTGCGACACACTGATGATTGCAAGATTTTAATTACATATCTGTAAAAATAATAAACAAGGTTAATAAAATAATTTACTTTGACCACTATAATGATCATGGTTCAAAAATTTTCATTCTTGTGTTTTCTATATATCCTATTTTTTCCAACAAAATATATAGTATCAGAATTATCTGCTCTTAACATGTGAGTGAATTATTAAACGCACTACATAAATACCATGCATATTAATATGAAGCAGTATAAAAAGGTAAAACTAGTACTTTTATGTGTACATATATGATGTTAAGCTATCTTCATATTATAGTACAATGTGCTTTTAAATACTATTTATTGATTTAAATATGGATGCGGAGTTTTAATTTGGTCCTACAGGACAGCAAACAATGAATGGTTAATTCTGTAATGTGCGACAAATACATCTTTCGGCATGTCCAACGGACCATCGTCTTTTTATCGCTTTTCATCGTCTTTTAAAGCTCGCAAAAATAAGTATGACATGCTGCAAATAAACAAAACGTGATTAGTATCCTCATTTCATATTATTATACTCAAAGAAAAACGTCATGAAACGTCAAATTCATGATATATTAAGCCTCCAAAGTCGAAAAAATAGCAACGAATGTATAAACAAGTCAAATACAAAAATAAATAATAAATTTGGTTAGTAATATGTATGAATATTGTACAAGATAAATAATACACACCTAGTAAATGATTATGGATGAAATAATTTAAGTAATTACTGTAATTAATCAATTTTACAATATCAAACTCGCGTGCATAGAAAATATAGAAGTAAATTCGTCGCGTGATTTGACAGGAGATAACTCTTATTCTACAAATAAATAAATAATTTTAACCCCGAGTATTTTATTGGGGTTAAGACAACTAAAGAAAATTCGCTTACAAAATACCAAAAACATACATACATTGGTGTTAACGAGCTAAATCCACAGATAAAATAGTACTTAACTCCTTTCTTCTCCTCTGGTGTTTATACAAAATCAGCCTGCTGAAACATACAAGGAATAGTACAAAGAGGATTATATTCTAGAATCATAACATGGGATTCTAACGTACTTAAGGATTAACAAAAAAGGTGTTGCAACCAATTATTATTTATTTAAAAAAACTCATCATCGACGTCTCTGGATTGTTTATAGATAATTATAATAATAGTAGTAGTAGTAGTCTTTTTTTTTTATATATTTTTTGATTTTTTTTTGGTTATATTTGGCGCCCCAGATTTATTTGCGCCTGGTGCAACTGCACCGTTTCAACCTATGGTGGATCCAGCCCTGTCAGTTGGGGCATAAATTCACTGGTAATTTTAATTGGTGTTTTGTATGGAAATATGTCTTGCCGCAATTAGTTAACTGTAGTCACGTGGTTTTCCAAACAATGTTTGCCAAAAACCCGACAAGTTGATTCCATTTTGAGTTATACATTCGAGAGAATGTCTTCCCACACACATTGTGTTCATGTAGTTTTCCGCAGATTTAATTAATTTATGTTTGTTTGAAATTCCCCAAAGATTTCGCACAGATTACATTCATTTGATTATTCGCCCAAATGTGTTATTTGATGCTTTTTTAAACTATCAATTCGAGAGAACGTCTACCCACACACATTGCATTCATGTGGTTTTTCACGCAAATGAGTTAGTTTATGTTTGTTAAATGCTCCTCTTTGAATGAATGTCTTCCCACAGACATCGCATTTATGTGGTTTTTCGCCCGAATGAATTTGTTTATGAATGTTTAAAGCTCCCTTGTAATCAAATGTTTTACCACAGATATTGCGTTCATGTGGTTTTTCAACCGAATGTTTTAGTTCATCATGTCTGTTTAAGCGTCTTTTTATAGGAAATGTCTTCCCACAGACTTTGCATTTATGAGGTTTTTCGCCGGAATGAGTTAACTTATGTTCGTTTAAATTTGCCTTTTTAAAAAAAGTATACACAGGTATTGCATTCATGATTTTTGTCCGAATGAAATAATTTATGAGCATTTAAATATCCTCTTAGAGAAAATTTCTTCCCACATACATCGCATATATGAGGTTTTTTACCCGAGTGAGTTAATTTATGTCTATTTAAATGTCCTCTTGTAGAAAATTTCTTCCCACAGGTATTGCATTCATGTTTTTTGTCCGAATGAATTGATTTATGAGCATTTAAATATCCTCTTAGAGAGAATGTCTTCCCACATACATTGCATATATGAGGTTTTTAACCCGAGTGAGTTAATTTATGTCTATTTAAATGTCCTCTTGTAGAAAATTTCTTCCCACATACATCGCATATATGAGGTTTTTTACCCGAGTGAGTTAATTTATGTCTATTTAAATGTGCTCTTGAAGTAAATTTCTTCCCACAGGTATTGCATTCATGTTTTTTGTCCGCATGAATTAATTTATGAGTCTTTAAATACCCTCTTAGAGAGAATGTCTTCCCACATACATCGCATATATGAGGATTTTTACCCGAGTGAGTTAATTTATGTCTATTTAAATCTGATCTTCGAGAAAATTTCTTCCCACAGATATTGCATTCATGTGGTTTTTCGACCAAATGAATTTGTTTATGAGACTTTAATTGTCCTGATAGAAAGAATGTCTTCCCACAGATATCGCATTCATAAGGTGGTTCGCCCGAATGAGTTAGGTGATGTTTGTTTAAGTTCCCTTTGTTAGCGAATTTCTTTCCACAGATTTTGCATTCATGTGGTTTTTCGCCTGAATGAGTTAGTTTATGAACGTCTAAATTTCCCTTTCCAAAAAATGTTTTCCCACAAGTATTGCATTCATGTGTCTTTTGGCCTGTATGAATTAGTAAATGTCGTTTTAAACATACTTTTTGAGAGAATTTTTTCCCACAGTTATGGCATTCAAATGATTTTTCACTTGAATGAGTTACTTTATGAATATTCAAGTATCCTCTTAAAGTAAAACGCTTCCCACAGACATTGCATTCATGAGATTTTTCACCCGAATGAGTTTCTTTATGTTTTTTTAAGTAATCTTTTCGAGGGAACCTTTTCCCACAGACATCGCATTTATGAGGTTTTTTTCTCGAGTGAGTTTGTTTATGTGAATATAAATATCCTCTTTGAGAGAATGTCTTACCACATATACTGCATTCATATAGTTTTTCTCCAGAATGTGATAGTTTATGAGTGGTTAAGTGTCTTCTTAGAGAGAATGTATTCCCACAGACATTGCATTCATGCGAATGATTTACTCGTAGTTGATGTCTTTTTAAATTTTTCGGGTTAGAGAATGTCTTCCCACAGATATTGCATTCATTTTTATTGGATTGGGATATTATTTTGCTTTCATTTCCTGGGTGCTCTACGATTTCACTTTTTAAATTAACTTCACATTCTTCAATTGGAAAATCTGGAAATTCTTTAAGTACATCAATATATTTGTCCATGGAAGGAGTATATTCATCTTCCAATGTTTTTTTTGTCTTTTGTCTTTTGTTCACCATGGCATCCGTTTTCTGAAAAAAAAAATATATATTTAAAAAAAAATGTGATTAATTGAGTACGGATTGACACACGAAATCCAACTCGATAAGACACAAGGGTGAGTGTATAAAACATCAGGTGATGGGTATTGATTTTGTTGGATAGTGGACTATATAATAAATGACCTCACAGATGCTTCCTTTACTTCTGGTTCACACGCGGTGATCTTCAAACTTGCACTAAACTTTTTTCACTTATTGTTACCCAAAATTATTGCAACTTTCAAACTGACACATCGGTGACGGGACAATGGCAAGGAAGGGATACACGGAAATATGCTTCTATAGAGTTTTCTTGAAAACAGTACTATAAAAATAATATTTGGGTAATTGTTTACAAGAAATGTCCCTGGCCGATTGCAATAATTTTTATATCAATAGATAGATAAATACGTATATATTACGGGAAAAATTAAAACTTTTGGCGCTAAGGCTTAAAAAAATTATAAAAAAGAAAAATGTATGAAGGAATCCATTATAAAAATGGTTGGTTTCCTGACTTTACTCAAGTTTCCGAAATTCACCACTAGAGTTGAACACTAGCGTGAAACAACATAACCAACTTATTTTAACCAAAAGTTTGGTCCGAATAGGTTGGTAAGCAGCGGCGACTCTATATAAAGTGCGTTGGATCAATTGCACTACCAATTTTTAAAGTTTTAAAAATAATATTACGCTATTTACTTTATTACCGTTATTTTTTCCAAAAAAAATAATTAGTAAACACTTTCCATATACTTTATATCTTCGCGATCGATATAATAATAATAATCGCAATACAAATATTATTTAGTACAGCGTGCGGTATTTATAACGCACCGAGTTAAAGTTGTCTATTGTATAGCGTATGTATGAACAGACAGAGATAGTCCCGTATTAGATGAGAAAGAGATACTTGTACTTACTAACAATGCATTCATTTCACAGATTTCGTGCGTTGCACCAAATTATCATATCTTAGATGTACTTAGAATATATATCTCTATCTCGCTCTCTCTAATATGTTCGCAATTACTATTGAAACATGAATATTCGCGTGTTATCTTTTTTCTTCGTAATGTAAACACTAGGTACATGAGCATTGAGCATGCGCAATTAGAGTAATTTGTCAGGTTTTAGTCAGTTGAAACAAAACTTTGTTTATATCGTATTTTATCGCTTTTTACAAGATAATCTAAATTAATAAATATTTGTGTATAGTTCAGATATCTTATAGATTTAAAAACAAGTGAATTAATAGATGTGTTGGTAATTATTCGGAATAGTATGTAAACGCCAATTTTGTTGATTTTTTGTTTATAGATAGATAAAAATATACAGATTACGGGAAAAAATATTCATTTTCCCGGGAAACGTCTAGAAAAATTAAAAAAAAAATAATATTAAATTACGAAAAATGTATGAAAATCTAAGCAAATAGTTGCTTTTTTGACATCTATGGGCGAATATTCAAACTAATTTTTAGTATAGAAACACGCGGCGAAAATCTGAAGTTAATGAAAATTCTATGAAATATCGAAAATTAGTAATGTTTAAAAAAATACAATGTTATAAAATATTTAAATACTACTTAAATTTGAATTTTTTGACACTAACTACATACTTGGTGTTTTAATTAAAGTTATTTATATAAATTCGGTGTTTAAACAAAGTATGGCCAAACTATTGTATTCGTTTCTATTCCCCGATAGATGTCCCAAAACCACCAAATTGTAAGGTATTCTCAATACATTTTTCCGTAATATTTTTAATTTTTCCTAAATATTTTTCCCGTAATCTGTATATTTTTATCTACCTATAGACAAAAAATCAACAAAATTGGCGATTACATACTATTCCGAATAATTACCGATGTGTTTTACATTAAAAGTAATAAGTCTTCTTTTGAAAATAAATGGTGGAGGTCTTCCAAGACCAATGTTAATTAACAACAATGCAAAAGTAGAACTAAGATTTTTGTTCGTGTTTTTAAAATGCAGTTTTATGATAAGGCATCATGGTTATGTGGTTGTGACAAATTAAATAGTTTATTTTGTTCTCCATGTTTACTATTCGATGGCGACTATATCTACTTGGATTATAAAAGGTGTTAATGATTTGGCTCATTTATCTGAGAAATTATTTCTTCACAAATTCATTTACGCAATACAATAAATTTATCTAACTTAGATACTGTTGACATTAGAACACAATTAGATTGTGGATATCAATCAATAACAAACGAGTGATTGAAGATTTTGCCAGATAGAATAAGCGCAGGATTGAACTTCTTTGCAAATAGGTAAAATATTTTGAATATGTATATTATTTCATTATTATCCATAATATACGTAAACGCTTATCGATTAAATACCAATTAATTTATTATTAATTCAGGAAAAAATTGAACTACCAAAAATTATCAAAAATACAATCTACCAGTCGCCACTGTTGGTAAGGATAGTATGTAGTCATCACTGTGACTCGAGTGAACTAGTTGCATTATATACTATATTATACAATCATTAAAAATAAATTACTTCATTTCAAAATTTTTTGGGATTCGTTGAATTAGCATGGTATTTCTCTACAACAATTTTTGACTCAATGCAACTCTCTCGCTCGAGACGCATTAATAACAACATACTAGCATAACCTACCTTTTATAATAACACGCGTGAATTTGTAGCATTATATACTGTGCTATTATATCGTCAAAATAACAGTATTACATGTGACATATCATTTGTCAAAAAATTGAATATTATTGTTTTCTGCTTTTAAAATTCATAAAATATCAATTGTATTTGTACGTACCAACTCATTTTATACTTTTTCCAGCTAAATTTTTGTGTTGGCAATAATCACTAAAATATATCTTCGGAAAATAAAATAGAATGATGTAGGTATGTGTTTATATTTCCAGTTTTTCAGTTCAGTTAGATAATGTGTGCTAATTTGTTGACATTAGTACTTATTTTTTACTTAAAAATCATTTTTGGAATATAATAATATCGTTATATTAATATGTAAATACTATCTTTTTAATGGAATATATATTTCGCGGGTGTAAATGTGGCAAATTGCGATTGTTTTATTTTATTCTTCTATTTTATGGGCATTTCATCGTTGCCAATGATTATTTAATTTAATTTGCTTTCAAAACGCTAGAGGTTTGGAGGCAGAATTGTCACCTAGTGGTTTCGGAAATTCAAATTATGTCAGAAAACTAACAAATTGTAATGGATTCCTCCATACACTTTTCGAAAGTTTATTATTTTTTTTTATAATTTTGTAAAGCCTTACCGCCAAAACTTTTAATTTTTCCCATTATATATATATATATATATATATATATATATATATATATATATATATATATATATATATATATATATATATATATATATATATATATATATATATATATATATATATATATATATATATATATATATATATATATATATATATATATATATATATATATATATATATATATATATATATATATATATATATATATATATGTGTTTATCTATCTATTGATATAAAAATTATTGCAATCGGCCAGGGACAGTACTTGTAAACAATTACCCAATAAATATTTAAACATACTGCAGACGTTTAACTCTCATGAAATCACATTATATTTATCTCTTACACCAAATAATGATAGCTGTACCTCTATTCTACCAACCTCCACTAATTACCCACCAGTTTCTCTTTCTGAAGGATTAGGTGGTATCACTGTTACAGATTCTGTAGTTTTAAAATATTTACGTGAACTAGATGTCAGGAAGTGAGCGGGTAGCGATAATATACCACCAATTTTATTAAAACAATGTCATGGCAGATGGGACGATGGCAGAGCGGTTAGCGCGCTGGGCTAGTAATCCAGTGGTCGCAAGTTCGAATCCTGTCTCGACCGATTTCGTTCACCTGTAGCACTAGCATTTATGCTTATTTTAGGGAACGTAGGAAGATGAATATGTACTTTTTTAACAAGGACATATTCATTTTGTATTTAAAAAAAAAAAAATGTGCGAATACGCTTTCTATCCCACTTAATATATTATTTAATAGATCCATTTCCGAAGGAATATTTCCCAAAGAATTCAAAGAAGCTCTTATCATACCTATTCACAAATCTGTCCCAAAAAGTGATATTCAAAATTATCGTCCAATATCAATTCTACCAGTGTTTAGTAAAGTCCTCGAACGTATTGTATATGACCAAATTCATCACACGGTTAAACTAAATATCCAAAATCATCAACACGGTTTCCTACGTCGTCGCTCTGTTCTTTCAAATCATATTACACTTACCAAGTATGTCACAAGCAACTTGGATAAAAGATGCCAAGTGGACGTGATTTATACTGATTATGCAAAGGTATTTGACAGAGTAATGATACCGGCCGGTCAGTCGTCACGAGTGACGTGAGCGAGAGAAATCCGACGCCCCTATATGACGTGCGAGTATTTTCGGGTACCTACCCAAAATACCGCGGGAAGCACCATTCATTTTTGGGGAAATATTTTTTTTATTACTTGGGATATTATTATTTATAAAATGGCAACATTTTTGTCTGTTCAGCTGGGAGAAAAAAAGGCGCTGAGTTTGCCGCGTGTGGGAATTTTAATTTTAAAAAAGAGGAACGATTCTTTTAACATCAATTTTATTTTTTTTTTCAAAAAGGAAAATTTTTTTTAAAGTCTGGCCGAGCCGCCAGCAGTAGAAATTAATAAATAACTTCTCGTCTCAAGTCCGGTGCCCCAGCGCCGGCAATAATTTTTATTGTATTTTTTCTACCCAACGAAAGTAAGAAACTCTAACTTGAGCCAAGCCTGGTGCAACTGGCTGGGTTTTTCCTGAGACTGTTGCCTTGGCTGAACCGTAGAGGCCTTTGCGCGTTTCGGCGAGTCGCCTGCCAGGGTTTCGTCCGACGGATTCCCTCGGTCAGGTTGTGCCACCTAGGTGTTTCCATCGGCTCTAAGCCAACTATAATTTTTAAATCTTCTTTGCATACGTTGGGCTGAACACGGACCTTCCCAGTGGCCGAGGACGTCCACCAACCCGTAGGTCAATGCAGACTACGCCTGGTGGGCTGTCGATCCACCATCATCGACAGGGGTCCAAGCTGGGAGACCACGTCCTCACGGTGAGTGGCCTTTAAATGTTCTCTTACCTTGGTCCAGTAGTATTTAACAGTTTATCCGAGGGGAGTGACACGTTGAGACGACGCTTCACGTTGTCCCTAGCGCTCCACCTAAACTGCACACGTCTACGCTGAGTGCTGTTCGGAGCTGGTCAGCGGCCTTGCCATCTGAGTCTCCGGACAGCGTGAAGCGAAGGAGTGTCAGATTGTCTCCCAACAGAGGGGCCTTCCATCCAAACGAGAGAGTTTGGACGAACCAGCGACCCTGAGTGGAACTCTCAGAATGGGCAAATTATAAATATTTTTTATATTAAGTATTGTTACAAGTAGCAATGGAAAACCCATTGTATGCTGGACATTCATAGTAGAGAATGTTATTTTAAATTCATTCTATTTGAAATACAAATGGGAAACAATTTATAGGTAAATAATGTTTTATTCTTGTTTTATTGTTATAAATATAGTGTTTTACAAATTGAGTATAAGGAAACAATTTTAAAGTGAATGATAAATAATAAAAGGTACGATTAGCGCTCAGTGCGTCTCAATAATGTGTTTTAACATAGGATATTGTATTATTAAAGGTTTAATATAGATACTAAATAGTAATCTTGAAGATTAACGGTTTAATATAGATACTAAATGGTTATCTTAAAAAGACAAATATAATGAATGTAACATATGTACGTAATAAAAGTAAAGCTATCTAGGCTATTGCGTACATATCTAAGAGACTGATATCGAGTCAATGTTGAATGTCAGGTTAAAGAACCATAATGATTTATTAAAATTGAAGCCCATTTGCACTGCAAATGTTGGAGCTGTGAATATAAAATTCTTTGTTGAACGAGTCATGAATGATTATTGGAATCGCCCATCAGTTGTGATACTCCGTGGTTGTCGATTTTGGTTCGATATTGATCTCTTGTAGCTGGCTATTGCTGTCATGAGTGAATTTGGCCGTCACGTCAGTGTTGAAGTTGGTTTGAGATATATTTTGTGTAATTGGCCGTAGTTAGATGATTCAGAAGTTGTCCGTCACTGGCAAAAGCTGCTTCAGACACCCGACAAACGTTGCATTGCAGTTTGTTGTATAAAAAAAAAGCTCAAATTGAATAATGTTGTGCTGAGGCTGAATCAAACTGATTTATATAGTTCCCTGCTGCTATTCTTCACCTTGTAAACAATAACAAATATCACGTGATTTTGACAGATGTCAGTTTAAGTGGCTATTTTACACCCTATGTTTGTAAACAATAACAAATATCATGTGTTTTTGAAATATGACAGAGACAGATGATTAAGACAGAGACAGATACTGTCAGATGACAGTCCATGTGGTTAAATCTAACCATTTTTTGTAAACAATTGATAAACCGTCCTTCATTTCCTCTTAAGTATACAAACGAAGTATATTTTTATAAATACATATAATTTTATAATAATATAGTGAAGTTTTATAAGTATTTACATTTAAATTTCACTTAAGTTATGTAAAAGGTTGAAAGTTATCAATATCTTCGAGGTTATATTCTGGATTTTACAAGCTACTCAATGTATCAGAAGAATCGATTATCAAAATAAAATACCTAAAATTATTAAGATTTATAGTGTTTTTTATATAAGTGTTTGAACTTTCGAAATTAAGTCATTTGAGTGTATGAGAGCAATGCCTGTGGGAAATCATACTCTCAAAGGAGAGTACATTCGGATGAAAAAAAAACACATAAATGCAATGTTTGTGGGAAAAATTTCTCTGGAACCGGATCTTTGAAAAAAAAATCATTTGGATGAAAAACACACGAATGTATTGTTTGTGAGAAGATATTCTATCACACATGGAATTCAACACTACATTGAGTAACTCATTTAGGCGAAAAACCACATGAATGCACTGTCTGTGGGAAAACATTATCTCAAAAAGAATTTTTAAGATAGCATAGATTTGTGTGAAAAACCATATGAGTGCAATGTCTGTGGAAGACATTCTCTCTAAAAGGAAATTTAAATGAACATAATAAAACTAATTAATTTAGTGGGAAAAACATTACTTCAATATCTGTGGGAAGACATTCTCTCGAATTGGAAATTTGAATGTACATTCCAGTGGTCGCGAGTTCGAATCCTGCTTCGACCGATTTCGTTCACCTATAGCACAAGCAGCATTTATGCTTAGTTTAGGGAATGTAGGAAGATGTATATGTACTTGTTTAACAAGAACAAATTCATTAAAAAAAATTGGTTAAAAAGCCACATGAATGCAATGTCTGTGGAAAGTTATTCTCTCAAAAACGAGATTTTTACAAGCATATACCGGCTCATTCGAGTGAAAAACCACATAAATGTAGTAGGTATCTGTAGAAAGAATTTATCTCATAAGAAAAGTTTGAAAGAACATACACTAACTCATTGGGTGAAAAACCATATAAATGCAACGTCTGTGGGAAGAGAAACTGTCGAATAGGTAATGCGAATGAACAAAAAAAAATATTAGGGTGAAAAGCCATATGAATACAATGTCTGTGGGAAGAAATTCTTTTGAGAGGAACATTTGAAAGTACATAATCTAGCTCGAGCGGAACATTTGAAAGCATATTAACAAACTCATTCGGGAGAAAAACCAAAATTGCAATGTCTGTGGGAAGACATTCTCACGAAAAGTAGCTTTAATTAAACATATACTTCCTCATTCAGTTGAAAAAATTCAAATAATGCAAGTCAAAATAGGATTGTGTGGTGTTCGATTATTTGTCTACCCCAATAGATATTCAGTCGTAAAAAAAAAACTCTTAAAAGCTTCTTCGATATATTGAATTGTCTTGCTTAATTTTTCACAAATAGTATTCCGTATAATCCTGTTTCTATTTTTATGTATCGGGATTTTATAGATATGTTTTTAATAAAACTAAATACTATTTACCTATATAATGTCTTGTTTTTTACTTTACCAAATAACTACCTACCCTATTACATAATTATGAGTGCATAGAAAAAAAAACATTAAATTATTACAGTCATGATTTATTTAGAAATAAATAAAAAATACATGTTAAGTTGTGGTGTGTATAATATATATTTTTTTATAAAATAGTAGGTATACTTATTTTAAACATTCGTATTGTAAAAACTTCCTTAAGTTCCTTGCAGAATTGGTAATTTTATTAACATTATTTATAAAATTCTGTTAATTAATCAGCTAATTTCTCTTTTGAGTCAAATGAAACGAAAGGTTTATAAAAGACAAATATACTCCTTCCATTGTCTGAGAAAACAAACTTAATTGGGTGAAAAATCATAAGAGTGCAATGTCTATGGGAAGGCGAGATGAGAGGTTCATACAAACATATTCTACTAACTCATTCGGGTGAAAAATCACATAAATGCAATGTTTGTATAAAAACTTTCTGTGGAACAGGATCTTTGAAAAAAACAAACTCATTTTGATAAAAAAAAAAACAAATTGAACACATCAAGACGAAAACCAAATGAATGCAATATTTGCGGAAAGACATTCTCTCTAGAAAGAAATTTAATAAAACACAAACTAACCATTTATGTGAAAAACCATTTGAATGCAATATCTGTGGAAAGACATTCTCTCAAATCGTAAAGTACACAAAAAACTCATTTGGGTAAAAAACCACACGAATGTAAAGTTTGTGGGAAGTCATGGAATTAATACTACATCAAGTCATTCAGACGAAAACTAACATGAATGCAGTATCGGTGGAGAAACTCTCTCGACCACGATCTTTGAAGACATTTGCTCAAAGACAATCTTGTAAACGCTCATAAACAGACTCATTCAGGCGAAAAACAATATGAGTGCAATTTCTGTGGGAAGAAATAAAATAATCACAAAAAATATATTAACAATAGCATTTTAAAAATAAAATATGATCAGATATTCAGGTCGAGAGCCGTACGCTACATTCTTGCAATATAATATGCTGTATCATTTGGAAGAGACGGCCGCAATAGCATTGTGCGGATGAAACAATGCCCACTTTTCCATGAGGTAGTTACAACGTCCATGTCCAGCGCGGATCCTATTTAGAGAGGTCCACAGCCTTCATGGCAGATCCAAACCTAGAGGTACCACCGTTGGAGTACCCATGTACCTATTGACATATAGGTTGATGTTCTTCCAGTCATTGTGCCACGTCTAAGTTTTGTAACTGGGTTCCTGGAAGAAATTCTGTGCGGACTCTTAGATGGGACATCATTGTTAGCTGAGGTATGTTTGCAAGAACAGGAAGCCACTTCAATGGAGTAAAACGTGTGGTGCTACTTAAATTAAAGTATTGAATCTTGAAGACATTTGATGAAATTGCAGCGCAAAATAATTCGTAACCTGAAATTATACAGACACAAATTGATAACAATATGGATTTTATTAGTTATATGACTTCCAGAAACAAAAGAAGATAGTTACAAATCAATTTTTCAAATTAAAATTAAGTTTTAAAATCTCAGCAAGAAAATATCAAAAAGGCTGAGAACTTACATGTTTGACGTTTGTATGAGTTTTCGTCATTTCATGTATATTTTATAGCTCTTGTGTGAATACGGTAACTAGCCAAGATAAAGATTTACAAGGTTTTACAATTATCTATAGGAAAAATTCACTATGGCCAAATCCATAGAAAAATCAGTTTATTATTATTATTATTATTTTAAAAAATAATAACAATAATAATGGTGTAGAATAGCCACAGCCCTGTTATAGTTAGATTTTGACAGTGACAGCGCCAAGCCATAGAGAAAATATTGTCTTCAAAATATTTTTTCTATGAATAATATATATGGCTATCAAAAGTCATACCAAAAAAAATATTTTTAAATCGTTCTGAACAAGATCGTTAATTAATTTAACTAAAGAAAAATATATGTGATAATTAGTGCAAATTCCATTATTTTTATATTGATATTCATAATTTATTACTTATTCATAATTATTTTTTTATTATTGATATTCGAGTTTGGATTAATTATTACTTATTTATAATTATTTTTTTTATTATTGATATTCGTGTTTGGATTATTTGTTATATATTTATAGTTATTTCAAATAATCGATAATTGTGTTTTAAATTATAATTGCTTGTTCTTAATTATTTTAAGGATTTATTTTTATTTATTGATTTAATTGTTGATTGTTATTTATAATTATTTTAAGAATTGATTTTATTTATTGCCATTTGTTTATTAATTGAATTAACAACATTTATTTTAATTTTCAACACTCCAGTGTTTATTGATGATTATTTATTGTGTTTTTATCAACGCCGATTTTATAGAGTATATTTAATTGAATGATTTGATGTAATTAACTGTTTTGCGGTTATCCCTTACCGGTTCAAACTACCCCGTTCTGAGAGAATCGATTCAGGGCGCGTGGATTTTTTTTTTTGGACCGGGGGGGGAGGATATTTTAGGGTCGCTTACGGGTCCGTCGCCAGTAAGGGGATCTCGCCGCCTTTTGCTTCCGAAATGTTTGTTGCCGCGCGATCTCCCACCGAGAGCGGCTCCCGCACGCGGCTTGCGCGAGGAGGTCATTCTCGGTCAGCCATGGCTCACCGAGGAAGAGGCCTGTGTGGACTTTTGTAGAAAATGCGTAAACTTCGGAAAGAGGGAGCGGACGAGCGTCCACCTGATCCCCGAGCAACCGTGTCCGACTCCGAATTCCGTATCATTGCCATCTTGCAACGATATCCCCACTCTTCATCGGGACAAGATTCAGAAGGTCTTGGAGGATCTTCATGAAGTTTTCCTCCCATTCTATATAGCTCCTGAGTCTCGACCGCTGACGGCTTTTACGACGCCGGACGGTGCCCGCTACCAGTTTCGGGTGATGCCTTTTGGCTTGGCTGGTGCGCCCTCCGGTTTCCAGAGGACGGTGATGCAAGTGCTAGCAGGATTCGTTCGCGAATTCTGCATGGTCTACTTGGATGACATTATCGTTTTCTCGGGGACGTGGGAGGAGCACTGCCGTCACCTGCAGTTGGAGCGGGAGCGTCTAGCGCTGTATGGCTTGCGCTGCGCCCCCGAGAAGTGCATTGTTGGAGCGAGTTCCCTCCAGTATTTGGGACACGTGGTTACTGCCACTGGTACTCGTCCCCAAGAAGTACACGAACGCGCTATTCAAGAAGCACCCGAACCTACAAGCCGCAAGGGGAGTACGAATTTTCCTGGGAACTTGTAACTGGTTCCGGGAATACGTGCCACGCTTTGCGGAACTGGCTGCGCCTTTGACGGAGTTGCTTCGGCTGAAGAAGCCCTTCAAATGGACAAAGCAAGCATCAGCAGCGATGAAGGCTATTAAGCAGGTCATGAGTCAGCCACTCCAGTTGACCCGTCCAGACTTTGGCCCAAAATTTTGCCTGCAGACGGACGCCAGTAAGCTGGGAGTCGCGGCCGTACTGTTTCATCCAAGGGAGGATGGAACACGAGACGTTATCTCCTACGCAAGCTCGCGATTCAATCCCGCTGACCAGAACTACCACTCAAACGAGCAGGAGGCTCTAGCGGCCGTCTGGGCGTTAAAGAGATAACGCCCATTATTGGAGGGCCACCATTTCACTCCGGACGTCCTAGTGGATTCGGATGACCCACTGGCGGAGCCGAGCCACATTCCCACGTTGGCTTCTCGGCACTCGGCCTCGACCTCCGGACATGACCGCCCGCGCAGGGTTTCGCGTTTGCCTAGCCGCTTTCGGGAGGATTGAGCACGTACCGGGACGTTGGGTTTCTCTCGAATTGGAGGTGGCGATTGATACCGGCCGGTCAGTCGTCACGAGTGACGTGAGCGAGAGAAATCCGACGCCCCTATATGACGTGCGAGTATTTTCGGGTACCTACCCAAAATACCGCGGGAAGCACCATTCATTTTTGGGGAAATATTTTTTTTATTACTTGGGATATTATTATTTATAAAATGGCAACATTTTTGTCTGTTCAGCTGGGAGAAAAAAAGGCGCTGAGTTTGCCGCGTGTGGGAATTTTAATTTTAAAAAAGAGGAACGATTCTTTTAACATCAATTTTATTTTTTTTTTCAAAAAGGAAAATTTTTTTTAAAGTCTGGCCGAGCCGCCAGCAGTAGAAATTAATAAATAACTTCTCGTCTCAAGTCCGGTGCCCCAGCGCCGGCAATAATTTTTATTGTATTTTTTCTACCCAACGAAAGTAAGAAACTCTAACTTGAGCCAAGCCTGGTGCAACTGGCTGGGTTTTTCCTGAGACTGTTGCCTTGGCTGAACCGTAGAGGCCTTTGCGCGTTTCGGCGAGTCGCCTGCCAGGGTTTCGTCCGACGGATTCCCTCGGTCAGGTTGTGCCACCTAGGTGTTTCCATCGGCTCTAAGCCAACTATAATTTTTAAATCTTCTTTGCATACGTTGGGCTGAACACGGACCTTCCCAGTGGCCGAGGACGTCCACCAACCCGTAGGTCAATGCAGACTACGCCTGGTGGGCTGTCGATCCACCATCATCGACAGGGGTCCAAGCTGGGAGACCACGTCCTCACGGTGAGTGGCCTTTAAATGTTCTCTTACCTTGGTCCAGTAGTATTTAACAGTTTATCCGAGGGGAGTGACACGTTGAGACGACGCTTCACGTTGTCCCTAGCGCTCCACCTAAACTGCACACGTCTACGCTGAGTGCTGTTCGGAGCTGGTCAGCGGCCTTGCCATCTGAGTCTCCGGACAGCGTGAAGCGAAGGAGTGTCAGTAAACCACGACATACTGCTATCAAAATTACATAACCTAGGTATATATGGAGACTTGTTCAGGTGGTTTACATCATATGTTCGGAATAGAATGCAGTCAGTGATGGTCGAAGGATTTAAATCCAGCTTCTTTGTTCCTCCTTCAGGTGTTCCTCAGTAGTAAGAAGTATATACTACGCAATTAACTCCATAACCGACTGCTACAAACTTCAAGAAGACCTTGACAGATTACACTCTTACTGTACATTAAATAAATTAAAACTAAACATATTGAAATGCAATAAATGAAAGAAACCAGACCGATGGTATGGGCATGTAAATAGAAGGGGAGACGATCACGTGGTCGGGGTGGCCCTAAATATTCTCACACCACCCAGAGCTAGAGGCCGTCCACAGGCCACCTGGTGGACGAGTATTGAGAGAGAGCTGAGGAAGGACCAGCTGACCAGTGATACGAGGAAGGACCAGCTGACCATTGAGATGACACAGGACAGAAAGACGTGGAGACTGCGTACCAGGAGGGCCGACCCCAGACGAACTGGGAAGAGGACCAGCCAAAGGAGAAGATTGAAATGCAATAAAACAACATTTACCCACAATATAAACAAGATAAACTTCACGTATACATTCAATGACTCTAACATCAATGAAGTCAATTATGTATGAGACCTGAGTGTGATACTTGATTCTAAGATAAATTATATTGAAAATATTAATTTAATTTTATTTATTTTTAATTTATTATGTAAACAGACAGTTAAATTTACTTATTTTACTATTATTTATTATTTTAATATAACATGTGAACCAATTAAGTTTACAAATATTATCGTTATTATATTTACAAAAAGAAGTAGTTTTGAGGAAGGGAGTAGGAAAGAAATGTAGGAAAATAGGAAAAGGGGAAAACACACGTACACCACCTAACCACGAAGCAGTAATCTAGAGATTGAACATTAAAATCCGTTTAAGGAGTTATTGAAATGGTCTATTTCATTAAAGAACGCGTTATAGTTACAACACGTTCTATATATGTAGGAGTTCTGAGCATAATTAGTACTACAATTAGGTGGCCTAAATGTATGAGTCTTTCTAGTAAGCCTATTTGGTGCATGAAAGTTTAATTTAGATAATAACTCACTAGAATCCGTTATACAGTTCACCAACTTGTATAAGTAAGACATGTCAGCTACAGTTCGCCGGGCTTTTAAGGTAGTTAATTTATGATATAGGGCTGATTGTGCGGGATCACCAAAAGAACGTCTGCTTCTATAATCTAAATGTTTTAGGAATTTATTTTGTATATAAGTAGCGCAGTAATACCCGTGCTGACCTGACGTTTATAGTGAATACGTACTTTTTCGCTCCCGGCTTAACACATTAAGGCCCGGGAGCATTTACCAATATGGCTGCTACAATTATTAGCTATATTGTAAGTAAAATTGAATCTATAAGTAGTGCTAAATACGCGAAGACAAAAGAAAACATTTTAAAGACTTCCTAATTGCTTTAGAGGGAGAATGCAATAAAGAAAAGTTAAAATTACATAGTGAAATAATTGATCTACAAAATAAACTTTTTGTGAAAACAGAAAAATATGCAGAAAAGTTGGAAAAAACTATACCGAAACCATTAATATATTCCAACACACTCAATAAAAAGGATAATAGACCTACACCCGAACAGAGTTTCGGTATAATAATATCAGCCACTAAAGAAGATATTAACAGTGATGAAATTTTGAATCAAGTACAAAAAAACATTAAACTATCAAAAACTGGTTTGAAAGTAAATAATGTACGGAAAATATCTAAAAATAGAGTAATCATCAGCTGCCCCACCAAAAACGATTCTCAAACTTTAACTGAAAACATAAAACAAATAAAGCCAGAAATTTTTAAGGTAGAAGAATTAAAAAAGAAACGTCCATGCCTTATCATTAAGGGTATATATTCAAATTATCCCCAGGAGAATTTTTTAGAAGACCTAATAACGCAAAATGAACCCCTTTAAAAATAATAAAAGTGGATGATGCTGATAAATACATTGAAATTAAAAAAGTTTTAAAAAAGTAGAGTTGATGGTAGATTTAAACACTGCATCGTGAAGTGGCTGGTCAGATCTGGAACGAACTAATACAACAAGGAAAAGTATACCTGGGATACCAACGAGTTACAGTTGAAGAGTGCAATCCTCTAACCCAGTGTCACCACTGTCTAGGATTTAACCACACTGCAATGAGATGTTACGCAAAAGCGAATAAACCAAACTGCCTGCACAGTGCTGATGAACATTCCTTTTCAAATTGCAAGAACAACGCAGAACAACCAAAATGTTATAACTGCAACAAACTAAATATTGGAAAAAACTTATCAATTAACATAAACCACAAGGCTAATGACAATCATTGTTTTTATCGCAAAAAAATGTTGAATATTGCCCGAAATAAAATTGACTATGGTGAACAATTAAATATAATGGAATAATGATGCTAGGTATGGCTAATTTCCCTAAACTCGATTTTATCCTATTCTTTTTGCAAAACAAGTAAATAATTCAGAACAGTTTAGTATATCTATAATTTCATAACACGTAAAATGGATGATTTTATAAGTGATAAAATAGACGATAACTTCCATATAAACGAGCTTATCTGTAAAAATAGTGATGAATTAAACTTAATACTTAATAGACAAAATGAGTCATGCTCTTTTTTGCATATGAACATTCGTAGTATGCAAAAAAAATTTGATGAATTCATCATTTCATTTAATAATCTAAAATGCAGGCCAAGTTTCGTAGTTTTAACCGAGGCTCACATAAATGAATTTGCTTATTCAGATTATAGTATATCGAATTACACCCGTATTGTAACCAAAATAAAAATTAACAAAAACTCTGGTATTGTTGTTTTCATACGGAATGATTATAATATAATATGCTACGATGAAATAAATCAAATTGAACAATCAAAATGTTTACATATAAAAATAAAATTAAATAAAAATATTGTAAACTTACTGTGTATAATATATAGAACTCATGACTCGAATACAAAAATGTTTATAAATCAGTTGGAAACGATTCTTAAAAATACACGCAACCAATTATCGGTGATTATTGGAGATTTTAATATAAATATATTAGACACCTTTAACAACCGTGATAAGGAAGACTATCTAAACATGATGACTCAGCTTAATTACAAATCTTGCATAAATAAAATTACTACGGAGGTGCATGGCCAATGCCCATCATGCATTGACCATATTTGGACTAATATAAATAACACTGATAAAATTACTTCTGTTATTTGGGAAACAGGTATTACGGACCACTACTCGTGTTTGCTTATTTTAAACGAGAATACAAACGTAGAAAAAACAGTACCAACTCAAAAATTCAAAGTTGATATGGAGAAACTTAAAGAATATCTATCCAATGAAACCTGGGAATCAGTCCTGAAATATTCTGAGATAAATAAGATTGCAAATAACTTTCAAAATATTTTATCTATGTATATTAGCAAAGCTACATCAATAATAACAAACAAAACATCAAAATCTAAATATCGTAAAATAAAACCTTGGATTACACAAGGCCTTGTCATTTCTGTTCGTAATAAAGAAATAATATTTTTATTAATGAAACGATTTGCTGAAGATCAACATTATAAAAATTATTATAAAAAATATAGAAATAAACTAACGCATTTAATTAGAGTTGCTAAAGATACATATTTTAAAAATAAAATAAATGCTTTTGGGAAAGACCAAAAAAAAATTATATTAAAATAAAACAATTTGTTTTAGATTCTACGTGTATTTATAAGTTCGTCGATAGCTATTTCGCCTTGCTAGGGCATCTTCAAGACTAATGTAAATAGTCTTGAAGATGCCCTAGCAAGGCGAAATAGCTATCGACGAACTTATAAATACACGTAGAATCTAAAACAAATTGTTTTATTTTAATATAATTTAAAATGGAATTCTACTACGTAAATTATCCACAAGTACTTAAAACCAAAAAAAAATTTGGAAAATTATGAACGAGATAATTGAATCAAACAAAGAAAAACCTAAAATTCAACAGACATTGCATAACAATAAAATTATCGATGTAAAAGAGAATCCAAAAGAAATAGCTAATATTTTAAACATATTTTTTGTGTCGGCAAAATACTCGCGAATGAAATAAAACAAAATACTCTTGTACATACTCAATTAAATAACTCTAGATATCCTGATCTGCCGAGGTTTACAAAATTTACAAATACAACTGAAGACGATATCAAACGACTAATACTAAAATTAAAACTATCATCTGCACCAGGGTTTGATAATGTGTCTGTTAATATCCTTGTGTTAATGAAAGAATACTTAAGTACACCGATTAAACACTTGATAAACATAAGTTTCGAGACAGGAATTTATCCCGATATTTATAAGCAGACAATCATATCCTCAATTTATAAAACAGGAAACAAGGAAGATATTTCGAATTACCGCCCAATATTATTAATCTCGAATATAGCCAAAATTATCGAAAAGGCCGTTAAAGAACAAATTTTAAAATCTATTGAGGGACACAAACTAATAAATAAAAATCAATTTGGCTTCAGAAATAATTTAAGTACACAGGACGCAATTGCTACACTCACCTCACACATTTACAAATCCTTAGATAATAAAGAAAAATGTTTAGGAATATTTATTGACTTAAAAAAAGCTTTCGATAGTATATCACATGAACTTCTCATTAAAAAACTTTGGGAAATTGGTATTGTAGATAAAGTAAATTCATGGATTTCAAGTTATTTATATCAAAGGCCTCAGTATGTTAGAATTAGTGGACACCTTAGTGAATCACAAACATCAACATTTGGAATTCCACAAGGCACTGTGTTAGGCCCGATTTTATTTATTGTGTATGTTAATGAAATTTTTCAATTGAATTTAAAAGGTGATTGCGAGATAATATTGTACGCTGATGATACAGCTATTATTTGCAAAGCAAAAAACTATCAAAAATTGAACATAAACGCAAATACCAAAATCAATATTATTAAAAAATGGTTTGACTATAACTTTCGCTGAATTTACAAAAAACACATTACTTAATTTTCTCACTAACAAACGAAAATCACACACAAACAAAACTTACTATTCATAGCAATAATTGTAATTCAGCAAATATCTGTGATGACAAATGCGTGAATTTGCTGAGAGTGGAATTTATCAAATACTTGGGAATAACAATAGACTCTAATATTAAATGGAAACAACATATAAATATTACGACTAAAAGAATTCGCAAACTAATTTACATTTTTTTTAAAATTAAGGAATATACTGTCATTGAATTTTCTAAAAACTTTGTATTATGCATTTACCCAGTCAATTATAGAATATGGAATTTTAGCATGGGGTGCAGCATTTAAAACCAACATTAAACCTGTTAAAACTGCTCAAAATTTAATCATAAAAGTTATAAAAAAAACCAAGAGACTACCCAACACAGCAACTATATAAAGAATTCGGAGTTTTAAAACTGGATAGCATATTTAAAAGAAGTGCAGTATTTCAAACTTACAAAAATATTATTGATAACAACGATTATATAGGTATAATAAGCTCCCGCCCTCACTCAGAGGGACAAATTAAGGTTCCAAAATATAATACATCAACCATGCAGCATCACTATTCTTACCTAGGAATAAATTGTTATAATAAACTTTCTTTAGATATAATAAAAATCAAACCTTTTGCAAAATTTAAAAAAGTATACAATAATTTTATATTCACAAATCAACGTTAAACAATTATGTATCTAATATAATATCTTTAATATACCTATTATGGACTTGAAATAATTGCTACGCTCTTCCTCCGCTGAACACGAGATTTACTCTTTCAGTGGAGTAATACGCACCTATAATATAATTGTATTAATTATAAGAAATATCATATAACTATGTACCAACATATTATTTTCAATAAATAAATAAAAAAAATAAAAATTTTTCCAATCTGTTTATATACGTGACGCATTGTGTGTTCCATACAATAGACGCGTATTCAATACAACTACGGACATTGCAACAATACAGTGATTTTAGAGTACCCGTGGACTTGAACGGCCTTGATACCCTAATTATAAAATTTAATTGTTTAAATGCTTTGTCTATAATATAATCAATATGGCTTTTAAATGTCATCTTCGTATCCATAATAACTCCAAGGTCCCTAATTTCATGCTTTCTAATAAGAATCTTTCCGTTAATTGTATAGTCATGAGAAATTGGGGTTTTGGAGCGCGTAAAAGTGATATTATAACATTTTTCAATATTGAGAAATAATTGGTTATTTGAGCAATATACAGAAAGGCGATTTAAATCTGCTTGTAATGCGATTATGTCATTCCGGTTGCATATTTTCTTGAAAATTTTCATATCGTCCGCATACACGAGGAAGTTAGACGAGCGGAAACAGCTAGACACATCATTTATATACAAACTTAATAGAATTGGTCCCAAGTGAGAACCTTGCGGCACGCCCGAAACACATTCACGGAATTCCGACCAGCAATCTCTTGCAACGGCTTGAAGTCAATTTCTCACATATGACGACAACCATCTCAATAGGTCCCCGTGCACACCAAAACACTGCAATTTATGTATTAATATGTTATGATTGATCTTGTCAAAAGCCTTCGAGAAGTCCGTGTAAATGTAATCAACTTGTCCTCCCCCCTCCAATTGACGTTAAATGTATTCCGTATACTCAAGCAAGTTTGATTCTACTGATCTACCGGGAAAGTATCCATGTTGATTAGGTATAAGAAATGGCCTTATCGAAGGCATCAACTGTTCAACCACAATCTGTTCCATCACCTTACTGAACACACATAACTTAGAGATTGGTCGATAGTTTTTTATGTTACGTTTATCACCAGCCTTATAAATAGGCGTGATAAATGATATTTTCCAAATTGAGGGAAAAAAACCCGAACTGAATGACAATTTAAAAAGCCTACACAATGGCTCTGCAAGCTCATCAGCACAGTTTCTAATGAAAAGTGAAGGAATACCATCCGCGTCTGGCCCCTTATTTAAGTCTAGACTTTTAAGTTTCTTATGCACATTCGATAATTCAAAATGTATGCTATAACTTAATGATATAATAAAGATTTAAATCAAATAAATTTTAAAGCAAAGCAAATAAGATGTTGATTTCTAGTTATTGATGGAAAGCTTGTTATTGGCTCTCAATTATATGTTAAAATTGTAATATAAAATTTGTAAATGAGCTGTTGGCTTCCCAAATAAATAAATAAATGTCTGTGAAAGAGACGACATACGTGGTGACATACTGGTGACATACTTGGTGACATACTTGGACATACTTGGACGACATACGTGGTGACATACTTGGTAAATTCAGGGTCAGCGTGTGACGGTGTTTGGCTCAGCAGGGTGTAAGGTCACTCGGTGCTTGAGATCGCTGTGGCTCACTCTCTACCATTTTTCTTTCATTGTCAAAAACCTTTCACCAGGCGATGGAAATCGAAGAACTGAAAGTACTGTCCGGTGGTGTACCCGAAATTCGCCAACATGAGTACTAAGGGGTGGAGGAGCCCCCCGTGATGATTGGTCGGCACGACCCGCTCGGCGGTACCCGAGTTGATGATGAGACAGGTGCAGCTGACGCTGCGCCTGGCATGGAAATCGAAGAACTGAAAGTACTACAGGCGTGGCGAAGGCTCCCTGTGGAAGTCTGTTGTTCGTGAAGCTGCCGGGAGGGTAACCCTCGCCATGATTTTCGGGCCTTCACGAGTGTGGTTGGACTCTTAGTGGCAGTGGTATGAAATATGCATGATAGTAGTTCTTGTTTCGTCCGACGAGCAGCCGCTCCGGGGATGAACAGAACTATTCAGTTCTATAACGTTCCCTATGGAGTGGGGTAGGTGACTGCGACTTTCCTAAGTGTCAAAAACCTTTAAATGATGAATTTAGTGTGTTTATTATGTATGTATGTAAATGTGTATGTATAAGCGCATATAAGTGATTTAGTGAAACGAATAAGGAAATGTATGTAATGTCTTCATAAGATCAAGAAATGTCTTAAATTTAAACTATCTTAAAAATGTTTAGTATGCGAAGGTTCATTCTTTGCTTATGTATGGAATTGTTGGTTGGGGAGGAGCGTATGACAATATTTTAAACCAGGTTAAAGTTGTTCAAAAATTAATAACAAAGGTTATACTATAGAAAAAACGTACATTTCCCACAAAAACACTTTTTGATACATTTAAATTCCTAAAATAGTAGATATTTATAAAAAAACGTTAATTTTAAGATAATGTATTTTAACTTTTAAGATAATGTATTTATTTTTTTTTATTTTATTTTTATTCAAATTGAAGCTAACAATGTATGAAGCAAAAAATAAATACAGAATATATAATAACTTGCCTTAATACCCACTCCATACATCAATTATTAGCTTACAATACTATCAAAGTAACATAATATTTTATAGGTACATTTACATATATCCGTATCTCATGGTATCACTGTGTTTATATGTGTAGTAAGTACATATATGTGTGAGAGTGAATGTGTAATGTGTGTGTATGTGTGAGTGATGCGTATGTGAGGTTGCATGCATATGTGTGGTGCGTAATGTTTAGGCCTATTAAGTAAGTGTTTTTAATTTTTGTCGAAATGAATTTCTATTATCGTTGAATAGGTCCAAGTTAAGCGTGCTCTCGTGTTTTATATATGTGTTAATAATTCTGTTGATGGTTGCATTTGTCGCGGCGTTATTCCTGTAATTTTTGGGTCGAAAAAGAGTAGGTAGTGTGCCTGGAGCGACGAACCGGTACATTGAAGTGTATATATGATAATAAATTTGGACAATCAAAATGATTATTTAAAATGTTATACAGAAATTGAATGTCATAACAATTACGTCTAGATACAAGTGTAGATAGGGATGGTGCAACAATATTACGATAAGCCAAGCGTTTTATAATTTTTCTTTGTACTCGTTCGATATTATTGATATGTACTTGATACTGGGGATTCCAGATAACGGAGCCATACTCCAGTGTACTTCTGAAATGGGAGAAATTTGGAAAGGAAAATCACTGTTATGAATGCCTCAACATCTTCCTAAAAATGGTCGGTGGGCCAAACATGTCAAAATCCGCGAACTTTGAATCAAACTGATTGCATGTTCTATATATAAATGCATTCCCTGCGTAGTTTGTTCGAACAACAGGCATTCTGACAGGTTTGTCTGTGATTATAATATGATAAAACTCATTGTTCTGTATTTTAATTTATCAAACCTAACCGTATGTCTGTAATTCTTTGTCGGACCTCATCATGCATAAACGTTCTTATTTGTCTAACCTTATTGTTTGTCTGTGATTATAATAATATAACAAAACTCATTGTTCTGTATTTTAATTTGTCAAACCTAACCGTATGTCTGTAATTCTTTGTCGGACCTCATCATGCATAAACGTTCTTATTTGTCTAACCTTATCGTTTGTCTGTGATTAAAATAATATAACAAAACTCATTGTTCTGTATTTTAATTTATCAAACCTAACCGTATGTCTGTAATTCTTTGTCGGACCTCATCATTCGAAAATGTTTTTATTTGTCTTGCCTCATCGTATGTCTGTGATTATAATATTTAAATTTAACTAACCTAACTGTATGTCTTTTTTTATTATTTGTCGGACATGTTAAATGTTTTTTTTTTTGTCTAACATCACCTCTGTTATTATTGTCTGTTATTATTTATTGGACCAAACTATACAGCTGTTTCGTTAAAACAGTTCGTTGTTAAGGTAAGGTATCCAGTCCAGAGATTATAAAATATATAATCTAAAAATAGACTCAGAAACTAAGTTTTCAGACGAAAATATACAACAAAGTAAATTTAATATTCAAAATTATGCCCGACTGTGGTATTCTCAAAACATGTTTAATATTTTCAAGGGAGTGCTTGGCTAACTATTGTTATTATACATACAATTAATGTCTTCGTAACAATATAATTAATTTATTTATAAATGGTAAAAAAAAACATTTACATAAAAAAATAACAAAAACATAACACAAACACATCATCGCATTCCATAATATGACCATCATATATCCATCTATCGTATGCTATATGACCATAATCATATATCCATCTATCGTATGCTATATGACCATAATCATATATCCATCTATCGTATGCTATATGACCATAATCATATATCCATCTATCGTATGCTATATGACCATAATCATATATCCATCTATCGTATGCTATATGACCATAATCATATATCCATCTATCGTATGCTATATGACTATAATCATATATCCATCTATCGTATGCTATATGACCATAATCATATATCCATCTATCGTATGCTATATGACCATAATCATATATCCATCTATCGTATGCTATATGACCATAATCATATATCCATCTATCGTATGCTATATGACCATAATCATATATCCATCTATCGTATGCTATATGACCATAATCATATATCCATCTATCGTATGCTATATGACCATAATCATATATCCATCTATCGTATGCTATATGACCATAATCATATATCCATCTATCGTATGCTATATGACCATAATCATATATCCATCTATCGTATGCTATATGACCATAATCATATTGTCACACCCTAATTTTTAAGCTAAGATAAATCTTGCTTTGTTTTAAATTTGCCCGGGGCGGATGTCACAAGTTAAAGGTTTTTAAAAATAAAGTAAAAAAAAATTAATTAAATAATAAAGTATATTAAATTTGATGACTGATGAGAACTCTCCCCTGCGTAGATGTCCAAACTTACCATACGCCGTCTCTCATTTACAGTCCAGGATTCGGATGAATGAGCCTTACATACGTAAGGTGACTGTGTAATTATTTGTCAAAATAATTACTATATGTATATATTTAAAAAAAAAAAACTTATTACCCTTTGAATAGGTCCATATTTGAAAATGGAGTAAAAATCATTTGTGAATTAATTATTAAAAAAAATATAAAAGAAACTCAAATGCTTTGTATAGATCTCTGCATTTATTCAGACAATAAAACAAGAAAAGAAAACAAGAAAAACAACAAGGGAACAAACAACAAGATAAAATAAATCAAGGAAAATTATTCAAAATAGAATTCTAATTATAATTTAAAAGCTAGACACATATATGTAATTTTTACTTCAAAGAAGGTACACCAGATCAAGATGACCGAGATCCTGATGTTATGTAGATAAAAGAATTTTTGAATTAAAAACAAAAAAAAAACAACAATCAAATTTACTCGGAGATTTAAATATGAAATTTATATTTAATTAAAAGAAGAAGAGGTTGCAAGAAAAAAAAAGGAAATTTGAACAAATTAAATTTAAAAGAAAACCAAGATAGAAGTATCTTATTCAAATAAAAACCCCTCCCTTGAAATAAAAAGAAAACAACAATCAAAATTTACTTTGTGAGTTAGGTATAAAATTATCTTTAATCATAATAAGAAAAGGTTGCAAGAAAGTAAAATCGATTAATTTTAAAATTTAAGGCCAAGATAGAGTTATCTCATTCAAAATAAACCCCTTCCCTTCGGTAGATGGTTCAACAACAATTAGCAAATCATCAGTATGGTAAAGAAAAATTAAGTTATAAATAAAAAAAACTATATGTATTTATTTGAAAAAAAAGGTACCAATATGTATGAGAAGGAAAAGAACAGAACGGAATTGATTTAACAAAAATAAACCAATCATTAACTATAAAATAATTATATATTGATTCCCCAAAGTTTAACAACTATAGGTCTCAATTGAATAAAAGAATTTAATTTATCCAGTAAAAGTATAAACCTTCCCACAATTTAGATAATTTGTTGTATGAAACAATTCAAATCATATCAACTTGAATGACCCTGTTACTTAAGGTATGGAGGTAACAATTTACTTCTGGTTTATAATATTTGGAAAAATTTACTTATATACAAGGCGGTTTAAGGAACCTATACACATATATGTATAGACATATTCATATAAGAAAATTGAATTTGCCTTTCTATTCTCTTTTTAATGCCTGTGGAGCAATTACATACTCTCTCGACAGGTAAACAAAAATATATTATAATTGTAATCATCTATACATATATACAAACTCCATATACATGCATATACATCGTGAAATCAAAATATTGAACAAGGTACACAAATACTATCAGAAGGAACAATAAATAGATTCTCAAATTTGGAATTTTAAGGTGTTTTGGCTTGGCTTCATTTCAACCTTAAGGAACAACAAAAGGTTGATTTATATCTGTGGTTCGTTCAGAATCAAAATATATATAAGTGGGACAAATGTAGTCTTCCAAAAATAAATAAAAACAATCAATTCAAATCTCAAAAAAAATTAAGTCGACAAAAGTTTCACTTATGGCTGCAAAATAATTTAGCTTCTTCAAGAACTGGACCCTCCTCACGAAAAAAAGTAAACGTCGTTATATGTAAAACAATATAGATTCTGTCTTTTACCTTAGCAAATTTCAGACTGGACCTGTCATGTGAATTAATCAGAGAAACGGTGCTTACGACCTATCTCTGACTATCACACAATTTGAAGATAATCCTTTAATGCGATTCCACCAGTACACAACTTTTATTTTAGACCACTTATCACAATTAACTTTTTACACTCGACCTACATGGGATCTTTCTAAAACGTCCAGATTCACAAGGCGCGAAATTACTATTAAAATTGTATGTATTTATTTAAATCTTTTCTTAAAGGCCATAAAAATCTCACAACACCAGTATTTTTGAATAATGTCTTCCTATCAGTAATAGCATCAATTCCTTACTCCGATTTATTTTTGATTATCCAACGAAATCATTTATAATCACAGTCTTTAGTCTTTAAACGTTCCTGATCAATCAAAGGATGCGGTCTTAGTTAGCTTTAAATCCACTGGGCGGCAAAATATATATATATATATATATACCTTAATCTATAAGGTGATAGTTCAACATTTTACGCGGGAAAATATTATGAAATGTTTCCATGTGTACTTTATTTGGTTTGGAAATCAAGCTCGCACATATACATCGCCGAACAGCCGGTCTTTCTTTCTCAAGCAGCTTCCGCTTACTTGTTCTTTTTGGCGCGAAATTTAATATATATATCTTGACGATGCTTAAACTGTCTGGAACTCAAATCAGTGTATATAATTGAATAATTTGCTTTTTTAAGCGGCTCCCGCTTACTTGTTCTTTTTGGCGCGAAGTTTAATATATATATATCTTGACGATGCTTAAACTGTCTGGGACTCAAGCCAGTGTAGATAATTGAATAATTAGCTCTTTTAAGCGACTTCCGCTTACTTGTTCTTTTTGGCGCGAAGTTTAATAAATATTTCTTGACGATGCTTAAAACTGTCTGGAACTCAAATCAGTGTATATAATTGAATAATTTGCTTTTTTAAGCGGCTCCCGCTTACTTGTTCTTTTTGGCGCGAGATTTAATATATATATCTTGACGATGCTTAAACTGTCTGGAACTCAAATCAGTGTACATAATTGAATAATTAGCTCTTTCAAGCGGCTTCCGCTTACTCGTCTTTTTGGCGCGAATTCCAATTTATATTTCTTGACGATGCTTAAAACTGTCGGGAACTCAAGTCAGTGTATATAATTGAATAATTAGCTCTTTCAAGCGGCTTCCGCTTACTTGTCTTTTTGGCGCGAAATCCAATTTATATTTCTTGACGATGCTTAAAACTGTCTGGAACTCAAGTCAGTGTATATAATTGAATAATTAGCTCTTTCAAGCGGCTTCCGCTTACTTGTCTTTTTGGCGCGAAATCCAATTTATATTTCCTTGACGATGCTTAGACTGTCTGGAACTCAAGTCAGAGTATATAATTGAATAATTAGCTCTTTCAAGCGGCTTCCGCTTACTTGTCTTTTTGGCGCGAAATCCAATTTATATTTCCTTGACGATGCTTAGACTGTCTGGAACTCAAGCCAGAGTATATAATTGAATAATTAGCTCTTTCAAGCGGCTTCCGCTTACTTGTTCTTTTCTGTTTTATACTTCGCAACGTTAAAGACTTAATTTCTTCCATTTCTTTTCTTTTAGCCAAAATCAACGCTTCTAAATACCGAAATGATAGTTCGACAATTTTAATGAAAACGAATTTCCAATGTTTCTTCCGAGATTTAAATTTATGAAAACGAATTTTAATTTTAAAAAAAAATAATAAAAGAATATTATTAAATACAATGCAGAGATCCGATACATCCTTATTTAAATTTGCACATTTTTCTTAAAAAAAAAAAATATCTAATCGCCTTGTTAAAAAAAAAAAACTCTATTATTTTTTCTTATAAAAAAATAAATAAAATCCGGCGTCCGAAGCCGGGAAAAATGTTTTATCTGCGAGACTCACGTGATAATTCGTTTGCAAAGACAAGTTTTTTTAAAAGAATTTACTTTGAGAATGAAAATAAAACTGACTTACTGCTTCGTGAGTAGTCATATTTATAAGTTCGGTATTAGCAATCTGTGAGTGTGTGCGTAAGTCAGAGAGGCTTTCAGTCCCTCTGAATACGCTCCTAGAGAAGGTTATTTCGCGGATTTTCGGAGCGCTAAATCAATGGAATCGTATGAAAAAAAAAATATTATTTTTTCCTTAAATCACAAAACATCCACAATCCCTACATGATTCTGAGATTGAAAACGAAACTGTTCTAACGCCTAAATTAGAGACGCTACGAATTTTCAAAGATAGATGTTATAGGTTTAGGCGGCACAATTACTGCCGACCCGCCTGAATCTTTCAACTTGGAGTTCGCTCGCTAATTGTAGGTACATAAGCCAGTCAACGCGGCTTATGTACATAGTATATAAGGGCGTAGCCAGATCATCTTTTTAGGATTTTTAATAATTATTTTTACGAAAGTAAATTTTGGTGACCATTATTTAACAAAAATGAAAAACCCAAGATTGTTCAATGATGAATTCGTTGCCTATACGCATGAAAATAGAAAGGAATAAAAACATTTCCTAACTCTCCTAACTTACTAAGATTTCGGAAAACTTCATACTCAACTCACAAGTCTTTCAATGCTATTATTATAACTTTTCATTAGGATAGGGAAGTTTATTAAAAAAGTTATATAAAAACGTGAGTCAATAAAATGAACTTATCCTCAATTCTACCTTTTCTTTATACTTAACCAACTAATTCTTTACCCAAAATCAATGATGCTAGGAAAAACAGTAATTAATAATAGTGTATTTCAATATCAACCATAATTCTTTCCTCATACAAGATCTTCTTCCAAATACTATATTTAATTTTATTTTTACTTCTGCTATGTATCACCTCACACTTCAACAAAAACTTAACAATGTGAATCCAACCATTTGGAAATATATAACACTGAAATAATATTCTATACTTATAAAACTTTTTCTTTAAAAAGGAATTTTTCAACTATACGTTCCACTAGGCGAAGATTGAGTAATAGTGTGGACACCCTAAAAAGACGTCATACATAATAGATAATTGTCTTATGTAGTTGATACGTATTCGGCTATATGTAAACAGAGAAAGATGACAACATACGCGATTATACTGAGGGAAAGAGATAGCAACGCTGTTTATTTACTAGAGGGAGTATCAAGTATAAACTTTTAGAGAAGTGAAAAAAAAGTATAGCATATCCCCACTCGACTTCGATCGTGACGTCACAAACTAATCATCATCATCATGCCAATTTGTATGAAAAATTACCTAGTTCTTAGTAGAAATACGCGGATTTGTTCAAAACAAATTGTAGTGTTCTTTTTTGACATGAGACATGTACTAAACTTATTCAATCCTTAGCAAAAATACCTGGCTTCGCTCAGAACCCTTGTCGTGTGATTTTCGACACGCGACATTCCCCGACAAGCCGCTTAAAAAAAATTAAATATTCCCAATATTTTATTTTTTTTTTTTCAATTATGGCCTATCAAAAAAAATTTTTTCACCAATATCCGAAACAACCAAACAATAACAATAAATATGCAATCAATCCACAAGAAAAACAACCAAACAAAACAAAACAAAACATGTCTAGATCCGAGTCTCGATGTCACGAATTCTCTCAAGTAAAATAAGCATACTTCATTGGAAACATGAGTTAAATAACAGACAACTCGATAAATCGAGATAATAGAAAGGTAATAGTTTGAGAATAACAATAAAATATAAATAATATAACATGGAATAACAATAACATAAATAATAATAAGACATATAAATTATACATACACAAAAACATGTAACAATTTGTATCATAATTTGACGGACGGACGGACAATTTAAACAACAACGTCGGAAATTTAGTTCTTCAGCAATAGAAGATCAAAGGCCAAAACAACAAAAATTGCACATAAAACATAGAAGACAATAAACATTCTGAAGGAATATTATACCATCGACTATCTGTGTCCACAATCGCTTCAAATGAAGATCAGATACTAAAAACTGTGGAACACAGAAACACGACTTTACAAGGACAGGACAATAAGTGACCATGACCAAAAGAAACCCTTTGCTAGATCAGACAGAAAAAGCCTCCAGGAAAATCCTTTTCACGGTTCACTTACAAGATACACAATAAAACGGGATCAATTCAAATTTGTTTCCCTTTAACAAAAGTGTCCAATTCCGCTGACACAGACGGAATGAACTAACCATTATAAGCTGGCTACAGTCACTATCGTGGGAGACCTAGGACCTTTATAAGCCGTCCCAGGCTATCACGCAAAACCCGGGAATATTTTTCATCATGTCATTCGACTATGAATCGGAAAAATCATTCCCGTGCAATCTCAGCGGTACCACTGACGATTGCCCAATGTCTCTATACCAAGAACATTGCCATGAGTTTCCTCATGCCATGGTAAAACCATGAATATATACATAAACATACAACAATATCTACACGGAAGAACCGCCACATCATATAAATAACAATTATAAAACACGAATCGGGCGATAAGATCAACATGTACATATGTACCAGTGATTTTTATACGCCATCGCATAAGAATACATACAATAAGCATTTATAAATACACACGGATCGGGCGACAGTATCAACATGTATATATATACCAGAGATACCATCCACCACCGTAAATATATATACAAATAATATATAACACGGGGACCGGTGCGACTAAGGACATTTACATAAGTAACAGTCAAAATCAACACTCCCGTAACAATAATACATAAAATTTATGTGGATGGGAAAAAAATTTTCGGAAACAGACCCACGGAACCAGCGATGTCTCCTCATGTATATAAATACCAGCGAAACATACGCCTCCGTGTAACAATACAGAAAACATGAAATAGAAAAAAAAATTCTAGCTTTATCCTGAAAAGATAACAGAGGAAAGATGACATCGAGTTTACAAATCAGACATGCTTATAGAAAAATCGACAAAACAAAACACATACTTATATCTGGAACAACACTTGGTATATTACATCCGACAATCCAGGCGATCTCCCAACCAAATCCAAAAGACGGACATACCCTACATACAAAATCATTCTATCACGTGCACAAGAACATACAGTCATTCTATTGTAATCTCACAGTCTTACTATCACTACAACAATATTCAACTTCAATTAGATTCGACGAGGAAAACACCTTAGACCATCATCTGCAATTACACCACTAAATCTCTAATCACTTTTAAGGATATCTTGAACATGGTATCTTGCCGAATAACCAGAATCGACATCACGGAGTAAATAAACATTATTGGAGATCCTCTCCAATACACTAGATTTTATGAAACGAGGGGATAACTTAGTGGAAAAATAAGCTCCAGCATTCGATTGGGCAAAACTCCGACGCCAAACTACATCTCCTGGGGAAAAATTTCGAGACACTCTACGTAGATTATATCTACGTGCGTTCCTTTTGAAGTTCGTGAATATAGAATCGCTAACTTCGCGATATAACACTTCCAATTCTTCCAAGCGGGATTTATATGTAGTGAGAGTGACCTCATCGTCGGGAAGACGAGAATAATGAGTGGCGGACAGGATGGGTTCACGCCCATAAAATAGAAGATAGGGGGAATATCCCGTCGAAAAATTAACCGAGTGGTTTAAGGCAGCTTGCACATGATCCAGTTGGGTACACCAAGATCGTTGATCGTCATTTATGCGAATACCTAGCATACTATTTACGGAACTGTGGAACCTCTCCACTGGGTTATTTGCAGGAAAATAAACAGCGTTTCTGAAATGAATCGGCACTCCTTGCTCAGTAAGGAATTTAGAAAATTCTTTGGAAGTAAACTGCGTACCGTTATCCGATATGATACATCGCGGGATTCCATGAGGAATGAAAACATTCTTTCGAAGGGCATTAATGATCAAGGGCGTAGTCATACGCTTCAAAGGGAATAACCAGATGTGTTTTGTAAATACATCTAAGCAGGAAAGTATATAAATGTTTCGAAGCCGGGACATGGGAAATGGCCCCATTAAATCAATAGATAAACATTCCATCGGTCGAGAAACACGTTTTGGGTGAGTCATTAAACCCTGGGGTGGCTTATTGGAGGGTTTATAAGCTTTACATATTGCACAAACAGAGATGTATCTCTTAACATCGTTTAACATATTCGGCCAATAGTACAATTTATTTATATATCTATACGTTTTGTAAATACCTGGGTGAATTAACTCTTTTTCATGACAGATTTTCAAAATATCCAACCTTCTTTCACGATTTGGTACCAATTTCCAGTCAAAATCAGAGAATATATCAAAAGAATTTTGAACTAACTTGTAGATTTCCTCATTGACAATTTTAAATTTAGAATACTCGTTAGGTTTCAACATAATGTTTCTCCACAAACGAATGTACCATTCGTCATCAGTTATGATTGGGACAGTTACCGGGGTATCAATTATATTTACGTCAACAGGAATGGCTCGTGACAAAGCGTCTGGTACGACATGCTCGGTACCTTTTCGATGAACTATATCAAAATTGAACATGCTGAGCAAGGTAGCCCATCTGGCCAAGCGTCCAGAAGGATTATCTAAACTATGCAACCATTTCAATGCCGTGTGGTCTGTAATCAAAGTGAACTTAGAACCTTCGATGTAAGGGCGGAAATGTAATACCGTGCGTAAGCAACTCAACAACTCCAACTCACTTACTGTATAATTGCGCTCGCACTTGCTTAAGACAGAAGAATAATAAGCTATAGGATGCTCGCCATCTTCAAACTCCTGAGACAGTACGCCCCCGATAGCTACAAGGCTGGCATCAGTTGATATGATGAAAGGCAATGAGAAATCCGGACAACGGAGTACCGGGCCAGAGGTCAGGGCCTCCTTCAATTTCTCGAAAGCAGACTGCTCCAAGGAAGTCCATGTGAATTTAAACCCTTTCTTACGACTGGTAAGCCTAGACAAGATAGCGGAGTGATTTGAAAAATTTAACACGAAACGACGATAATATCCGGTCAACCCCAGGAACTGCTTAACCTGTTTCGGGGTGGTTGGTACAGGAAAATTCACCATTGCTGAGATTTTTTCAGGATTTACTCTTAATCCATGGGCGTCCACAACATGCCCCAAATAAACCAAGCTAGGTCTACAGAATTGACATTTAGATAACTTAACCGTCAAATTTGCCTCCTTTAATCGCGTTTGTAGCTTTTCCAATAAGGCTATATGCGTTTCAAAATCTTCGGACACTACTATGAAATCATCTATGTAACAGAATACATTATCGCCAAACTCGGGGCCACAGAGAATTTCCACGAGATTCTGCATCACCGCCGGGGCATTTGTCTGACCAAAGAATACGACATTAAAACAGAACTGACCGCGACCTGGAACCGTAAAGGCTGATTTCTCCCGTGATTCCTCGTCCAGCGAGATTTGCCAGAAAGCCTTTGAGAGATCCAGGCTTGACAGGTAACGCGCGTTGCGCAGCTTGTCCAAAATTCGGTGAATAAGAGGCAAAGGGTAACAATCCTTTTTGGTAACCTTGTTCAATTTTCGAGCGTCTAAACATAATCGCATCGTACCATCCTTTTTAGAAACAAACAAGGTGGGATTATTCCAGCTACTACGGCATGGTGAAATCACTCCTAACCTCAACATTTCATCTACCTCTTCGTTTAACTGCTGCAAACGCACAGGCGACATCGGGTAAGCTCTTTGTTTAATTGGAGATCCTTCAGTAACAATATTATGAGTTAAAATGTTAGTTCTTCCCAAACCGCATTTTTCAAAAGAAATATCTTCAAATAGCTTAATCGTTTGCTGTAAAATTTGAGTTTGATCGTTATTTAAATGAGACAAAGGGACGACGTGTGTATCGGCAGAAATTTTATCAATAGAAAGTGTAACTACTTCTGGGGCTACCTTAAAAATTTTCCAAAAATCCACTCCCAAAATGAATGTAGACGAAACTTCTGGTACCACCAAAAAAGGTACTTCATGAGTAGACTCCTTAAAGGAAACGGGCAAAATTATTATCCCCAAAACTTTGTAAAGACTTGCCGATGCAGTTTTTATTTCTAAATTTGAAGGGTGCAACTTGTAACCCAAGTCCAAGAAAAATTCATGAAAATTCTTTCCTATACAACTGACAGCAGCGCCTGAATCTAACAATCCATCAAAAGGTAGTCGATCAATTTCAAAATGAGCATAAGGTCTATCGTCTTCACCATGAGTTATAGGACAAGAATATACATTGTCATTAGCATAAAATAACCTTACATATGATAACCAACGGGTCCAATCAGTGTTTAATTGTTTTACTGACGGCCGTTGGTAAACGTTACGTTTTTTGAATTTCCAATTAAGGGTGGGGGTGGTTTAGACAAATCTATCAACATAGTATTTGAACGGTTATGTTGACGAGGTCTTGCCGAAGGATATACACCTTGACGTTTTTCGGTCGGCATTGGACATTCTCTTCTGTAATGGCCTGTTTTATTACACCTAAAACACACCATTTGCTTTGTAATTGATTTGACAGCTCTTGGAGGGACATGGGCCATAGTCTTTGAAACGGAAGAGCTTTGAGAAGCACGGGAAGGCAGCAAGGTTTCTAAATACCGGCACTCTCTTTCTAAATTATCTAGTGATAACAGATCCTGTCTACAGGCCAGAGGCATGTATTCCGAACGCAGACCCTTTTTAACTATACCTATCAATTCTATTTCTGACAACGGGGATATCAACTCCAAATTCTTAATTTTCAATCTTAAAATGAAATCCGCTGCAGTCTCTGAAGGAAACTGGCGAGACGTATATACCTCAACCTTTAATGCGGTTTGATCTGAACGATCAGTAAATCTATTTGTTAGCAAATCTTTAAAATTTCCCCAAGTCAAAGGGCGTTTCTCTAAAGTACGAAACCATAGTAAGGCTTTCCCCGACAATAATTCTGTGATAGACTTGTTGACATTTTGCAACGGAATATCTCTAGCAGTTGCCAATTCTTCCACACGGGTTAAAAATTCTAACGCGTTTGTAACACCATCAAATGACACTCCTAATTTGCTCAAATTAAACGCTTTACTGGATGCAGAGATAACTTGAGAATCCGGAAAACGGCCTTCTTCCGAAACAGAAGGTAAACCACTCTCTAAACTTGGAGGCATTCTTGGAACAACTGCCAAATAATTGTTTACATTATTTGAGGACGTTGGTAACGATGACAAATCGTCAGCAATTACCGGGGTCAAACATTGTTGGTTAAAATCCCTTGCCTGCACTCGTAACGAAATTAAAGCTCTTTTTGGTACAATTTGTCTAACGCGCAATGCAGCACGCAAGGCTACTGCATTCATTGCTTCTATACCTTCGATGGGAGTACGCAATAAGGAATCCATATTAAATTCCAATAAAATTTTTCACACACAAAAAATAAAAAAAATTAAGTTTAACTGTAAAAATTGCAAAAATATTCTTTCAGTGGTATTACTCACTGTTAAAACACAAGGAAACCAAGCCAAAACTGAAAAAGATACAAGACAATTGCATAACACAAATACAGTACACAAAAATAATAATAATAATAATAAACACAGTGTAATTTTGAAGGAACCACAGACTTAAGCCAAACACCTTCCAAATTGAGTATCGAAAAGTAGTAATGTATCTAAAGGTAATTAAATCAGTAAATAACAGAGATCAACACCAAGCAATCGATGATTAAAATTTTCTTCCCTTAACAAGAAAAAGGTTAGAATTTATATAGAAATGAACTCAAATAAATATTTGAGCCAAATTCGACAGTCAACTCAGTCCAAAACCAACTTTTTGGTCAGCTATTTAATGCTCGAGTAAATTACAACAGTCAATTCATTCAGGGGCCCAACGTTGGGTCAGCCATTTTAACTGTCACACCCTAATTTTTAAGCTAAGATAAATCTTGCTTTGTTTTAAATTTGCCCGGGGCGGATGTCACAAGTTAAAGGTTTTTAAAAATAAAGTAAAAAAAAATTAATTAAATAATAAAGTATATTAAATTTGATGACTGATGAGAACTCTCCCCTGCGTAGATGTCCAAACTTACCATACGCCGTCTCTCATTTACAGTCCAGGATTCGGATGAATGAGCCTTACATACGTAAGGTGACTGTGTAATTATTTGTCAAAATAATTACTATATGTATATATTTTAAAAAAAAAAACTTATTACCCTTTGAATAGGTCCATATTTGAAAATGGAGTAAAAATCATTTGTGAATTAATTATTAAAAAAAATATAAAAGAAACTCAAATGCTTTGTATAGATCTCTGCATTTATTCAGACAATAAAACAAGAAAAGAAAACAAGAAAAACAACAAGGGAACAAACAACAAGATAAAATAAATCAAGGAAAATTATTCAAAATAGAATTCTAATTATAATTTAAAAGCTAGACACATATATGTAATTTTTACTTCAAAGAAGGTACACCAGATCAAGATGACCGAGATCCTGATGTTATGTAGATAAAAGAATTTTTGAATTAAAAACAAAAAAAAAACAACAATCAAATTTACTCGGAGATTTAAATATGAAATTTATATTTAATTAAAAGAAGAAGAGGTTGCAAGAAAAAAAAAGGAAATTTGAACAAATTAAATTTAAAAGAAAACCAAGATAGAAGTATCTTATTCAAATAAAAACCCCTCCCTTGAAATAAAAAGAAAACAACAATCAAAATTTACTTTGTGAGTTAGGTATAAAATTATCTTTAATCATAATAAGAAAAGGTTGCAAGAAAGTAAAATCGATTAATTTTAAAATTTAAGGCCAAGATAGAGTTATCTCATTCAAAATAAACCCCTTCCCTTCGGTAGATGGTTCAACAACAATTAGCAAATCATCAGTATGGTAAAGAAAAATTAAGTTATAAATAAAAAAAACTATATGTATTTATTTGAAAAAAAAGGTACCAATATGTATGAGAAGGAAAAGAACAGAACGGAATTGATTTAACAAAAATAAACCAATCATTAACTATAAAATAATTATATATTGATTCCCCAAAGTTTAACAACTATAGGTCTCAATTGAATAAAAGAATTTAATTTATCCAGTAAAGGTATAAACCTTCCCACAATTTAGATAATTTGTTGTATGAAACAATTCAAATCATATCAACTTGAATGACCCTGTTACTTAAGGTATGGAGGTAACAATTTACTTCTGGTTTATAATATTTGGAAAAATTTACTTATGTACAAGGCGGTTTAAGGAACCTATACACATATATGTATAGACATATTCATATAAGAAAATTGAATTTGCCTTTCTATTCTCTTTTTAATGCCTGTGGAGCAATTACATACTCTCTCGACAGGTAAACAAAAATATATTATAATTGTAATCATCTATACATATATACAAACTCCATATACATGCATATACATCGTGAAATCAAAATATTGAACAAGGTACACAAATACTATCAGAAGGAACAATAAATAGATTCTCAAATTTGGAATTTTAAGGTGTTTTGGCTTGGCTTCATTTCAACCTTAAGGAACAACAAAAGGTTGATTTATATCTGTGGTTCGTTCAGAATCAAAATATATATAAGTGGGACAAATGTAGTCTTCCAAAAATAAATAAAAACAATCAATTCAAATCTCAAAAAAAATTAAGTCGACAAAAGTTTCACTTATGGCTGCAAAATAATTTAGCTTCTTCAAGAACTGGACCCTCCTCACGAAAAAAAGTAAACGTCGTTATATGTAAAACAATATAGATTCTGTCTTTTACCTTAGCAAATTTCAGACTGGACCTGTCATGTGAATTAATCAGAGAAACGGTGCTTACGACCTATCTCTGACTATCACACAATTTGAAGATAATCCTTTAATGCGATTCCACCAGTACACAACTTTTATTTTAGACCACTTATCACAATTAACTTTTTACACTCGACCTACATGGGATCTTTCTAAAACGTCCAGATTCACAAGGCGCGAAATTACTATTAAAATTGTATGTATTTATTTAAATCTTTTCTTAAAGGCCATAAAAATCTCACAACACCAGTATTTTTGAATAATGTCTTCCTATCAGTAATAGCATCAATTCCTTACTCCGATTTATTTTTGATTATCCAACGAAATCATTTATAATCACAGTCTTTAGTCTTTAAACGTTCCTGATCAATCAAAGGATGCGGTCTTAGTTAGCTTTAAATCCACTGGGCGGCAAAATATATATATATATATATATATACCTTAATCTATAAGGTGATAGTTCAACATTTTACGCGGGAAAATATTATGAAATGTTTCCATGTGTACTTTATTTGGTTTGGAAATCAAGCTCGCACATATACATCGCCGAACAGCCGGTCTTTCTTTCTCAAGCAGCTTCCGCTTACTTGTTCTTTTTGGCGCGAAATTTAATATATATATCTTGACGATGCTTAAACTGTCTGGAACTCAAATCAGTGTATATAATTGAATAATTTGCTTTTTTAAGCGGCTCCCGCTTACTTGTTCTTTTTGGCGCGAAGTTTAATATATATATATCTTGACGATGCTTAAACTGTCTGGGACTCAAGCCAGTGTAGATAATTGAATAATTAGCTCTTTTAAGCGACTTCCGCTTACTTGTTCTTTTTGGCGCGAAGTTTAATAAATATTTCTTGACGATGCTTAAAACTGTCTGGAACTCAAATCAGTGTATATAATTGAATAATTTGCTTTTTTAAGCGGCTCCCGCTTACTTGTTCTTTTTGGCGCGAGATTTAATATATATATCTTGACGATGCTTAAACTGTCTGGAACTCAAATCAGTGTACATAATTGAATAATTAGCTCTTTCAAGCGGCTTCCGCTTACTCGTCTTTTTGGCGCGAATTCCAATTTATATTTCTTGACGATGCTTAAAACTGTCGGGAACTCAAGTCAGTGTATATAATTGAATAATTAGCTCTTTCAAGCGGCTTCCGCTTACTTGTCTTTTTGGCGCGAAATCCAATTTATATTTCTTGACGATGCTTAAAACTGTCTGGAACTCAAGTCAGTGTATATAATTGAATAATTAGCTCTTTCAAGCGGCTTCCGCTTACTTGTCTTTTTGGCGCGAAATCCAATTTATATTTCCTTGACGATGCTTAGACTGTCTGGAACTCAAGTCAGAGTATATAATTGAATAATTAGCTCTTTCAAGCGGCTTCCGCTTACTTGTCTTTTTGGCGCGAAATCCAATTTATATTTCCTTGACGATGCTTAGACTGTCTGGAACTCAAGCCAGAGTATATAATTGAATAATTAGCTCTTTCAAGCGGCTTCCGCTTACTTGTTCTTTTCTGTTTTATACTTCGCAACGTTAAAGACTTAATTTCTTCCATTTCTTTTCTTTTAGCCAAAATCAACGCTTCTAAATACCGAAATGATAGTTCGACAATTTTAATGAAAACGAATTTCCAATGTTTCTTCCGAGATTTAAATTTATGAAAACGAATTTTAATTTTAAAAAAAAATAATAAAAGAATATTATTAAATACAATGCAGAGATCCGATACATCCTTATTTAAATTTGCACATTATTCTTAAAAAAAAAAAATATCTAATCGCCTTGTTAAAAAAAAAAAACTCTATTATTTTTTCTTATAAAAAAATAAATAAAATCCGGCGTCCGAAGCCGGGAAAAATGTTTTATCTGCGAGACTCACGTGATAATTCGTTTGCAAAGACAAGTTTTTTTAAAAGAATTTACTTTGAGAATGAAAATAAAACTGACTTACTGCTTCGTGAGTAGTCATATTTATAAGTTCGGTATTAGCAATCTGTGAGTGTGTGCGTAAGTCAGAGAGGCTTTCAGTCCCTCTGAATACGCTCCTAGAGAAGGTTATTTCGCGGATTTTCGGAGCGCTAAATCAATGGAATCGTATGAAAAAAAAAATATTATTTTTTCCTTAAATCACAAAACATCCACAATCCCTACATGATTCTGAGATTGAAAACGAAACTGTTCTAACGCCTAAATTAGAGACGCTACGAATTTTCAAAGATAGATGTTATAGGTTTAGGCGGCACAATTACTGCCGACCCGCCTGAATCTTTCAACTTGGAGTTCGCTCGCTAATTGTAGGTACATAAGCCAGTCAACGCGGCTTATGTACATAGTATATAAGGGCGTAGCCAGATCATCTTTTTAGGATTTTTAATAATTATTTTTACGAAAGTAAATTTTGGTGACCATTATTTAACAAAAATGAAAAACCCAAGATTGTTCAATGATGAATTCGTTGCCTATACGCATGAAAATAGAAAGGAATAAAAACATTTCCTAACTCTCCTAACTTACTAAGATTTCGGAAAACTTCATACTCAACTCACAAGTCTTTCAATGCTATTATTATAACTTTTCATTAGGATAGGGAAGTTTATTAAAAAAGTTATATAAAAACGTGAGTCAATAAAATGAACTTATCCTCAATTCTACCTTTTCTTTATACTTAACCAACTAATTCTTTACCCAAAATCAATGATGCTAGGAAAAACAGTAATTAATAATAGTGTATTTCAATATCAACCATAATTCTTTCCTCATACAAGATCTTCTTCCAAATACTATATTTAATTTTATTTTTACTTCTGCTATGTATCACCTCACACTTCAACAAAAACTTAACAATGTGAATCCAACCATTTGGAAATATATAACACTGAAATAATATTCTATACTTATAAAACTTTTTCTTTAAAAAGGAATTTTTCAACTATACGTTCCACTAGGCGAAGATTGAGTAATAGTGTGGACACCCTAAAAAGACGTCATACATAATAGATAATTGTCTTATGTAGTTGATACGTATTCGGCTATATGTAAACAGAGAAAGATGACAACATACGCGATTATACTGAGGGAAAGAGATAGCAACGCTGTTTATTTACTAGAGGGAGTATCAAGTATAAACTTTTAGAGAAGTGAAAAAAAAGTATAGCATATCCCCACTCGACTTCGATCGTGACGTCACAAACTAATCATCATCATCATGCCAATTTGTATGAAAAATTACCTAGTTCTTAGTAGAAATACGCGGATTTGTTCAAAACAAATTGTAGTGTTCTTTTTTGACATGAGACATGTACTAAACTTATTCAATCCTTAGCAAAAATACCTGGCTTCGCTCAGAACCCTTGTCGTGTGATTTTCGACACGCGACAATATATCCATCTATCGTATGCTATATGACTATAATCATATATCCATCCATCTTATGCTATATATTTCTAATTAAACCCAGAGAGATATTTTATGTTGCATCAGTCATAATCTTTCTTGGAAAGACTCAAATTAAATCAGTTTTTGAATTTTTAAAATCCTTGCTTATTCTAAATATAAAACCTAGTTTTTTATAGGAAATAGTTGTTATTTGTTCTATATGTTGGTTAAAACTCAATTTACAGTCCAAATATATTCCGAGGTCTCGACACAGGGATTTTTTAACTATTTGTTCATTATTCAAATAATATTCGAAAGTGAGTTTATTAATTTTTCTAGTATATGATATGATGAAGCATTTTGAAATATTGAGGTTTAAAAAGTTAGTCATACAGAATAAGGCCAGCCGATCTAAATCTTCTTGGAGTTTATAACAGTCTGTATTGCAAATGTTTAAAAATGTATTGCAAATGTTTAAAATAAATATGTCACTACGATTCCGAAGCGAATTTGTAATACTTGACAAATGCAAAACAATTGAATTTATATGGGAATAAAGAATTTCAATTGCCTCCAAGATGAAATAAAACAGATTAATGATTTTAAAAGGTTCAAACATGGACTGAAAAAACATTTCACAATCTAAACTAGTGTATGTAATGATGTATGTATTGATATGACCAAAATTGTTACGAATTTCCCGTTTTCTATTGTTTTTTTTTATGTATGTATATTAGTTTTTTGATTCTTTTTTTCACCGTTGTATAACTATGTATTAATTGTACCTATTATCTAATCTCAAATGATTCCCTCATCAAGCACAAGGTTTTAGTCTTTTTGATGAGGTTTACCTCCACCATTACAATGCAACAATTTTACCATAGTATATCATTATGTATTTTGCAAATTTATTTGTAATATTGTTAAAAAACAAGATGTTAAATAAATAAATAAATGTGTGCATGTATGTGTGTATGTATCATGTATAAGTATATTGGGGTGTACCTACATGTGTGTGTATATATATCGAGGGCGTCAAGCCAGAAGGACGTACAAACGAAATGACTACTTTACAGGAGAGACAAAAAACTATTTATTTCTGTAACGGTTCAATTTATCCATGAAGAGTTTTTTGGAGAATTTAGCAAAATGAAGCCTCATCGCCTCATACTCCTCGTATTATCTTAATTTCAATAACTAGTGAATTTCTTATATATTTTGCACATACGCCCCTCTGACTCGCTATGTTTCTTGATGTGGACTAGATTTTTTGTATAGAAAATTCATAATTACTGTGGGGTGTAAAAACAAATTTTCAAAAAAGCTACCAATCATAGAGAAAAAATATGTAGCTTAATTATTAGACGTATTTAAACATTTTGATAAAAAAAATGGAAAACAATTAGTCTGAAGCTTCTGCCATTTTTAATGTGTAATCATATTATTTTCTTTTTTCAATAATTTTTTTTCAGACATTTTTCTTTAAAAATACCTGTTTAATGTTCGGCGTATGCAGATTCGCCCAACTTCTTCTTCGATGGCGCTACAGCCCAAATCGAGCCTTGGCCTCCGTTAACTTTCGCCTCCATCCAATCCTGTCCTCTGCTGCCACTTTCCAGCTCCTCTCTTGGAGAAGCTGAGCCGCATCCTTTTTGACCTCATCTTCCCACCGCAGCCTTGGTCTTCCTACCCTTCTTCTCCCACCTGGGTGTCCAGTCATGATTCGTTTCGGCACCTGTGAGGTTGGCATTCGTTGTACATGTCCAGCCCATCTCAGCCTAAGTAATTTCATGTGCGTTGAGATACTTGGGGTCTGGTATATGTTGTACAACTCATCGTTGCGTCTAATGCGCCATTCATCGCCATCCTTCACGGGGCCGCATATTCTACGCAGTACCTTTCTTTCAAAGGTGTCCAGCGTTTCAGACATCTTCGCCGTTAAGGTCAATGTCTCGCATCCATATGCCAACACTGTTCTTACTATGGTCTTGTAGAGTTTGACTTTTGTTTTACGATGGACACTGCGAGATTTAAAAACAGGGAGCAATGAAAAATATGTTTTATTGGCTGCCGTAATTCTTTTTCTTATTTCAGCTGGATCTTCATTATTTTCGGTAAGACTGGAGCCCAGGTAAGTTTATTTATTATTGTTTATTGTATATTATCCCCCCTAGGTTCTTTACAGAACACTTGGGTTCATCATTACATGGTTTACAATTATCAATATTATGGTCACAATAATTAATATAATTCATTGACATCATGATTTAACATAGTACAGATATAGTATATAAAAGAATATAGTACAGATATAGTATATAAAAGAATATAGTACAGATATAGTATATAAAAGAATATAGTACAGATATAGTATATAAAAGAATATAGTACAGATATAGTATATAAAAGAATATAGTACAGATATAGTATATAAAAGAATATAGTACAGATATAGTATATAAAAGAATATAGTACAGATATAGTATATAAAAGAATATAGTACAGATATAGTATATAAAAGAATATAGTACAGATATAGTATATAAAAGAATATAGTACAGATATAGTATATAAAAGAATATAGTACAGATATAGTATATAAAATAATATAGTACAGATATAGTATATAAAAGAATATAGTACAGATATAGTATATAAAAGAATATAGTACAGATATAGTATATAAAAGAATATAGTACAGATATAGTATATAAAAGAATATAGTACAGATATAGTATATAAAAGAATATAGTACAGATATAGTATATAAAAGAATATAGTACAGATATAGTATATAAAAGAATATAGTACAGATATAGTATATAAAAGAATATAGTACAGATATAGTATATAAAAGAATATAGTACAGATATAGTATATAAAAGAATATAGTACAGATATAGTATATAAAAGAATATAGTACAGATATAGTATATAAAAGAATATAGTACAGATATAGTATATAAAAGAATATAGTACAGATATAGTATATTAAAGAATATAGTACAGATATAGTATATAAAAGAATATAGTACAGATATAGTATATAAAAGAATATAGTACAGATATAGTATATAAAAGAATATAGTACAGATATAGTATATAAAAGAATATAGTACAGATATAGTATATAAAAGAATATAGTACAGATATAGTATATAAAAGAATATAGTACAGATATAGTATATAAAAGAATATAGTACAGATATAGTATATAAAAGAATATAGTACAGATATAGTATATAAAAGAATATAGTACAGATATAGTATATAAAAGAATATAGTACAGATATAGTATATAAAAGAATATAGTACAGATATAGTATATAAAAGAATATAGTACAGATATAGTATATAAAAGAATATAGTACAGATATAGTATATAAAAGAATATAGAGAAATAAAAAATAAAATATATGTATACAAAATAAGCAGTCGGGAAAAAAAGAAAAGAAAAATTCAGAAAAGAAAAATTGAGTGGTAGAAGGATGTAAAGGGCACCATGCTACTAGCACCATGTCCAATAAACAGTTATTTAAGATAAAAGTAAGGTACATAGCATTGAAAAAGCAGAAAGAATACAAGAACAAAGTCAAGGACGACAAACCAAACAAATACCCATATGAAATAGTTAATTAATTAGTATGTTAGTGTTCACAAATATCACAGATTAGTTGGATTGATGTTTAGTATCTCGTCAGTAGAGTAAAAAGCATTGTTAACAAGATACTTTTTAGCCTCTCTCTTGAAACCCAAAGCATCCAGTGATTTCATATTTGTTGGAAGATTGTTGTAAAGTCGTACGCTCATACAAATAAAACTCTTTTACACCTTGCTTAATCTGTGCCCAGGTGGACGAATCATTTCTATTGATTGGACGAAGTGAATTGATCCACTACTTCAAACGAGTAGTTATCCTTATATTGCACACTGCCTCTCGGTCGATGCGCCAGGTTTCTGCTTTGTGCCATTACTTTTGTCTTTTCTTTGTTTATACACAATCCCACTTCACATGCTGCTGTCTCTAAGGGGTCGAAGACTTCTTCAATGGCTGTCATTGATCTTCCTATAATGTTAATATCATCCGCATAGCCGACAATTTGACTACTTTTGTAGCAAATATTGGAATTGGTGTCCACTAGAGTTTTTCTTATCACATGCTCAAGCACGATATTGAAGAGAGTGGGAGCCAGGCCATCACCCTGTTTCAGACCCTGAGACACTGCGAATTCCTCCGTCAGTTCTCCATCTACCTTGACCTGACATCTGGAGTTGTTCATGGTTGATTTGATAAGCCTCACCAATTTCGGGGGGATCTGGAACTGTAGCAGTATCTCATATAGGCTCTCCCTGTCTATGCTATCGTATGCCTGTTTAAAATCTATGAATATTTGGTGCACATCGATGTCAAATTCCTAACACTTCGACAGGATCTGGCGGACTGTAAATAACTGGTCCGTAGTTGACCTTCCAGTTCTAAAGCCCGCCTGATACTCTCCTAATAGGTTTTCTGCGTATCCCTCTAATCTTTGTTTTAGTATGGTGGTAAAGATTTTATACGCTGCGCAGAGCAATGATATGCCTCTATGGTTCTCACATTTTAATTTATCACCTTTCTTGTGTATGGGACATATTACGCTGGTTTGCCATTCCATTGGGATTTCCTCCATGGTCCATATCTTTACAATGAGGCTATGTATCAAATTTTTTAGGTGCTCGTTTCCATTTTTAAGCAGCTCAGCGGGCAAGTTGTCCTTTCCAGGTGCTTTATTATTTCTTAATTTTCTTAAAGCGATGTTTACTTCTGTTATTGATGGTGGGTTTGTCGGCTCTTCGTTATTTGATTCCGCGGGGATATTAGTAGTATGATTTCTCAGATCATTGTTAGGATTAAGGAGTTTATGGAAGTATTCCTTCCACACCTGCTTGATTTGCTCTTTATCTGATATTATGTTTCCGTTTGTGTCTTTACATAGTGTCGTATTTTGCTTGAATCCCTTTTTAAAGAAGTTAACACCTTTATATGCTTCCCTCGTATTATTATTTGTAAAGTCCTCTTCCATCTTGAGCAATATATTATTTAGAAAGTCTCTCTTCTTTCTCTTTATCAGCCTATTTGTTTCTCTTCTAGCCTGTTCATATGCATGTCTTTTAATTCTTGTTGGTCTTTCAATAAACTGCTTCCGGAGTGTATTCTTGTCAGCCACGCTTCTTTCACAAACTTCGTCGAACCAGGGATTCCTATCATGTCTTGGTCTATTTCCAACACTTTCTTCTGCAGCTCTCATAACTGCATTTTTAACCAAATTCCAGTCATTGTCAAGGGCTTCATGGGTGTTTTCGCTGCTGATATGGTCTGGTAGATAGTTGGCAAGTGCGTTGTGGTATTGTTCTAGTCCGATACTTGTTTTTATAGCTTCTGTGTTGATTTTTGGAGTATTTGGTGGTTTTCGTATCCTGTTGCTGGCAATTCGGCTCCTATATGTGGCCACCACCATATAATGGTCGGAGTCACAGTTAGCTCCTCGATAAGTTCTGACGTTTGTGATGTTGGATGCTCCTCTTTTTTCTATCATGACATGGTCAATTTGGTTATGGTATCTGTCATCTGGTGATGTCCATGTCCATTTGTGGATGTTTTTACTGGGAAACTGGGTAGAGGCTATGATCATATTTCTAGACTCCGCAAAGTCTATCGCTCTAGATCCATTATTATTAGTATCCATATGTAAGCTGTTCATTCCAGTGATATGTTGGAGTAAAGGGTCTCTACCAATCTTAGCATTCAAATCTCCAATCACAATTTTGATATCATTGGATGGTAATGTATCGTAGATGTGTTCCAGTCTCTGGTAATAGGCATCCTTTATGGTGTCATCCTTATCTTCCGTTTCCGCATGAACATTGATCAATGATACGTTGAAGAATTTTGTTTTTATGCGTATGACACACACTCTCTCATTGATGGGCTTAAAGTCTAGTATGGAGCTTTTCATATTTCGGTCGACAATAAAGGCCACTCCAAATTCATGGTGTTTATCATTTCCACTGTGTAGTACTGTATGGGTTCTTGTATCAAAGATCTCAGATCCCGTCCATCTAGTCTCCTGTACTGCCAACATGTCTATCTTGTATTTCGTCATTTCTCTGGTAACTTCTCCCAGGGCTCCACTTCTGTATAGGGTTCTCGTATTCCAAGTAGCGATTCTCAGGTCCTTATTTCGATTGCCAGGTCTTTTCCGAGTTACAGTAAGTGTCCGAGGCTCTGTATTCGGTTTCGTAATAGGGTCTTTTTATAGGGAGGGGTTATTGGCCTCTCGCCTAACCCCCAATCTGGAGGACCAAGGTTTTTCTGTAGGGGTTTTCCTTCCCTTAGCTGGGGGGTTCCAGTTTTGTGGCGCTGGAGACTCGCCATCGCCCTCTCGCTATCTGCTATGACCTAGACAGGTCACATTGCCCAGGGTTCGTGACGTGGACACTAGCGAGTTGGACTTGCTGGTATTGTTGCTGGTGTTCTGCAACATGGCGTTTCTCGGCACTTATTGATACCTACCCTCCAGCAGAGTAGGCACCACCGAGGCCCTACCAACCATTCGAAGATTCGCCCAACTGGTTCGATAATATTCCACAAAGATATCGGGCAAGTCTTCGGCGTATGTTCATACGCCCTTCTGGCTCGACAGATTCACATATGTCATAGCATACGCCCAAAAATATTTTTTGAAATATCTCGAAAAATACGCAACGGTAAGCCGCGATTTTTACAGATGGTGGAGGTCTTGATAAAGTATCGGTTGGCATAAAAAACGACAAATCGCTTTATGCAGATACGCCCTTCTGGCTTGACGCCCGCGATGTGTATGTGTATTCTTACAATTTCTTTTTCATTTTTATTCTTATATTTATAGCTTAAAACATGTTTATGAATTTATTTCCTCTCCTTCCCCCTTCACATTCCTTCCTTATTATAAGGCAACATATAATTGGTGCATTACATTATTTTACTTAAGTTTATGTTATCTAGTTACTTTATATTAAGTACCTAGCTGTACCTGTTTGTTGTCAAATAAATAAAATTTAAAAAAATGTACGAAAAAGCGAATCCCCTCTGCATTGTATTCGCAGCTGTAATAAACAAATGTGACGACGCGTATTTACAAAATATAAATTCTATTTGAATCAGTTAAAGATGAATATTTTTAGGCTCATGATTATACCGGCGCCTTCAAAAAGTAGATTTTGCAAATGTGCTTACTTGAAATATCGGCAGCGTGTTTCTCTCTTATTTTATATGCAGCATTAAATAATATATCTGGTCGGTCTTTCACAATTTTCGTGTATTTTTTATATACTTTCACGGCATAAGATACGTCCTTATACTACATAGATAATATAGAACAGGGCCTACCAGCCACCATACATTGAAATCGGTCCAATTCTGTGGTGATGGACGTGATGGTATGTGTGTGTGTGTGTATGTATGTGTGTATTATAATATCAGAAAGCTTTTGTACGGTTTAAGAGATGTCTCTGTTTAGAAATCAGAAAATTTTGCCATAAGTAAAAAAAAAACATCGATCTTTCAAGTATATTTTAAATTTTTCATGAGCGAATACATTTTAACTACTTAATTTATTAATATAATTGTTATTTCTTATTTTTAGCATATGTCGCGTTTGCTAAAAATATTGAGATGAATTGATTTACTGAAATAACTGAAAATGATGTTGGAAATTTGTTTTATTCTGGCAATAATATATTCTTCACGTGTTGGTGATGTGTTCTGTCATCTGTCATTGTGTTTTCCGTGAAACGCGGTCCAAAACTATTATTTCTTATTTCGCATTTCATATTTAAAAGCTTTGTAAACAACTTGAATATTTTAAAATGCCACGTCGATGTTGTGTCACTTCATGTGGTTCGAAGGAATCAATCAAATCAATACAACGGCAATTTTGTTTTCCTTCAATACGAGATCGTTGTAGATTGATAAAGTGGATTTCCGCGCGTGGAAATATTCATCTTCTCAGCAAAGATTTTAGCAAATTTCATTTAAATAAGACAATATGATATTGTGGTATGATTTGGCATTTATATTTCATATTATATTATTTTATAAATGTCGAGTAATTCGTTATAATAAACACCAGTGTTCGTTACAATTGTCTTTTCTTGTTAACCTAAGAATTTTTGTATGTGAATTTTACTTCCTTCTTGCAGTGTTTCTCATAATGGTTGAATAATATAAGCATATTATACAATTGCAACCATTATAAGAAATAAATGCAGAGGCAATATTCAAATAAATAAATAAAGTCGAATTTAGCCCCCCCCCCCTATAGGCCTAGCCCCGCCTATGCCCCGCCTCTTAATGAGCTTTTGTACGGTTTAACAGATGGCAGTAAGCAGTATTGTTATGTTGCCAACTTCAAGTTGGTTCAGAAGTTGGTACAATTTCAATATACGGTGGCTTGCGTTCTATAGTTAGTGTGTTCTATGATATAGAATACTACATCTTGCCCACAGAAAATATCATGTCTAATATCATTTCTATGGCATGTCACCATTGACCAATGAGATATAGGTATACTGGAGTGCTAAATGTTGTTCAAATGTTGTGCCGAAGTAGTAGAAAGAGACGGATATAGTACAAGTGGCATTCCTGTCTCTTTCTAGAACTCTCACTTCATACAATATATGAGTAATTTTGAAGAATAGAATGAGATTATCCTTAGCCTACAGATATACATGGCCCGGACAGTAAAAAGTCACATGACCAACCAAGTTCGAGAAAATCTGTTTCTATGACTTCATTCTCATACATTTTGTATGGTCGGTGGTTTGTCGTGTTGCGACCTCTCGAATATATTTAACTTTAAAATTGCGAAGAAAGCAGTATAATTCATTAATTTGGGTATGTACGATTAATTTAATATATGTTACTTCGATTACATGTGTTTTACGGCCTATTAAATATAGTTTTTCTTAAAGAAATGATACTTGAAAATTTGTGTCGGATTTCGCCACCTTGTTGGCGTGGGTGTGTTGTCGAAATGTCACTTGTATTACATTTTATGAATTTGTGTCCTTAAATAATTTATGTATTTGTTGAATATATGTGTCTTCAATTTCGTGTAATTTAACATCTCAATAGAGACGAAGTTGGGATATTATAGAAAAACCAGGAACTCAAGGCACCTACAGAGCATACGACCTGTTATCAGTTGGTTTACGTGATCACTTTATGTGCTTGCGCAACGTTCACGTAAACCAGCCGATTTTTGTTAATTTATTTAATAAATATGAATAACAATTCAAATTTGTCAAATACCAAAAACACATAAAAGTACACAATAAAAATATTTGTAGACAGAAATAATAATTCAATAGAATAAATACAATTAGATATTTAAAAAAAATATATAATATGCAAATTTGAGCATAAAATTGATTATGAAAAATAAAGGCATAATTATAAAACACATAAAATTATTCACAGTAAAAATAGAAAAGTTAAAAAAAGCATATTATTAATGATAAGTTATAACAAATAATAGCACAAGTTATAAATCTAAAATAACAATGGACAGTAAAATTGAAACGTAAAAAGGAGCACATTATTAACTATAATAAATAACAGTAGGACACGTAAAAAAATTGTAAACGTAAAACAGAGCATATTAATAATTTTGACAAATAAACACAAGTTATAAATTCATGTAATAATTATCAGAAAATATAGTAATGTGGAAAAAATTGCACAAAAATTATAAATACAAGAAATAATTACAGTTAAAGAGCATATTATGTAATTAATTATAAATGTAGAGGGAATCTTGAAGCAATAATGACAGATTTACTAATTAAAACCCTACACTGAAAGCTATTTCACAAGATAAGATGAAAACAAAAGGATATATTGGTTTAATCATTTTAATGTTAGGTAGCAGTGTTACTAAATTAAAATAAAATTTAAATTATTGTAGGTAATTTAACAAATATTAAAATGTAGATCATATTTTAATACAAATAGTTGAGGTATTTTTAATATTGAAGTAGCAATCTTTGAGGACGCCATTGAAGTATAAATGTAAAGTTTCTTACTCGTGAAAACTAATTCCGCTGTTGGGATACCAAATGTTTTGACATCCAAAAGAGCTGCAGTATTTAACCATCGTCTTTATTTCTTTTAATTTATAGAAAGAAAAACAAATAATATCAAAAACAGACTTAAAACAACACGTCGAACTTATGAAAACACACCAACTGACAGCCAAACTCTATATGAATTGACGCTTAGAAAGAGACGCGAGTCCCACTTGCAGCGGCTATATTCGCACACCAGATCGGCACAAAATTATGTGTTCTGTTGTATGGACAATAGCACTCCAGTATACCTATAGCTCATTGCCATTGACTTTTTTTTTTTTATTACGGCGCTGGCCGATTTACTAATGATATTAATAACAATTAAGCACTACAAATAATAACACTCAATTATTATTATTACCATTATACACTTCCTCAAAAGAATTAGCAGATCAATGGGTCTATTGTAAATTATTTAAAAGAGCAAAATAAAATGCAACAAACCCATCATCAAGCTTTCAATTGGGAATAGTTCACCCATCCAGATACTTAACATATCAAAGGATTAGGCTCTGAGGAGGTCTCTATACTACCTAACAACCCTACTGATTCCCGAATATTAACGTTTAAAAAATCTTTAACGATTCTACATGTATTCATAATTACCGTTTTTTGCATTTTTATTATTAAATTTTTCGATAAATCTATAATTTCTAAATTACGGATTAACGATTTTGGAATAATGCCAGTGGCCGAAATAATGAACGGTAATATTATTATTTTACGAGAATGCCAAAGTCTTTTAATCTCATTCCTTAAGCGGTGTATTTTTTAATTTTTTCATCAAAAGTTTTTATAATATTACTAGAATTTGGAATAGCCACGTCGCAAATATATGTTATTTTTTTAATTTTATCATGTATTATTAAGTCGGGTCTGTTATGTTGAATTGACCGGTCAGTTAATATTGTTTTATAGTAATAAAGCGAAATATTATTATTTTCTAAAAATGAAATCGGATCATATTCATAATATGGTTTTATGTTTATCGCGTCAATTAATTTATATTTAATAGCTAAATTTTGATGTATTATTATTGCTACTTGGTTATGTCTAAATGTATATTCTGATTGCGCGAGAAAAGAACAGCCCGATATTATATGATCGATTGTTTCCGGAAAAGCCAAACATTTCCTACAACTATCATCAGCTACATTTATGTCTTTTATTATATATTTTTGATAATTTTTAGTTTTTATTACTCTATCCTGAATTGCTATTATAAAACCTTCTAAATCCGCGTCCAAATCACCAATACTCAACCATTTGTTTGACCAAATTTTGTCAACATAAGGTTGGTTGAGAAATTTTGGATGTATAGAATGAATTATTATATTTAGCCACGAATTTAGAAGGTCGTCATTTATATTTATAATATTGTTATTGGCATTCTCGTAATTTAAATTTAATGTTGTTAAATTTTTGTCCGCCTCACAGATTACTTTATGCATTAAAGAACTATCAGATTTTTTGTGAAAGAAAGTTTTTATTATAATCATAAATAGATTTTTAACCATAAATTTTTATTATAATCATAGATTTTTATTATAATCATATGCCGGATTTAAATGTTGGTATAGGCGCGGCCAACGTCTCGGCGAGCGTGTAAACGGCTTTAAGCTAGGCGCGCATGGAAGCTAATTTCATCGGCCGATTAATTATCGGTGAGTTACAACATACGAATTACATGTAAGAGCGCGCATGAAAGCTAACAGAATCGGCCGATTTTAAAATCTGTGACGAGACACAAAAAAATCGGCCGATCGAGATCGGCCGATTTTTTGTAACCAATCTTGTTGTATGAGAGGGCGCGCATGGCGCATGCTCACCGATAATTTAATCGTCCGAGCGCAGTAGATCGAGAAGTACGTTCTCAGTGCTGCCAAACGAAATGTCAGATGAAATAAATTTTGATTCGGAAAAATTAATTATATTAGTTGAAGCACGCCGCCAAATTATGCAAAAATTATGGTTGGAGATAAGCGAAATATTAATAACTGGCTGGGAACAGCTAAATCATAATAAAATAACTGAATTGGGTAAGTAATTACTTAATTGATTAATAGTTACATACACGGTGTTTTCACTTCATAGTAAAAATTTGGACATTTTGTGGGTTCCATATCAGATAAAAGGAGCGGTAGCGTCGATTTTTTTTTTCAAAAAACATGAATCTACCATCTAAATACACTATATCTTTATCAATAAGCTTATGAAAAAATATATAAATACTTAAATAATACTTGTAGTGAATTTAAATACACTTTTATATTATATCTTACTCCAGACTCAAACCAGCATTCTCTCCAAGATGCCGTTACAGATTTCTACTTGTGCGTAAGGCCAAGTTTGCTAGAGGTTAAAAATCTCACTGGAATATTGTGGAACGTATTTTCACAAATAAGATGATATTTACGCCAAACAAAAATAAAACAAAGTCCATTTTATTGCAAAAAAATCTAATAATTCGATTAATAATTTTTTCCTGTATTTCTTTGTTGTTATCAAAAATTATAATAAAAGCTTGTGAATAAATTATTTGAATAATTTTCTTCATCTGGCAATAATAAATCATAGTCAAGCGGAATTTTCGGTTGCTTTGTTTGTTTTGATTCGTGGTGATTCGTGACGTTTGTGCTGTGTTTTCTTACCATTTCGAGCAAATTTTATGTTTAATAACATTACTGTGACTTGTTTGTGTTATTTTTTCTAATGAAGTTTATAATTAACAGCATTTCCGTAAGTAAATTTTGTTTTCTATTAAGTACAGTACAAATATTGGTCTTGGCTGGCTCATGTTTGAAGTTTCGTGAACAAGTTGCGTTGATTTTTGTAATTTAGATCAATAACTAAATAAATACTTTACAGATCATGCCTAGTATTTGTTGTGTGCCAGTGTCGCATGACAGATTGCGACATAGAGTTTTGTAGCATAATTAATACTTGTTAAAAATAATTTTTAATTCTATTTGTTGATTTATTATTAATCTAGAATAAATCCTCTTTTGATTCAACCTATTAAGTCACCGAACAAAATTCCAGAGTAAGAGTTATTTAATACCTAATGTTTGATTTCATATTTGTATAATTGCCGACGGAACCAGTATACATTCGTATACGAATTTGTGGGTGTTAACCAATATGACTGTTCCGCCCGAAAACGGTGAATCTATTTTTAGCACAAGTTTGATTGACAGCTCGGTTATTACGCAGTTAGTAATTAAAAATGACACATGTTATCGCTATCCTTGTCTGATGCATGCTTCTCTATAAATCCCTCTTTGTCGTCCAAGGTTAATCCGATTGACTCGTGTAAGAGAGGCCCTACGCTCGATGTCCCCAATTCGGTAATCTTCGACAGTCTTCGGCCGTTTTCGTCAGCGTAAAGCGGCAATGGATGTAGTCGCCCTCACACTTGTGTGGGTGACCATATTAAATACATTGCTCGGATTCTGTTGGTACATCCTATTGTAAAGAAAATTGAAGCATGGATTTGCGGATTATGACTGTTTATGAATGTCATTCAAATCATTGTATATAACTATCTCATTACCGTTAATAACATTATTGAAAAATGGCAAAAAAATACTTGATAGGGACACATTTAATGTAGGAATTTTGGCACAACATAGTTATGAAAAAGTTTAACAATGATAAAAGATTAGTATACCATTGTGATTTATGAAAGATTGGTGTCATCTAGTCGTGTTTGTTCAAGTTTTAATTAAGAAATTGTTTTGTATTTTTCTCGTAATATTGATCTAATGGTTACTGCATTTCACAAAGATGGCATCCCTTGAGGTAGGTTATGTCCTGGATTTCGGACATGCCTTAATTGATTGTAATTGGTTATATTTGAACCAATGGTGTCACAGGAGGCGCGTCCAAATTCTCAATTTTAATTTCCGGAGAGGTGATTTCAGTTCAGTCATAGTTTATCGGTCAAAGGAAGTTATCCTATTTTAAGAAAACGTTCCGTGGTTTCAATGTAATAAATTTTAGTCTCTTGGAATATATTCGCGGCCACCTCCAGCGGTTGTCTTCAACCGTTGGAGGATGGTATTACTACGACGCATATTTTAATTAGAATGAAAAAATTAAAAAAAAAAAAAAAATAAAAATAAAATAAAATAAAAGCGACGCGTATAATTCCTTGTTTTTTTTTAATATTTTTGTTAATGTGTTATTTTTATTCTTGTTTTATTAATTCGTTAAAGAAGAAAAATTTGTAATTTAAAAACATGCCGACGGGAGAAGAAAAACTTTGAAAATTTTAAACATTAATTTACCTTGCCGACGGTACTAAGAAAAGACATTCTTCCTTGTGATTAAATGAGTGTTTTTTCCTTGAGGTTGTAACTTAATTAACAACGTAATATTTTTTTTTAGAAAGAGAGAGGAACTTATAAATTGAACATTGGTGAATTTTAAATGTCTTGTGCAAAGACTCTTTTTAAGGAAAGCAAATATAAAGTTGAACATCGGTGAATTTTAGAAATCTTGTGTATAGACTATTCATTAGAAAAAAAGAACGATTAAAATTGAAAAGGGATTTGTAATTATCGCGTTGGTTTTTAAAGTTTTGTTTTCCGTCCGACGGCTGCGTGTGGAAGAGAATAGAAGTCAAATTAACTTACCTTATACTTTCCAAAGAACTCTAAAGTGGATAGCTATAACTAAGTTGTTGAATTTTTGTGATTGAGACATTTTCTACTTTGCTCCAAAAGAAAAATAAAAGAAAGAAAACGCGATAATAATATTTAAAATAATTGTCTACTAAGCGTGTACACCAAGTGATTTTTCTATAAGGACTATATTATGAGGTTTAGGTATTTTGTTGAACAAGTGATTTTTCTGTCATCCGAACTCTATAAACAGTTAATACAAAGAAGGAAATAATATAATATTTTCGCTTGAGTAAAGGAAAAATAAAATAATAAAATATATATATATTTTTGTTTGCCGCCGGTCTTTTTAATTGCGAGAAGTCTTAACGGGAAAAGACAATATAAAAATAAAATCATTGGTTTCTACATTTTTTTCTCTAAATAACAATAAAGAGTGATATTTGAATTATTTAACATTAAAGTGAAAATTTGTTATTCGTGACATGTGTCTATTATGGAACCTATCTCGTAGTTAATACACTGTGGAAAATTACTACAACCTTTTCTCCTTGTCTGATTTGTGACACAAGTTCCGAGCGTGAATTTGTATTGAAGGAAGAACCATCTGACTGACTATCATAACCAGGTAGGAGTTGATTACAAAATTAAAGTAACCATCTTAGAGGTCCAAACAATTCCACCGTATTTCTTGCTTGAGAGTGTAATGCTCTAGAAGGGGATGCAGTGTTGCCAAGCCAATGTTCAACCGAACCTTGAGTTGATATTTCTTCTTTCTATCCTGGATGGTTCTACGCAAGGAAACTGTGAATTTTAATTGGGAACCTTACCTATGAAATTGAATGTTTACTAAGTAGAAAAGTTACATTCTGGTGTTATTTTGTTTCAGTGTGAATATCTATTTAAATCCAATACGCCTCATATATTTAGTGCATTTTTCTTGTCAGTCTGAAGCCAAAGATACCACAAATTTTGTTGTCCTTATCTCTTGAAGTTCATCTGTATGCGATGTTCTTAATTGAAGGATTTTTATAAATTTTATTTTTATTCGATGACATTAAGTGAAAGGTAAACATATATTTTTTTGTAAATTTGTTTTATGTGATGAATTTTTATTCGAAAGATTTCTATTTCCTAGTTATTCCTTTTATGTGATGATCTTAATTGAAGTGATTTCTAAATTTATCTTTTCCTTTTAAACGACAGATCAATTGTCTGTCCCGTTATTGTTATTTTTTTTTACGAGTACTTTCATACATAAGTGGTTATTGCATATATATATTAAATTTTATATGTATCCGGAGTTATCCTAACCCAGATTTAACTTTGATTATTTCTAAATTCTGAAATTGTTTTTAAATTATTCATTTCAATTGGAAGTTAAATTTTATATATACGGAGTTATCCTAACACATATTTAACTTGTTTATTTCTAAGTCTGAAATTATTTTGATTACTCATTTCGATTGCAGGTCGATTTTATGTAGTCATAGTTATCCTAACACATATTTAACTTTGTTTATCTTTTAAATTTTGTAATTATTTTAATTACTCATTTCAATTAAGTTAGATTTTATATATTCAGAGTTATCCTAACACAGATTTAACTTTGTTTATTTCTAAATTCTGTAATTATTTTTAATCACCCATTTCAATTAAAGTTAATTTCTATATATTCGGAGTTATCCTAACTCAGATTTAACTTTGTTTATTTCTAAATTCTGTAATTATTTTTAATCACCCATTTCAATTAAAGTTAATTTCTATATATTCGGAGTTATCCTAACTCAGATTTAACTTTGTTTATTTCTAAATTCTGTAATTATTTTTAATCACCCATTTCAATTAAAGTTAATTTCTATATATTCGGAGTTACCCTAACTCAGATTTAACTTTGTTTATTTCTAAATTCTGTAATTATTTTTAATCACTCATTTCAATTAAAGTTAATTTCTATTTATATTCGGAGTTATCCTAACTCAGATTTAACTTTGTTTATTTCTAAATTCCGTAATTATTTTTAATCACTCATTTCAATTAAAGTTAATTTCTAATATATTGGAGTTATCCTAACTCAGATTTAACTTTGTTTATTTCTAAATTCCGTAATTATTTTTAATCACTCATTTCAATTAAAGTTAATTTCTAATATATTGGAGTTATCCTAACTCAGATTTAACTTGGTTTATTTCTAAATTCCGAAATTATTTTGATTGCTCACTTAATTTGGAAGTTAAATTTTATATATTCAGAGTTATCCTAACACAGATTTAACTTTGTTTTATTTTTAAATTTTGAAATTATTTTTAATTACTCTTTTCAATTTAAAGTTAAATTTTATATATTCGGAGTTATCCTAACTCAGATTTAACTTTGTTTTATTTTTAAATTTTGAAATTATTTTTTTATTACTCTTTTCAATTTAAAGTTAATTTTTATATTCAGAGTTATCCTAACACAAATTTAACTTTGTTTATTTTAAATTCTGAAATTATTATGGATTACTCATTTCAAGTATGAGTTGAATTTTATATATATACAGAGTTATCCTAACACAGATTTAATTTTGGCTTATTTTAGATTCTGAAGTTATTCTATTGATTACTCTCTTCAATTGGAAGTTAATTTGTATGTGTTCAGGGTTGACCCAAATAGTTAATATTTTATTTTGGTTTTTGATAAGTACCTTATTGTTGGTCTGTTTGTGTTATTTATTGTTTTATATTTCCACGCTCATTGATTTCCATGTTATGTATTCATAGAAAATACAGAGAATTATACGTGTCTAAGCGCTCTTTTCTTTGACGTTTTAAGCAGGAGAAAATCCTTGCCCCTAGTTATTTCGTTTTTATGTTCCTTTCTGAATCCTGCCTCACAGGATCTCTTTTTAATTAATTAAAATCTGTTAGAAGGGTTAAAATTAAAATAACCAAAAAGATAATAAAAGAAAAGGAGTCTTTTAAGCAGCCTGAGTTCCTGTGGAACCTCTATGTTTTATTTTAACTTGTCATATTCTACGTATGTAGACACTCAAAAGCCCACGGAAGACATCCAGAAAAACATATGGTAAGGAAGCCTATAAGGTCATAACTTCATTATTCTTGGCTTCGATAATTCCATCTAAATTCTTCTTTTTTATTAATTTTTGTTTATATGTAATTTTTGTAATGTCCTGTTCACGACGTTATCCATACCGGGCCTGTGATTGTGGCGCATCTTACTAAAGAGCACCCACAGTCTTAGATATAACGGAGTGGGTGGGAACGTTACACCAGATTGCAAACTACATGAAAAACCACTGCATCGCTTTCCAATAAAACATAAGCACGTGTTTGAGGAATGGAAAAATAGAATCCAAAACACCAAATTCATTGGACTAGATGAGAGGCAAATTTACAATAGATTTGTTGTTTGCAACGCACATTTCTCTCAAGAGAATGCACTGCCTGCAGGTGGTCGGCTTTTATATTGTTCAGTTCCAGCAATAGGATTACCAGGTACCTACATTTTCTTAATTATTATTATGTTATTCAGATTGTGGCATTATTTAATTGTGTTATTATTTTCCACATGTAATTATTATTATTTATCGGCTCACAGAGCCAGACTGTGCACACATTTATAAAACTGTGTCTCCACCGGGAATCGAACCCGGGACCTTTGGCTCAGGTGTCAGATATCTCAGGAGACCAACTGGGCCACAAAGTCCGACAATGTTAGTAATAAAATGTTATAATAAATATAATGTTAGTTTTTTCAATTTGCAGGATTCAATAAAGAGCCGACCAGGGAAAATGTTTTCTTTTACCCCCAAAAAAATACGGGAACATTTTTTAACATTTCAAGTAAGTACTTGTATCATTTTTATAATTCTCTTACTTATTTCTATTTTTTTTAATCTTATGATTAGAGGCCGGATTATATCCAACAAGAAATTATTGAGATAATATGCATTATAAATGCTTGAAATATGCAAAAAATCAAATTTAATTAAATACAACAAAATAACGTTATTTTATTAAAAAAAATATATTACATACTAGGAATTATCATTTTTGTTTTTAAAAACGTTAACAATCAAGTAAGTAAGGTTATACCTTCTATCACTTAATATATTTGTGTAAATAGAAAACAATATTAGGTCACTGGACAGTATTTGAATTTTGGTGTTATATGTATTTGCAAGAATCGCTTCTGGCAAAATTTAATCTGATTCATTGATAAAGCTATTAATTTGGCATAAAGATTCATAGCCAGGTTTGTTCCTCGCTCCCCAGCGTAGTATATGTGATTAAAGACACAATATTTTTATTTTTCAGATTGTTCAGTCACTTCTGAATCTGGTGGTAAATTTGCAGAAACATCTTCCGCTACATGTGAATTTGTAGAGCCTTCATGCTCTACAAACCCAATAGGTATGTTAACAATTATTTCGATAATATATTCAGGACAATATTGATTTAACATGGCGCATACAAAAATTAAAACATAATAATATTATAAAAATATATATTAATAATAAACATATATATGTTATGTTAAGTATCTGGATGGGTGAATTATTCCCAAGAAATTTCACTGCCGAGAAATTTCAATCAGGACTCAATTGAAAATTTCTTTGGAATGATAAGGAGTCATGGTGTGCGAAATGTTAACCCAACTGTAAGTAATTTTATCGACTCCTTCAAGTCACTTCTGGTGTCCAATTTTCTATCTACTCATTCAGTTGGGGCAAATTGCGAAGATGACAATGTGGATATCCTTGATTCTCTAAGGACTTTTGTAACAACCAAAGTAGTACTTGAAGAATCTTTTATTGTGAACTGTTACACATATCCTTCTAGTCTTCAAAGGTTTTGTAATCAATTTAATATGAATCATCCAAATCTGTATCGATACATTTCTGGGTATGTTTCCAAAAAAACTTTAAAAAGTTTTGGCAAGTGTTCTGATTGTAAATTGCATTTACAATCAGAAAGAGCTTCAAAGGAAGACCAATTAATTCTAGCTAGAGAATGTAAAGCAAATAGTTTAATTTTTCCATCTTTAAAAGTGTATAATTGTTTCTTATTTATCATTAAAATTTGTAAAGAGCATTTGCCAGGTATATGCTATAAATTTAATGTATCTAGACACCTAAAGACAATAGTTTATTCAAAATTAAATTCTTCTTTTTTAAATTGCTTAATACATAGGGATGGGGTATTTGATTTCATTGTTGACTTGATTATTCGTTTGTATGTATACACATGGTGTAAACAAATCAATTTGATTTTAACTGGGAAGAAGAAACTAGAGGCTTGTGTAGTGGATCCAGTGAAAGTAAAAGCTGCAATTTGTTACCAAAAACGTCTAAAAAAAATTACTTGTTTACTTATATTAATTTATCATTTTCTATTGTTTCAGGTGGTGCTCGTGGTTCATCTTGTCTGGATTTGACTTTGGATTGCAGAAGAATTACCATATATACATTACATAATAGTTTTCTTATTAATAATATACCTCCTGTATGCATTTTTGTATTATTATAATGTTGCTTTTTAATTTTTGTATGTATAGTTGATAATGATTACATTTACCATTGAACGGGGGCTTATTTTTTTAGTAATATTTATCGAGGCCCCTTGTATAAAATCTATGTAGTCTTACTTATTTATTTATTTATTTTGAAGAGAGCACTTTTTGTGCGGGAGAGTGGAGGGAAATCACCCTCGTTCAATGTTGAAATGGATACTTTATAGTTTTATTAATAATATACCTACTGTATGCATTTTTGTATTGTTATAATGTTGTTTTTTAATTTTTGTATGTATAGTTGATAATGTATTTGAAAAGACTGAAAATATAACTGCATGTATGATAAAAGTAGAGAACGAATGGCTAGAACAAGTTGAGGAATATTTATATTTGGGGTGTATGTTTGAACGGAATGGAAGACCTGATAAAGATATTGAAAGAAGAGTTATGGCAGGGAATAGAATAAACGGAGCACTTAGACCAGTAATGTCCGATCCAAGCATCTCAAAGGAAGCCAAAATTGCAGTACACAATGCATTTGTGGTGCCTACTTTGACGTATGCTAGTGAAACATGGACCTGGCAAAAGACACATGAAAGTAGAATAAATGCTGTAGAAATGAGATCACTAAGAAGAGTATGTAATAGAACGATATATGATAGAATAAAAAATGAGGATATAAGGAGAGAATGCAAGATAAAGAAGGATATTATATGTAAAATGAAAGTGAATGCTTTGAGGTGGTTTGGACTCATAGAAAGAATGAACGATGAACGACTGACCAAAAAAATATAGATGGGTGCAAGAGATGGAGTGAATAGCAGAGGTCGCCCCAGAAAGGGATGGCATGAACATGTGAATGATATTTTGAAAGAAGGAAACATAAAAAGTTTGAACAATCGACGAGCATGTATGAGACGATGCATGGATGTAAAGGAAGCCAGAGATGTTTATTGTTTATTGTTTATTGTTGTTTATCGTCCGTAGACCCTAGCTCGGGTACTTGGACTCGTCAATTTTACACTCATAGTTTTAGAAAATATATAAAAATATAATGGACAATTTTTATAGTCAATTCAATGCTGAAGTGAATGTAAATGGTTCACTCCAGCATTTCGTCCACAGAATAAAAAGATTTATCAACGAGGTACGTCTTCACTGCTCCTCGAAATTTATCATCATTCAGAGACTTGATTCCTTCCGGCAGCTTGTTGAATAGACGCACACTGAGACAAATAAAGCTTTTAGATAATTTTGCTAATCTGTGCTCCACGGGTCGGATACTTCCCTTTGAGCGAGTGTTATAATCGTGATATTCCGAGTTCAGAGGGGTGTTGGGCATGTTTTTGCGTGCATATAGTAGGCATTCATAAATATACATGCCAGGAAGTGTGAGTATGTCTAATTCTTTAAAATAATCTTTGCACGACTCCCTTGACCCCATGCTCTTCAATGCTCTAATTGCACGTTTCTGAAGTATAAAAATTCGGCTCCAATCAGCCCCTCTGCCCCAGAATAAAATTCCATATGACATAATACTCTGGAAGTAAGCAAAGTATACAGATCTAGCTGCCACTTCGCCACAAGTTTCCTTAATTTTTTTTATCGCATAAATTGCTGAGCACAGCTTCTTAGATATTGTCTCAATGTGAGGTGTCCACTGCAACTTTGCGTCAAGTATGACTCCGAGGAATTTTATGTTGTCTGCCACTACCAGTTTTCGTTGGGAAAGGCCAGACATAACTGAATCATTTTCAACGTGTCTTTTCAAGGAGAAGTGAATTGCACCCGTTTTTGTCACATTTAACGCGAGTCCATTATCTCCGAACCACTCACCCATCCCATCTAGTATCTCTAAAGCATTGCCAAGGGTAGTTTCCTTGTTTTTGCGTTCCTTTAGTACTATAGATGTATCATCAGCAAACATTATTATTGCCTGGTCTTTAGAGATACAGTTTGGTAGGTCATTTATATATATTAGGAATAGTACTGGCCCTAGTATGGACCCCTGCGGAACCCCACGATTTACTAGAGCTCCGTTGGACCTAGCACCATCAATCTCAGTTACTTGTTGACAGTTTTCGAGGTACGATTTAAAAAATCTATTTTCATTATTGCATATTCCGTAGTAATTGAGTTTATTGACAAGGATGTCATGGTTAACGCAGTCGAAAGCCTTGGAAAGATCGCAGAATATTCCATAAGCATCCGACCTATTATCCAGTGACTCAAGGACCGTTTGAACGAGAGATGCTACACCATCTGATGTGCTCTTGCCCCTTTGAAAACCAAATTGTTGGGGGTGTAGTATATTATTTTCGACTAAATAGTGGGTGAGCTGCTCGGCGACAATCCTCTCGAATATTTTGCTTAATACAGGCAGTATTGAGATCGGCCTATAGTTACTGGGGTCTGCTCTGTCACCCTTCTTGTATATTGGAATAGCTCTTGACATTTTAAGTTTTTCCGGAAATACACCTTGTACCAGACATTGGTTGATAATGTTGGTGATGCAGGGGGCAAGTCCGTTAATAATTAATTTTAAGAAATGTGTGGACATATGCCATAGATCGTTTGAATTCTTCGTCTTAATTTTTTTACATAATTTTATTATTTCCCATTCTGTGACATTTCTAAAATTAAAAATACAATTGGGTTTACGCGATGGAACCAAGTGTTTCATTGCTTTTTCTATTGATGTGTTATGGGTAATTGAAGAAGCTATATTTACAAAGAAATCATTGAAGTGGTTGGCAGTTTTCAATTTATTAAATTCATCGTCGTTATAGTCGTTATAGTCGTTAGATTCTTTATTTCTACCAGTTTCATGTTTTATTACATCCCATGTGGTTTTAATGGGATTTTTGGAATTTCTTATTTTATCTGCTAAATATTTTTTCTTAGCTTCACTACAGACCTTTCTGAACACTGCACTGTAAGTCCTAATATTATTTTTCAAAGCCTCAGAGTTGTCAAATGTTTTCCTGCTATACAATTCAAACATTTTTTTTCTAGATATTACAATACCAGGAGTTGCCCAGTTATCAAATGACTTGTGGTCCTTTTTAATTTTTATTTGTTTGATTGGAAAATGACTATTAGTTTCTAGTACTAGGGTTTTAAATAGTTCATTAAATTGAGTGTTTGCACAACAACTCGAAGGCATACATGTGTTCGGAAAGGAATTGCCAATGGACTTTAGAAAAAATTTCAATGAATCTTCACTGTATAATCTCTTAGTGATATATTTTTGGTTTGTGCTTTTGGTGATTATTTTGTTTTTTAGATTGATTTTAATTACTTGTCCTAAATGGTCGGACCCTACAAGGTTTAAGAGGTCAGTTTGTTTGGCTTCAATATCAGTAAATATGTTATCGATACAAGAGGATGATTTTTTCGTTATTCGTGTTGCATTTTTGATGCAACGTGTCAATAAGAAAGAATTCATTAGATCAATTAAAGTGCTACACTCTTTTGAGGTATTGTTAAAATTAATATTGAAGTCTCCACACACTGCAATATGTTTGTTATTTTTGTAAGTTGCTCGATTTAAGGCATTCTCCATAATGTTGAAGAAAATGTCAAAGCACCCAGATGGAGGTCTGTATACTGATAAAACTATAATGCTATTGGTTTCAACGCAGCTAATTTCACAATGCTTCTCCGCGGATAATTTGACAATATCTGGTCTATTCTTTGATTTATAATTATCTTTAACCATAATCAATGATCCTCCTCTGATTGCTTTTTCTCTACAGAAATAACTAACAATATTAAACTGATGCAAACTATAGTTCATTATTTCTAATTCATTCAACCACGTCTCAGTAAAACACAATATATCCATTTGAGCAACTGCAGATGAGGTAGACAGCTCGTGGAGCTTCCCACGAAGTCCTTGTGCATTCTGGTGACCGATACTGAAGACTGATTTTAAATCATTGTAATAGTTGATCCGTGGTGAGGCTGAGTCTCGTATAAAAAAGACTTGCTTGTCCCTGGTGTCTGCATAAGTTCGTTTGTGTTGGTATTATGTATTTGCACTTGAATAGAATTTTTTATTTTATGTCCAATACATTGCAAGCTAAATTTGATATATTCCGAAAGATTCAGTCTATCTTGATTTGATTCTATTATAAAACTATTATTACACATTCTGATGAGGTTATATATGTGGCAATTCACTCTGTGTATTGATGTGTTCCTATTAAATGAGTCATTTCTGTAATACTTTAATGTAGTTATATATAGAGTGATTCCCATTTTTTCACATTTGTCAATAGTTTTTTCGACAGTTTCACTATACTGCCTGGAGCTTTCCACATTCACAGCCTCCGCCGCTGCCAGCACAATGACGTCATTACAAGTCGCTCTTTTCAGAGCATTGTTTAGATTTTCAGACAGATTATGCAGCATTGCTCCTGGTTTAGAAATACAGCTCACTTCGTATTTAACATGTTCGTGTAGATTTGTTCCTAGTCCTGTTGCACCATATCCCATTGTTTGGTGTAATTTCATTCCCAAACCCTTAGCGTGTTCGTCGCCAACGATAAATAAACATCGTTTACGTGCCATACATCTCTCCTTATTAATTTTAGGCTTTAAATTATATGTTGTATTATTTATATTATGATTACTGACATTGCGATTTTGTTGGACCTTAGATACTAGACAATTGTTCTCGTATCGCTCGTATAGAATGTCATACGCCCCTCTCAGTGTCTCGCAAGTACGGTGTGCTTCTTCCAATTTTTTTAATATTCTCTTTTCATTTTGAATAAATTCTCCTATTTCCTTCTTCTGCGTGTCATTCATTTTCTCTAGTTCTTTCACAGCCTCAGATAATTTGAGATCTTTATCTATCAATTCACGCTTCATGATATTATTAATCTTTTTATAGCGGTTCAATTCATTTTGAAATTTTGTCAACGATGTTATTTTCTTTTTTAGAAGTAGAGTTTCTTTATTCTTTATTTTTTGTAAAATATTGTAATAATTATAATATTTTGAGTTGAGTGACATCTATGGGAGATTTGTATAAGTATTTACTATGGTTTGTGTTATATTATTTTATGAAAAATAACTTACCATTTTGATACATAGATGTCTCTCATGTATTTGTAATTTATTTAATATTTAGAAATTATAATTGGAATATTCTAGAAAGTTTATTTATTGGCAAATAAAAAACAATAATATGAATCAGTCACAACAATAAAGAATTGTTGTGAAGAATTGAAAATTGTATAAAGTTTATTCTGGTTTAGACTGCCTTACTGTAAACAATTGATATAAAAATATTCTGTATATTCTTATTGATTATGTATGTAGAATACATGTATTAAAACTAAGAGAGTTTTATTTGAGTTAAAAATACTATTCTTCTCCAATTCAAATATTCTCGAAATAGTAAAGCAGAGAATATTTCATGGCGCAGCCGGTAGGATAAGAACTTCATCCCAAGGGTTCTTTGTTAAAATCTTCATTCTTCGAGGAGGACTGAAGTGGAAGAAAATAGACAGTTGTCCAGGACAGAGAGCTATTTTCATCTGTGATTTACATCACAGAGATCAAACAGGAGACAAGTAGAAGAGGTCTACGTTCGTTCCAGTTTGGATTGGGTACTTTGGCAAGTACTCATTTGGGAGGATCTGCAAGGAATCCAGGAGAGTATCCAGACAAGGAGAAAACCAGGAGCAGAGGACCAAGGGCAAGGATCCAGGTACGGGTCCAAGGTGCAGGTGTAGCAGCCAGTTGCTGGAAGCTTGGAAGGAGGTCTGTAGCAGTCCACTTTTCTTGGAGTTCCAGAGGAGCAGCGAGGGTCTACCAGAATCATCAGGGGAAGAAAAAGATCAGTATTTTTATATTTTGAATCAGATATTTTGTTGAAATTATTTTTTTTTATTTATTTTGTATAATTTTATTGTGTGGGAAAATGAATACTAAAGATTATAGTAATCAAGGGGTTTCTGGACAGTCTGGGAGATTGTTACAGATGGACATCTCAAAATTTAATCACAATTGTGATAATTGGGATAATTTTCTCACAAGATTTGAACAAAGTCTCATATTATATGATGAAAATAGTATTTCAGCGATTCAAAAAAGAGCACTATTTCTCAATGCTTTGAGTGAAGATTCTTTTTCATTATTGATTAATTTATGTGTTCCTAAGAGAGTAACTGATTTTAGTGTCGAAGATTTGATGCAAAAATTGAAGAAGTATTGTGAAAATGTATCAAATGTATTTGAATATAGGAGAAAGTTTTATTCGACTAAACAGGAAGTACATGAATCTATTAAGGAATTTGCGGTTCGTTTACGAAAGTCGACAATTAATTGTAAATTTGATAAGTATTTAGATTTTGTTTTGAAGGATATTTTTATTTTAGGAATAAAAAGGTATAAGGTTCAAGAAAAATTATTTCTTGAAGCAGAAAATTTAAATTTCGAGGATTGTGTTAATTTGGCTTCGATTGGTGATTCATTTCAAATGGAACGTGAAGTTGGTCACAATTCGACCAATAGTGTGCAGGTAGTTGGTAAACTTGACAATAATAAATTTTCGTCTAATAAGTTGCATGATAGAGAAAAAAATGTATTGTCAAATAAAACTTGTGATTATAGTCGAAAGAATTTTAAGTTTAAAAAAACAAATATTTATAAAAAAGAATTTGTGTGTTTTCGTTGCGGATTGAAAGGTCACATTAAAGCAAATTGTAAAGTGAATATTGTAGGACAGAAAAATACAAAAAAAAAAGTTATTAATGTGTTGAATACAATTCAAAACAATGACAGTTCATGTATGATCGATGTGTTTTTATGTGACAAGTCATTTAAAGGTTTATTAGATTCAGGTGCATTCATTTCGGTATTACCTGAAGATATTTATAGAAGATATTTTCATAAGATGAAAATAGTGACTTATAATTTGGAGGTTAAAGCATATACAAATATTAATTTGGGTGTATTGGGAAAAATTAACCTACAAGTAAGTTTTAATGAAAAAACAAGGTTTTTAGATTTTATAATTATTAAAAATGGAAGTGAAATTTTGTTAGGTCGAAATTTTTTCAAAGAATTCGAGATTGGGTTTTCCGGTATTTATTTTTCGGAAATGGTTAACAATAATTTTAAGGAAAATGGTGTGTCAATTTTAAAAAAAAAATTTCCAAATGTATTTTCGAATAATATAGGTAAGTTTACAAAATATGAAGTAGGTTTTAAGATGGTTAAGGATCATCCAGTTAAATTTTGTAAAGCACGACCAGTTCCATTGGCTTTAAAAGAAAAAGTTGAATCGGAATTAAATTTAATGTTAGAGCAAAACATTATTGAAAGAGTAAAATTTTCAGAATATGCAAGTCCTTTAGTTATTATTCCGAAAAGTAATGGTACTCTTAGATTATGTGCAGATTATAAGAGAACGATAAATCCTTATGTTATGGATATTAAATATCCTTTACCGGGAATTAATTATTTATTAGAAAAAATTAGTGGAGGTAAGGTTTTCGCGAAAATTGATTTGAAGTCTGCATATTGCCAAATTGGTTTAAAAAAAGAGTGTAGAGAGTATACTACGATAGCAACCCATATGGGTTTATTTCGCTACAAAACATTAATATTTGGATTAAAGGTTTCACCAGCTTTGTTTATGCAAGTAATAGATTCTGTCACGCAAGATTTACGAGGTACGTCAGTATATATAGATGACATTCTAATATCAGGAAAAGACGATGAAGATTTATTTAATAATTTATTATCGTTATTTATTCGTTTAAATGAATGTGGTTTGTCAATTAATGAATCAAAGTGTCAATTCTTTACAAAATCAGTAGATTATTTAGGTTACAATATATCTGAGGAAGGAATTAAACCGTTAGTTGATAAAGTGGAGGCGATTAGATTGGCTCCAATTCCTGAAAATACTACACAAGTGAGGGGTTTATTAGGTATGGTAAATAACTATCGTAATTTTGTGCCGAATATTGCTAAAATTCTGTCTCCTTTATATAATTTGTTGAAGAAAGATGTTAAATGGGTTTGGTCACAAGAGTGCTCAAATTCGGTACTAGAGATTAAAAATATTTTATCATCGGATTTAGTTTTAATTCATTATAATAAAAAGTTACCGTTAAAGGTTGTGACAGATGGTTCATCTAATGGTATTGCTGCTACTTTATTACACATTTTTGAAAACGGGTCAGCGAGACCTATAGCTTTTATTTCAAGGAAATTAACAGAAGCGGAAAAGAAATATTCAATATTAGATATTGAAGCATTAGCGATTATTTTTGCTTTACAAAAATGGTTTCATTATTTATATGGAAGACATTTTATTTTAGAAATTGATAATAGGGCTTTATGCCATATTTTAAAGCAGGATAAAGATATTCCTCAATTAGCAGCAAATCGGTTACAACGCTACGGGGTTATTTTGTCAGCATTTGATTATGAAGTACAATTTGTGAAATCAGAAAATAACTGTTCAGATTTTTTATCGAGGTGTCCTATAGAAAAGGATGAAACATTAGATGTTTCAGATTTAGAAAATTTTAAAAGTTTAAATTGTATTGATATTAATTGTGATTTTGTTTTTCTTCTAGATGCAGAAGAAAATTTCAGTATCAAGTTTGATGAAATTTTAGAGGAAACTAAAAAGGATATTTTGTGTAATCAAATTATAGATTATTTACAAAAAGGGTGGCCTTCACAAATAAATAAACAATCAGATGTATGGCCTTTTTATAAAATAAAAGATGAACTAAGCATTTATAAAGATTGTATTATGTGGCAACACAAGGTAGTTGTCCCGAGTTCATTAAGGAAGAGAATTTTAAATTTGTTACATGATTCACATCAAGGTATTGTAAAAACTAAAAATCTAGCGAGAAATTATTTTTATTGGCCAGGCATAAATAAAGATATTTCTGTTATGATAGATAGTTGTAGTATATGTAGAAGTTGTCAAGAAAATCCTCATAAATCAGTTTTATCTCCTTGGGAAAGTCCTGAGAAGGTTTGGAGTCGTTTACATATAGATTTTTTGCAATATGATGGTATTGATTGTTTGGTAATTATAGATGCTACTTCAAAATGGTTAGAATGTATTGTAATGAAGAATACTTCATCTAAATGTATGTTATATGAATTGGAGAGATTATTTGTTAATTTTGGTTTTCCAGAAACAATTGTGAGTGATAATGCTCAGAACTTAAATTCTCAAGAATGTAAGCAATTTTATGATAAATGGGGTATCGTTCATTTGACGTCTCCTGTTCAATATCAACAATCCAATGGTTTAGCGGAAAATTCTGTTAGAACGCTTAAAAATTATTTAAGAAAAATAGTTATTAGGGGAAAATTGCTTATTAATATTCAAAGTGATATTAATAAATTTTTAATGGATTATCGAAACACACCTCATTCGTCAACTGGATGTGAACCAGCAGTTTTAATGTTTGGTAGAAAGATTAGAAATAGATTTCAATTATCTTTACCAGGGGATCATTTTGATCATTTGTATGACATACCAGATAAGATTAAATCTAATATTAAGAAAAGTCAAAATAAACAGAAATGTTATTATGGTGGTAGAAAGTACAAGAAAAATAAATTTAATATTGGTGAAAAAGTTCTCGTAAAAGATTATCGACCTATAAATGGTAGAAAATGGGTAGAAGGGATAATTTTTAAGGTTGTTTCTAAAAATGTTTATTTGGTTAAGGTTAATCAGTTAATTTGGAAAAGACATTTTAATCAGTTACGTTCTTTGTGTCAAGGTTTAGAGAATGGTGACTCAAGAACCGATGGAAACTCTGATGAAAGATTGGAAAATCTTTCAGATGAGGTTTCATTGGAAAATTTAAAATATTTTCCTGATGAAGCCGTTTCTTTGTTTCAGAGTGAGACAGTTCCAGACTGGAGCAATCGTCTAAGACCCAGGAATCGAATGATTAATTATAAAGTATAAGTCATTTAAGTTTGTATAATTGGTTAATTTTATTATTGTTTATTGTGTTGCAAGGCAACAAATATATAATTTCTTTTTGTTTAGTTCTCCTCAAGGGTGTAATTTATAATTTAAGTTGGGGAGTGTAAAATATTGTAATAATTATAATATTTTGAGTTGAGTGACATCTATGGGAGATTTGTATAAGTATTTACTATGGTTTGTGTTATATTATTTTATGAAAAATAACTTACCATTTTGATACATAGATGTCTCTCATGTATTTGTAATTTATTTAATATTTAGAAATTATAATTGGAATATTCTAGAAAGTTTATTTATTGGCAAATAAAAAACAATAATATGAATCAGTCACAACAATAAAGAATTGTTGTGAAGAATTGAAAATTGTATAAAGTTTATTCTGGTTTAGACTGCCTTACTGTAAACAATTGATATAAAAATATTCTGTATATTCTTATTGATTATGTATGTAGAATACATGTATTAAAACTAAGAGAGTTTTATTTGAGTTAAAAATACTATTCTTCTCCAATTCAAATATTCTCGAAATAGTAAAGCAGAGAATATTTCATTTTTAATTCTATTTTTCTCGACGCTAACTCGTTATTAACCCTCTGTCTCTCTGTTTCCAATTTCATTATTTTATTTAAATAATCTTCTCTAAGATCAGGCTCATTATCTGAGGTAATTTGTCCCTGAGACGTGTCATACATTGTAATGTAAGCAGTATTGCTTCTCATTTTGCGGCTTCTGGTTAAAATAGGAGACATATTTCCACTCCGTAGATATAAAATTATATGGAATATTTAATAGTAATAGGTATGTTTCCAATTTATTAATTTTCTTCGAATAAAATCTTTCCCATTAAAAGAAACGAAAATAATTTTTAAAAAAAAAGTAGCAATATATATATATATATATATATATATGTATTTTAATAAACGAAAATAAAAAAAAATAAATAAATAAAAATAAAAATCACAATGGCCGAAGTGTGATTTGAACCCGTATATCAATAGTCCGTAAGCGTTTGGGCGGCCGCCTAACCAACTGGGCTAGAATGACCTTGCAAAGGACCGTCAGTAGAGTTGCATATATATCATTTCACACAGAGTTTTTTGACAATTGTGTTATTTTGCCAACATGGAAATAAAATAGAACTGAAGTCAAATTTTTTATCCGTTTATAATAATACATAGAATTCACTTAGACACAATTGAATGATTTTATATTCTCTAATTAAGTTCACCATAAATATCTATACACAACCACTTACATACGAAACTGTCAGATGCGAAATTGAAATAAACAAACTTCAAGTTTTTTTTTTTCCACGTTCATCTCATTAATATGTGTATAACGACACCGGATTAAGAATATTCGAAGAGATAACATTAACAGATTGTTCCGGAGACACTTATTACTTAATGAACATATAATAATTTAAAAATATAGTTCAAATGCACTTCAAACAGAAAAAAAGAACTTTAAAAATACTTTTTACGTGTTTTGACAGTCAGTATACCCAAACTCAGTGTCAAAATAGAGAAGTATGGCGCTCGATTCATGGCGTGATGGTATGTATGTATGTATAGTTGATAATGATTACATTTACCATTGAACGAGGGCTTATTTTTTTAGTAATATTTATCGAAGCCCCTTGTATAAAATCTATGTAGTCTTACTTATTTATTTATTTTGAAGAGAGCACTTTTTGTGCGGGAGAGTGGAGAGAAATCACCCTCGTTCAATGTTGAAATGGATACTTTATAGTTTTATTAATAATATACCTACTGTATGCATTTTTGTGTTGTTATAGTGTTGATTTTTAATTTTTGTATGTATAGTTGATAATGATTTCATTTACCATTGAACGAGGGCTTCTTTTTTTAGTAATATTTATCGAGGCCCCTTGTATAAAATCTATGTAGTCTTACTTATTTATTTATTTTGAAGAGAGCACTTTTTGTGCGGGAGAGTGGAGAGAAATCACCCTCGTTCAATGTTGAAATGGATACTTTATAGTTTTATTAATAATATACCTACTGTATGCATTTTTGTGTTGTTATAGTGTTGATTTTTAATTTTTGTATGTATAGTTGATAATGATTTCATTTACCATTGAACGAGGGCTTCTTTTTTTAGTAATATTTATCGAGGCCCCTTGTATAAAATCTATGTAGTCTTACTTATTTATTTATTTTGAAGAGAGCACTTTTTGTGCGGGAGAGTGGAGAGAAATCACCCTCGTTCAATGTTGAAATGGATACTTTATAGTTTTATTAATAATATACCTACTGTATGCATTTTTGTGTTGTTATAGTGTTGATTTTTAATTTTTGTATGTATAGTTGATAATGATTTCATTTACCATTGAACGAGGGCTTCTTTTTTTAGTAATATTTATCGAGGCCCCTTGTATAAAATCTATGTAGTCTTACTTATTTATTTATTTTGAAGAGAGCACTTTTTGTGCGGGAGAGTGGAGAGAAATCACCCTCGTTCAATGTTGAAATGGATACTTTATAGTTTTATTAATAACTAGCCTTTATGTCCCGCCGTTGGCCAAGAATGTAAAACTGTGAAGGAATAAGCAATCGTTTTTATAATATTGTCACCCAATTATTTTGCAATATCGGACTATGAAAAGTGGTTTGAAATTTGATTGAGTTTAAGCATTGTAAAATGTTCAAGTGATGGCCACAACCCATTCTTTTTTATATATTGCTATAAAGTGTGAATGAAGTATAATATACAATTTCTGCACGCATGGACTACGCGAAATGGTTTTAAATATGACAGTTTATCAACGTTGTACACAACCCCCATTTTTGAATATTATCATCGAAAACAAATTGTAATATATACCTATTGAAAATTTAGTAATTTTGGATGTTGGAATGTGGTTTAAATTTGATTAAATAATGTACTGAAAAGATCTAGTGTTGGTCACATCCCATTCGTTTTTATATTTTATCATCAAGTGTGCATTATATTTTTGCACAATTAGACTGATAGACTTAAAATTGACACAAAAGTCTACATTAACGAAGAAGAAAAAGACTTAAACTATAATAAATAGTTTTTAATTTGAATATAAACGTTGTGAAGAGTTCAGTAATGGCCACAACCCCCATTATTTAAATATCGTCAACGAAATCAAATATGAAGGTGTTGAAAATTATTCAAAATAGGATGATATAAATGGTTTAAATTTGATTAAACAAAAGTATTGAAAATATTCTAGTGCAGGTTACATCGTCACATCCCACATCCCATTCGTTTTTACATATGTATTTTCATCAAGTGTGCATATTGTTAATAATATTTCTGCACAATAGACTATTAGACTTAAAACTAACCCAAAAGTCTAAATAAAAAAGAGAAGAATAAGTATAAGACTATAAGAAATAGTTTGTATAAAAAACTATTTCAATGGTCTACATAAAATAAGAAAAAATACATAAAATAGAAGAATTAGACTATTGGAAATAGATTGTATAAAAACTGACTAAAAGGTCTACATAAAAGAAGAAGAAGATTAATCCATAGGAAATAGTTTTGTATAAAATTCACCAAAGTTCTACATAAAATAAGAAAACGAAGAAAAAGAATTAGACTCCACGAACGGTCGCTTCAGACCCTTCAGTACCTCCCATCCCTTCAATCCATCATTACGTCCCTTCCAATCAGGCCCTTCAGTAACTCCCGTCCCTTTAGGCCCTTTTATAGCTCCCATCCCTTCAGGCCCTTTAGTGCATCCCTTCCCTTCATTACATCCCGTCCCTTCAGCCGCTTAAGAAAAGTTTAAATCCAGAAACCATCCTGGAAGAACCGCGAAGAGATGAAAGGACCTTCTTTTCCCAGGATACTCCACCTTCAAAGGTAAAATGACTAAATACACGAAGAAGAAGAAGAAAAAAGTTTAAATCCAGATACCTGCGAAGATATGGAAGGAAAATTGGACCTTCTTTTCCCAGGATACTCCACCTTCAAAGGTAAAATGACTAAATACACGAAGAAGAAGAAGAAAAAAATTTAAAAACAGATACCTGCGAAGATATGGAAGGAAAATTGGACCTTCTTCTCCCAGGATAGTCCACCTAAAATGTCCAGGTAAAATGACCAAATGCACGATGAAGAAGAAAAAAGTTTAAATCCAGATACCTGCGAAGATATGGAAGGAAAATTGGACCTTCTTCTCCCAGGATAGTCCACCTAAAATGTCCAGGTAAAATGACCAAATGCACGATGAAGAAGAAAAAAGTTTATATCCAAAAACCGTCTTGGAAGACTTGCGAAGAGTTGGAAGAACAGTTGGACCTTCTTCTCCCAGTATTCTCCAACTTCATAGGTAAAATGACCAAAAATACATGAAGAAGAAGAAGAAGAAGAAAAAAGTTTAAATCCAGAAACCTGCGAAAAGATGGAAGGACAATTGGAACTTCTTCTCCCAGGTTAGTCCACCTTCATAGGTAAAATGACCAAATACACGATGAAGAAGAAGAAGAAAAAAGTTTAAATCCAGGAACCGTCCTGGAAGACCTGCGAAGAAATGGAGAGACAGTCGGACCTTCGTTTCCCAGGATATTCCGCTTTCATTGGTAAAATGACCAAATACACGAAGAAGAAGAAGAATAAGAAAAAAATTTAAATCCAGAAACCATCCCGGGCATACGCTCGACAATTCACCAAAGTTTCATTGTAATCGGACAAACGGTTTAGGAGCACATAGCATACATGCATCCATACATAAATAAATAAATAAAATAATTTTCCTATAGGAAATCAGTATATTGTTGATTTGTAAGTAAATAGTATTAGGTAGGTACCTACCTACAACAATGTTCTAAATAATTTCGATTCATAACAAATTTTATTTGAATATCAGAATCTTTCCGTAACCATAGTAACCATCGAACATATAAAATATTACTATCAAATGGGCTCGATACATTTTTTTGGATATGTAGGTAGGTACCTACATTGGTTTGTTCGAAGCCACAAAAACGAAAATTGTCCAAAATATCAAATATTACATACAAATTATGCAATTTTATTATGCCTATATCTTTACTAATAATTAACAGACTTTTACAATATATGTCTTAAAACTTGCTGTAATGTCTTGTGTTTCATTTTATTATTTCATAATCACATTTATTTCAAAGGTATATTATTTTAAAGAACATATTCATTCGGTAGGAAAATTAAATATCGTATGAAAAGATATTAAAATGGCGGGGTTATATGTACATTTGTACAAATCGCTTACTTTAAAAATAAGTTAAACATTATAATTATACAAAATATTCACCATGTTTTTCACTTAAACGCTAAGTTATACTTGAAAATATATTTTTTTCGTGTAAATACGTACTTCTAACTTTTAAACCAACAGATATTTGCGTGCAAAATGTACACTTTTTTGACAGATATGACTTGGAAAATTTTGTATGAAAAAAATAATTATTGAAATATTTTTAAAATTCAGCATTTTTATCGCATTATTTTTAGCGTGACACTGCATCAGGTATACTGGTACACGTTCGCACATAAATTAGATTTTTAGATGCTCTTGGTTTTTCAGAAGGCGTGAGACAAACACACACACACACACACACACACACACACACACACACACACACATACACACACACACACACACATACACTAACATTTTGATTGCTTTATTACTTTAGATATACCTACTGTATGCATTTTTGTGTTGTTATAGTGTTGATTTTTAATTTTTGTATGTATAGTTGATAATGATTTCATTTACCATTGAACGAGGGCTTCTTTTTTTAGTAATATTTATCGAGGCCCCTTGTATAAAATCTATGTAGTCTTACTTATTTATTTATTTTGAAGAGAGCACTTTTTGTGCGGGAGAGTGGAGAGAAATCACCCTCGTTCAATGTTGAAATGGATACTTTATAGTTTTATTAATAATATACCTACTGTATGCATTTTTGTGTTGTTATAGTGTTGATTTTTAATTTTTGTATGTATAGTTGATAATGATTTCATTTATCATTGAACGAGGGCTTATTTTTTTAGTAATATTTATCGAGCGCTTACAAAAAAAATGGCTAATTTCTTCGGGCAGGCTCTATGCTGAGGAGGTTGTCCACCCCATCTGACTTGAACTTTTATTTCCTGTATTTAATTTTTTATTTGTTTCATTTCTTATATTTAAGCTGACTTGTATTTCATTTATTTTATATTTTTATTTTTTTTTTATTTCTTATAATAATTAATCTCAAACTTTACTTTATAATCTATTGTTATCTTATTTTAACTATTTGAAAGTAACTTTTAACCTCTGTGCACCTTATATATTGTGAATCCTCTATGTATCAATAATTTTTCTAACCGATTTTATAAAAGTGACACCCCCAGAACAGGTTTAGCCTAGTAGGGCGTTACATAATTAACCTAAATAAGGACAAAATGTTTTGTGTATTAACAACAATAAATAAATAAATACTAATCATAAAAATACTATGTATGTAAAAGTTCTTATTGGTAATGAAATTAAACTAGTCACAATATATTTAATATTTTTTGTTTTATATCCAGACATAATTTGTATGAAAAAAAAATTTATTAAAAATAAATAATTTCAACAATACCTATATCTTTCTTTCCAATGCCCTCACAAAATAAAAAATATCATAAAATTATCAATATTTTGGTAGGTGCATATTACATTGATTTAGAAAAAACTTTCTACCTCAATCTACAGATGGTGTTAAAACTTTGTCTTATAGTTAGTATGTGAGTTTCCTTTCTATTACAGTATATATATCTTTATTCTATGGTTACATAGGTAATTTAATAAATATTCCACTTAATGAATAAAAACTTAACTGTGTTTCAAGTGTTTTTTTTTACAATTTATAATTATGAACTTCAACTGTATCAACGAAAAAACCTTTAAAAAAAGTTTTATATTATATATGTATACTTGGTTCACTATTGCGTCTGTACATTTGCTCTGTCACACAATAGTTTTCTGTTTCCCGCGCAATGTTTGTATTTTCCCGCTTGTACGCGCGCGGAGCCCAACATAATGATTTCTAGGTTATGTTTGGTAAATTATGATCTGTCAATTTATTTATCTTTTCCCGTGCAATACAAAGATACCGCAGTTTTCTGTTTCCCGCGCAATGTTTTTCTTTTTCCCGCTTGTTGTACAGGCGCATGGAGCCCAAGTTAATGATTTTTTTATTAAGTTCGGTAAATTATGATCTGTCAATTGTTTCTAATCATATGAATGTTGACCGCCGTGATATTTCCAATCGTACGATTCTAGAAGCCTCCATGCGCGTTAGAACCGATCGGCCGATTTACTATCGGCCGATTAATTTAAGCTTCCATGCGCGCCTTACCTAAAAGTCGACAGCTCGGACACTATTTACATGCTCGCCGAGCCCGTCAGTATGCTTTGAAGCGGCAAACATGATGGACGTTGAGGTTATGTCGGCCATAAGTTTTGGCCTTACGTATTTTTGTTATAATATAGGATTTTTTCAATTATCTCTACATGTACATGTTCTTAATCAAACAATGGACATTTTTCAATAATTATTATTTAAAAATTCTAAAAGAAATGCATATCAAAATATAAAAAAGATATTTTAATCATTATTTATTTATTTGTGTTGTTCTAATTGTATGCCAATACCTATACTAATTTGGCAAACCTATACATACATACATACATGCATTCATACATACATACATTCATACATACATGCAACTAGTATGTATATATTATTTTATTTAATTTTTCAATAAATGCATATGGTGTATTAATTAATAAATAAAATGACATGATTTAATATTATAAAACATATAAATAAATACTTATAAAAATTCGGTTTTATTTTTAAGGAAGTAACTTTGTGGCGTCATTATAATTTTTATTTTATAATATATATAATAATAACTTGGTATACACCACTTTTGAGCACAAATAACTGTCGACCGGTTTCGAGAACGATGTTCTCATCTTCAGGATGACTTACGTACGTAAGTCATCCTGAAGATGAGAACATCGTTCTCGAAACCGGTCGACAGTTATTTGTGCTCAAAAGTGGTGTATACCAAGTTATTATTATATATATTATAAAATAAAAACTTATAAAAATATTAAAATGAATGTTTTCACATCATAATATATTTAATCCTAAATAATTCATAATCAGATAAACTATAATCATAAATATAACTTTGAGTATTCAAATTCCAGGTGTAAAATACGTGTTATTATTATAATTTTGGATGTCAGTTGTCAAAATTCCGATACGTCTTTCCAGCGCCAGAGCTCAAATGATTCTAATGTCAGGGCCAACGTGTAAATGACTCGCAAACGTCTGCCGCAAACCCGCTTTGACTCGTGCCAAAATACCGACACTCGATCGGATCGAGCGCGAGCCCGGGCGAGACCTCGCGAGCCTATCCAAAAATCCAAACACCCTATTTACATGTTGGAGCTCGGGATGTCTCGCCGAGCCAAGGCGAGCGTGGAAACGACCCAATAGGTTTTCATATACTAGATGTCGTAGTTAGCAAATTTTGTATGAATTTGATATTTCCATAGGTAGTGTGATCGATATATTTCCATGCATTATGATATCAAAGAAACCCAATAACCATTATTTTACTTTGGCCTATTGTATTTCTTCTACTAATTCTAGGAACGGCTTATAACGGCCCCCCAGGCCTTGTTCATATGTTTTAGCATTGTCTTTTATATTGAAAATAAATTTAAAATATAAAATGCATTAAGCAGATTCCTGGAATCTTGGTTGTCACCCGGCGGTACGGGTCGGTTCTTCAGTTAAACCACCCCCCCCCTCCCCTACTCCATGTTTCACGGGCGCTGGGTCGCCCTGCTGTGTCCAGTTCAGTTGTCATTCGGTAGGAGTCAGTATTTTATGACGGTAGTTGTAGAGACCCGCGTGCGAGAGTGCGAGTTTGCTAAGCTATCGGACGGCCTTAGCATTTTTTTTTCTAATTGTATAAAGTAGTGATTAAGTTCTTTTCAGGTTCTCTACCTATCATCAGGGGTGAATTTAAGATAGTTAAAGTTACTATTAAAAATAACATTTATTTATTTATTTATTTATTTGGGAAGCCAACAGCTCATTTACATTTTTTATAATACAAATTTTTACATAGACTTCAGAGCCAATAACAAGCTTTCCATCAATAACAAGAAAATACTGTAAACAACTCATGTTTAAGAATAAAAATAATTTAAATAATCGCATAATAGTGAATAAGTGTGTTTCAGGTCCATATAACCAACTAGGGGTGAATTTAAGCTAGTTTTAAGTTATTTTTAATTACTAAAAACTGATATGTAGTGTAAGTGTTTTCTCTACAGCCTCGTTACGAGAGCAGCAGTTTGGTAAGCTCTTTCCAGTTATGTATATATTATTTTACCATGCCTATATTTGTTTTTTTCAGGCACATCGCAGCCGATTATGTTTTATTAGATTTTTATTTTCAGGGGCAGAGTTTAATGTTTATTTAATTTTTTTTGTAATTCATGTATAAAATAAAATGTAAAGCAAACTATACAGTCAGTTGGTCACTGATACAGAATTCGTATTATCTCAATTTGTAAAATGTCCATTATCCTAATGTTTAATTCAATAAAATTAGATGTTCAATAGAATGTTTCTTTTCATTTACCTTTTGGACCCTGAAAAATTTGTAGGTTTGTGCAGCTTTGGTTTCAGTGAAACATGCTGAAAAGGTGTCTTGAAATCTAAACTGTTATAATAAAATAACATATTGTTTAGAAACAACCATTTATTTATTTAATACAATATAGATAATAAACAAACAAAACCATATATCACAAAACGTACAAAGGTTATGTTCACAATTGACAGTTCTTTGCTAACAAAAAACACAATTAACTCGCTTGATTGCCGAAAAACGGCCAATCAATTTTTGACAGTTCGTAATTGACGATCAACGTTGATTTTGTAATGAAATAACGCCAAACTCCGATTAACCATAGACATGCCGAAAACCATAGAGAAAATCGACAATCAAGCATTTAATTGTACATTGAAATATTGGCCACTAGTATTATAATATAAATCTATGATAGCAATATAATGACTTTATCTGTCACCTTCTGTCACCATAGTCACAGATAATATTCTAAAAATACTTTCAGTCATAATACTGGCTACTGAAACAGGTAATATGGCACTGGTGTCCTTTCTAGATATGAGCGCGGCTTTCGACACAATTGACCACGAAATTTTACTGAACAGAATGAAGATAACATACGGTTTTCACGGTGTTGCCATCAACTGGCTTAAGTCGTACCTGACGAACAGATATCAAACAGTTAAAATCAACGACTCTACCTCAAAACCTGCACTGATGAAGACGGGAGTACCACAAGGATCCGTACTGGGCCCACTGTTATTTATCCTTTACACCAAAGAAATATTTGACATAATTAAAATACATAACCTCAATGCTCACTGTTACGCAGACGACTGGCAGCTATATTCATATTGCTCGTCAGAAGATATAGCGACTTTAAAAGACAAAACAATCAAGTGCATACAAGACATAAATGACTGGATGTCAACAAACAAACTAAAACTAAATCCGACTAAGACCGAATTCCTTTGGACCGCCACGCGAAGGCGCCAACACCTTCTGGATAAATCAGAATTTAAAGTAGATCAATCAAACATTCTCCCTAATTCCAGTGTAAAACTTCTTGGAGTCTACATAGACTCTAGCCTGACTCTCAAAAAACAAATAAATTGCACAACTAGAGCAGCATTTTATCATCTTCGTAGAATCAAGTCAATTCGTAGAAATCTTCCAATAGACGCTACTAAATCTCTCATCAACGCTTATGTTATTTCAAGACTTGATTACTGCAATAGCATATATGCTCATCTCCCAAAACAAGAAATAAAAAAACTCCAATCTGTATTTTATACCGCTGCTAGAGTTATCACGGGTGCTTCTAAATACTCTCACATCTCTCACCACTTAAAAAATCTTCACTGGCTCAAGTGCCCTGAAAGGATAGAGTACAAGATATGCCTAACAACATTCAAGGCAATACACGGTCTGCAATCACCGCGTGTGGATGTTTTGACCAGTGTACAGAAGATAAAGAATCATACTATCATAGTGAACCAGAAGTAAAGGAAGCATCGGTGAGATCGTTTATGATACAGTCCACTATCCAACAACATCAATACTCATCACCTGATGTTTTATACACTCACCCTTGTGTCTTATCGAGTTGGATTTCGTGTGTCAATCTGTACTCAATTAATCACATTTTTTTTTCTCAGAAAATGGATGCCATGGTGAACAAAAGACAAAAGAGAAAAAAAATATTGGAAGATGAATATACTCCTTCCATGGACAAATATATTGATGTACTTCCAGATTTTCCAATTGAAGAATGTGAAGTTAATTTAAAAAGTGAAATCGTAGAGCACCCAGGAAATGAAAACAAAATAATATCCCAATCCTCTAAAAATGAATGCAATCTCTGTGGGAAGACATTCTCTCACCAAAAAACTTTAAAAAGACATCAACTACAAGTAACTCATTCGTATGAATGCAATGTCTGTGGGAATACATTCTCTCTATGAAGACACTTAACCACTCATAAACTATCACATCCCAGAGAAAAACTATATGATTGCAGTATATGTGGTAAAACATTCTCTCAAAGAGGATATTTATATTCACATAAACTAACTCACTCGAGAAAAAAACCTCATAAATGCGATGTCTGTGGGAAAAGGTTCCCTCGAAAACAATACTTAAATAAACATAAAGAAACTCATTCGGGTGAAAAATCTCATGAATGCAATGTCTGTGGGAAGCGTTTTTCTTTAAGAGCATACTTGAATTTTCATAAAGTAACTCATTCAAGCGAAAAATCATTTGAATGCCATAACTGTGGGAAAAAATTCTCTCAAAAAGTATGTTTAAAACGACATTTACTAATTCATGCAGGCCAAAAGACACATGAATGTAATACCTGTGGGAAAACATTTTTTCAAAAGGGAAATTTAAACAGTCATAAACTAACTCATTCAGGCGAAAAACCACATGAATGCAAAATCTGTGGAAAGAAATTCTCTCACAAAAGTCACTTAAACGTACATCACTTAATTCATTCGGGCGAAGCACCTCATGAATGCGATATCTGTGGGAAGACATTCTTTCTATCAGGACAATTAAAGTCTCATAAACAAATTCATTTGGTCGAAAAACCACATGAATGCAATATCTGTGGGAAGAAATTTTCTGGAAGATCAGATTTAAATAGACATAAATTAACTCACTCGGGTAAAAAACCTCATATATGCAATGTATGTGGGAAGACATTCTCTCTAAGAGAATATTTAAAGTCTCATAAATTAATTCATTCGGACAAAAAACATGAATGCAATACCTGTGGGAAAACTTTTTTTAAAAAGGGAAATTTAAACGAACATAAGTTAACGCATTCGGGGGAAAAACCTCATAAATGCAAAGTCTGTGGGAAGACATTTCCTATAAAAGGACGCTTAAATAGACATTATAAACTGAAATAGACACATTCGGTTGAAAAACCACATGAATGCAATATCTGTGGGAATACATTTGATTACAAGGGAGCTTTAAACATTCATAAACAAATTCATTCGGGCGAAAAACCACATGAATGCGATGTCTGTGGGAAGACATTCATTCAAAGAGGAGCATTTAACAAACATAAACCAACTCATTTGGGTAAAAAAAAACAAATTAATGCAATGTGTGTGGGCAGACGTTCTCTCGAATTGATAGTTTAAAAAAGCATCAAATAACACATTTGGGTGAATAATCACATGAATGTAATATCTGTGGGAAATCTTTGGGGAATTTCAAACAAAGAAATTAATTAAATCTGCGGAAAACTACATGAACGTAATGTGTGTGGAAAGACATTCTCTCAAATGTATAGCTCAAAATGAAATCAACTTGTCGGTTTTTTGGCAAGCATGGTTTGTTTGGTAAAACCACGTGACTACAAAAACATCAATTAAAATTACCAATGAATTTATGCCCCAACTGACAGGGCCGGATCCACCATAGGTTCAAACGGTGCAGTTGCCCCAGGCGCAAATAAATCTGATTTCAATGCGGCGAGTAGGTTCACATATATTCTCATACATTTCCTAAATTAAGCAAGCTTAAATGCTTGTGCTAATGGTATAAGAAATCGGTTTAGACGACATTCCAACTCACGAACACTGGATTATTAATCTGGGTTAATACTTGTTTTGTCGGAGTGCTTCTCTGTAAATCGATTAAATTAAATTAGAAAGTTATTTCGTATATTTAAAGGTACAATGCTTAAGTTTATAATTATATATCAATTACTTTATAATATGGTTGAATATTTTATCATTCGTTAAATAAAAGTGAAACAAATTTAGAAAATCATTAAGGATAGAATAAATATTATGTCGTAGGAGCAAGTACATATGTATATCAAAATAGTACGATAATTTTGTGGAATCCAATTAGTTGCTTCTCTATCGTGGTCTTTCTCTTTATTTTTATATATTTTTTGTAATATATAAATGATTATTATTTCCTTAATACAATATTAATACTTAATATTAGATATTTTTTTTTAAAATGAATATGTCCTTGTTAAACAAGAACATATACATCTTCCTACATTCCCTAAAATAAGCAAATAAATGATTGTGCTATAGGTGAACGAAATCGGTCGAGGCAGGATTCGAACTGGCGACCACTGGATTACTAGCCCAGCGCGCTTACCGCTCTGCCATCGACCCATCTAAATTTATTTATTTCAAAATCAAATATATATTATTTAGATCCCTAGCAAGTAGTAATGGCGTTTGTATCAACTACGATCACTAATTGAATGACGAGAGAAAAGCTATGCATAAGGAAAATAATATACAACTACTCGAAAAAAAAATCAAACAATTATAAAATTGATCACATAGAAACACAAAATCCAAAACTGCAAAAGAATTCTTAAATAAATGTAAAGTTAACAGTATCCCGCGATATCCTTGACTACTTACTTACTTTACGTGTCCGGCTAGTTCCAACCCTGCCACTCCAATATGCGGTGACTACTATCGCCTTGTCGTTTCCCATAATTATGTCTCCAGGGGTGCATCCTTCCCCCATAAATGGACACATCAGAAGGTGACTCTCATCCTGGGTTATGCCACAGTCACATAGAGTGTCATCTTCAGAGAGGTACCCACATCTTGCGAGGTTCACTCTACATCGTGTGACACCGACCCTTAATCTGTTGAGGGTAGTCCATATACTGTAGGGCAGGTCTTCTCCTATTGGGATACCCTCACGTGGATGTATCCATAGTCCCGCTCCAAGTTCCTGTTTCCACAGATCCTCTCTTCTTTTTTATGAGTTTTCAATCGGGAAGGTGCTTTTAATGAAGCTATTTCTGGACTTCAGACGTGAGGCTGTTGGTTGGTGGTGATATAGATGGTGCCTACGATCATGAGTTTTTTTGTACCTCTCTGCATCGGTCCTTCGTCGAGTGTGGGGTGGAGCATTTCCGACAGTTGGATATAGTTTCCCAGTCGATGTTGGCTTTTAGGATCCTGACTTATTATATCCTTGTCTTATTTATTGCTTTAATATTAAGAATTCTTTACCAAATTATATATCAGTTTAAAATACAGTATTAAAAAATTGCATATTCTTCTGACCTTTGAGCTCATAAGTTTAAGAGGGTTAAATTTAACTAGTTGCATGTTACACATGAGATCCAACTGTCGATGGCGATAGTGTGCATAATTGAAGAATACGTACCAAACAATAAACACTTAAGCACTAAGATATTTTGTTTTCTATATATAACGTGTAGGTATATATGTCAGGATAGGATAATATGGAGGTCAGTCTATTAACAGCATGATGGTATGTATGTATGTTTGGAGATTAAGTATCAAACTATTAAGGCTTCTTAGATATTGTGTATAGGCCACTGCCATATAAATTGTATGAATCGATGTCGTCATTACATTCAATTTTTATAAAAAATATTTAAAAAAATGAGATGTTGTACTACAATGTCTATCTTTTTTATAGACTAGTTGCATGTAACACGTGAGATCCAACTGTCGATAGCGATAGTTGAAGAATAAGTACCAAACTATAAACCCATAAATCCAAATTATTTAATATTTTAAGATATTTGGTTTTCTATACAACACATGTACCTAGGTATGTATGTTAAGATAGGATAGTATGGAGGTCAGTCCTTTGATCCTACCCACTATATCGAAACAGCATGATGGTATGTATGTATGTTTGGAGATTAGTATCAAATTATTAAGTCTTCTTAGATATTATTATGTATAGGTGACTGCCACACAAATTGTATGAAGCGATGTCGTCACTAAATTCAATTTTTATAAAATTTGTTAAAAAAAATTGAGATGTACTTCTACAATATTTATATTTTTTATAGACAATTAAATTTTCTAGTTGGGGTGTTTCGGCTTTTTTCGATATTTTTAAAATATTTGGAAATATAGGCAGTTAAACTCATAAATTTATCATAAAAAAAATATTTTTCTTTTATATATTCTGACAATTTGCGCTCTGTAAATTGAGCGGATCAAAAGTTATAAAGGGGGACGGACACACCGACACACACACACACACACAAAACTCACATAAAATGTTCTACTCCGAATTCTGAGTAAATCCATGTACGGGAACATATATGCTGCGAGGCATCTAGTTGGTGTTATTAGCTTGCAAAAAGTCCACTGCACCATACAAAATGTTCCTTCGTACAGGCATCTTGGCTTAATAATGTCGATTCATTCAGAGAATTTATTTTTTAATATTCATTTTGAATATTTTTTGTGATGTTATTTCTTTAAGAGAGGAAGGTAAACTGTTGTAGAGTCGTGGAGCAATAAATGAAAAATTTCTTTGACCAAAAGATGATTTTTATTATTATTAATTTATTGGATGTATGTTTGTCTAGGGTCAAATACTTTCAACTCGTTGTAAATGTTTTCTGTATGATAGTCGAAAGGTTTCTTAAGTATTATTTTTTTATGTGTTACAAATGTTGTTAATAATTTTAATTTTGAATTATTTAAGTAATTATTGTTGAATACTAAGTAGTAATTATTACTCTGCAGTTTGAGTCATGCAAAGTCATTCTTACAAGTCTTACTAGCTTCTTAGTTCTATCATCGCCCAGTTCAATATCACATGGCTATATAAATATTGTGCTGTATGATATATGAGTTTTTTTAAGAAATAAAAAAAAATAACTACCGTTTCATTAAGTATGTGCGTATTCATTTTTTTTATCTTTTTTCAGTTACAACAAAGAATTGGATCAAGTAAAAGTTACGGCACCAAAGAAAATAACATTGAATGGGGAAGATGATGATTGTTGTATGATATGTCAAGACGACAAAGACTTGATCAGCTTTCATGAGAAATTAGAAATTGATGGGAAATTAGAGAACCTTGGAGAAATGTTTTCTTCATGTTTTAATATACAAGTACTTATTTCATCATAATTATATTGGGTTCAATTCTGAAAATGCACTAAAATTTTAATGAAATTACAAATTAATTCATTTTATGTATTTTTACTCCTCACTTTAACCCAAGGGGATATAATGGAGAGTTAAGATTTCGTATTTTCAATGCTATTTGTTTTTATTGCAGATTATCAACTAGTATCATGCTGAGATTGTATTCTGAAAGTCTCTGTATGTGTGTACTGTGTACTATGTACGGCGTGTTTATTTTACTTTATCGATTATGGACACTGATTAAATACTGATTCGATTATTTTCAAATTTTGCAAATATGTATACATATATCATACTCGCTTAGACCCCATTAGATATTGAAAGATATCTGAATAGTGCTTCTCTATTTTTTTAACTTGTCAAATATTTCAAAGTGACTCCAAGCTCAGGAAACTTGAAATCTGATATTTTTATTTTCATATTCGTAAAAAGGCACATCACTTTTATAAAATGGCAATGAAGAATTATCAAAATTTTATAATAAAATATTAAATTCAAAAATAATTTAACAAGACTCATTTCATGAAAATGCTGAATTTTTCCTTAAAAATTGAATACTTTGTGGAGTGACTTGGTAGTGAGGAGTATAGCGTTGGCCACAACCCACTATTTTTTAATTTGTCAATACTGACGGTGTTTAATGTGTAGAACTCCATTACACTAGGATTCATTCAGAGAATTGAATTCTCATGAACGAATCGACAGTTGGATTATCATATTTACATTATTATCATATTTATATTTTAGTCATAATTACATTATTATTATATTTACATATATATATTATTGTCATATTTTAATTTTTATCAAAATTATATTATTATCACATTTATATTTTCATCATAATTATATTATTTGTCATCCATACGTATTATGAATATAATATTTAAAAGAATTCAATAAAAAATAGTTTACGTAATGTGGTAGTGGGGAGAGATTACACGACATAGTGTGAACAGCGTCATACAAACGCCTATGCGAGCGGGACAAGATCCAATTTTTTATCAGTGCTCTGGCGCTGACAAAACTTCCGACAAGTCTTGTCGGTTCCGATAAAATATCGCTAGCGGGCAAGTGTGAACAGCTCCATTTAAAATGTATTGCCACAAGAGGACCCGATATTTTATCGGGTCTAACACCCGACAAGTGGGAACGGGCCGTCACAGATCCAGACTGAAAACACAATTCAAAACTGTTTTTCCACCGGGAACCGAACCCTGCACCTTTGGATCCACAATCAGATACCTAACCAACTGAGCCACCAAGGCCGACATAATATCCCCGAATGTAGGGTTACCAGCGACAGGTGCCCCCCAGAGAGCTTTTTTTCTGATATATTTCTCGAATGTATTTTGGTGCCAAAAAATTAAGCACCGTCAAACATGTTTTGTAATCAACTCGTTCTGACCACTTCAACTAGTGTAATTAATTTAGTAGCGGAGTTGTCACTTTGTTTTTCCGCATTAAAAATAAGTAACATGCATACGTAATCCAACTGTCAATTTGTTCAAGAGAACTTTGATCTCTTAACATATCGACAAAGTATCAACCAAAGATAAGCGAGATTGTATGCACGGTCTATATATTTCACGGTTTTTCCAACTTTGAAGTCAAAAAACACCAACTTGGTGGCTTCGCAGCATATGGTGGGTTCGGAGTAGAACATTTATTGTCTGTGTGTGTCCGTCCCCCCTTATAACTTTTGATCCGCTCAATTTACAGAGCTCAAAATATATAGATAGTTATAGGCCTACAAAACTTTTATACCAGGGGTTATCAACTTTTGAATTTTTACTTTATTTTTCCGTATATCTCAAAAACCGTAAAAGTTGAAAATTGGTATATAAAAAAATAAAATTTTTTCAAAAAAAAAAAAATCCAGAGTTTCCCAAACATTTTTTTTAATGATAATTTTGTGTTTAATTGCCTATATTTCAAAAGTTTTTAAAAATATCGAAAAAAAGCCGAGGCAGCCCAATTAGATAATTCAATTTTCCAACTGTCGATTCGTTCATGAGAATTCAATTCTCTGAATGAATCGACATTGTTAAGCCAAGATGCCTGTACGAAGGAACATTTTGTATGGTGTAGTGGACTTTTTGCAAGCTAATAACACCAACTAGAGACCTCGCAGCATATATGTTCCCGTACATGGATTTACTCAGAATTCGGAGTAGAACATTTTATGTGAGTTTTGTGTGTGTGTGTGTGTGTGTCGGTGTGTCCGTCCCCCTTTATAACTTTTGATCCGCTCAATTTACAGAGCGCAAATTGTCAGAATATATAAAAAGTTATAGGCCTACAAAACTTTTATACTCAGAATTGTGAATTTTTGTTTCAGTCAGGGGTTATCAACTTTTGAATTTTTACTTTATTTTTCCATATATCTCAAAAACCATAAAAAGCTAGAACGCTGAAAAAACGAACGCTTTGTCTATGTATAAACATAGACAAATACAAAATCTAAAATTATTATTTTTTTAAATTCCAGAGTTTCTCAAATATTTTTTATTAAGGAAAATATTTTTTTTATGATAAATTTATGAGTTTAACTGCCTATATTTCCAAATGTTTTAAAAATATCGAAAAAAGCCGAAACACCTCAACTAGAAAATTTAATTGTCTATAAAAAAATATAAATATTGTAGAAGTACATCTCAATTTTTTTTTAACAAATTTTATAAAAATTGAATTTAGTGACGACATCGCTTCATACAATTTGTGTGGCAGTCACCTATACATAATAATATCTAAGAAGACTAAATAATTTGATACTAATCTCCAAACATACATACATACCATCATGCTGTTTCGATATTGTGGGTAGGATCAAAGTACTGAAAAAAGATAGACATTGTAGTACTACATCTCATTTTTTTTAATATTTTTTATAAAAATTGAATGTAATGACGACATCGATTCATACAATTTATATGGCAGTGGCCTATACACAATATCTAAGAAGCCTTAATAGTTTGATACTTAATCTCCAAACATACATACATACCATCATGCTGTTTTCATATTCTGGGTTAGAAAATAGACTGACCTCCATATTATCCTATCCTGACATATATACCTACACGTTATATATAGAAAACAAAATATCTTAGTGCTTAAGTGTTTATTGTTTGGTACGTATTCTTCAATTATGCATACTATCGCCATCGACAGTTGGATCTCATGTGTTACATGCAACTAGTTAAATTTAACCCTCTTAAACTTATGAGCCCAAAGGTTAGAAGAATATGCAATTTTTTAATACTGTATTTTAAACTGATATATAATTTGGTAAAGAATTCTTAATATTAAAGCAATAAATAAGACAAGGATATAATAAGTCAGGATCCTAAAAGCCAACATCGACTGGGAAACTATATCCAACTGTCGGAAATGCTCCACCCCACACTCGACGAAGGACCGATGCAGAGAGGTACAAAAAAACTCATGATCGTAGGCACCATCTATATCACCACCAACCAACAGCCTCACGTCTGAAGTCCAGAAATAGCTTCATTAAAAGCACCTTCCCGATTGAAAACTCATAAAAAAGAAGAGAGGATCTGTGGAAACAGGAACTTGGAGCGGGACTATGGATACATCCACGTGAGGGTATCCCAATAGGAGAAGACCTGCCCTACAGTATATGGACTACCCTCAACAGATTAAGGGTCGGTGTCACACGATGTAGAGTGAACCTCGCAAGATGTGGGTACCTCTCTGAAGATGACACTCTATGTGACTGTGGCATAACCCAGGATGAGAGTCACCTTCTGATGTGTCCATTTATGGGGGAAGGATGCACCCCTGGAGACATAATTATGGGAAACGACAAGGCGATAGTAGTCACCGCATATTGGAGTGGCAGGGTTGGAACTAGCCGGACACGTAAAGTAAGTAAGTAGTCAAGGATATCGCGGGATACTGTTAACTTTACATTTATTTAAGAATTCTTTTGCTGTTTTGGATTTTGTGTTTCTATGTGATCAATTTTATAATTGTTTGATTTTTTTTTCGAGTAGTTGTATATTATTTTCCTTATGCATAGCTTTTCTCTCGTCATTCAATTAGTGGTCGTAGTTGATACAAACGCCATTACTACTTGCTAGGGATCTAAATAATATATATATTTGATTTTGAAATAAATAAAATAAAATCTAATATAAATATTGTATTAAGGAAAAAACAATCATTTATGTATTACAAAAAAATATATAAATATAAAGAGAAAGAGCACGATAGAGAAGCAACTAATTGGATTCCAAGAAATTATCGTAATATTTTGATATACTTGCTCCTAAAACATAATATTTATTCTATCCTTAATGATTTTCTAAATTTGTTTCATTATTATTTAACGAATGATAAAATATTCAACCATATTATAAAGTAATTGATATATAATTATAAACTTAACCATTGTACCTTTAAATATACGAAATAACTTTCTAATTTAATATAATTTTCGTTTGAACCTATGGTGGATCCAGCCCTGTCAGTTGGGGCATAAATTCATTGGTAATTTTAATTGGTGTTTTTGTAGTCACGTGGTCTTACCAAACAAACCATGCTTGCCAAAAACCCGACAAGTTGATTTAATTTTGAGTCATACATTTGAGAGAATGTCTTTCCACACACATTACGTTCATGTAGTTTTCCGCAGATTTAATTAATTAATGTTTGTTTGAAATTCCCCAAAGATTTCCCACAGATATTACATTCATGTGATTATTCACCCAAATGTGTTATTTGATGCTTTTTTAAACTATCAATTCGAGAGAACGTCTGCCCACACACATTGCATTCATTTGGTTTTTTTACCCAAATGAGTTAGTTTATGTTTGTTAAATGCTCCTCTTTGAATGAATGTCTTCCCACAGACATCGCATTCATGTGGTTTTTCGCCCGAATGAATTTGTTTATGAATGTTTAAAGCTCCCTTGTAATCAAATGTATTCCCACAGATATTGCATTCATGTGGTTTTTCAACCAAATGTGTCAGTTTATAATGTCTATTTAAGCGTCCTTTTATAGGAAATGTCTTCCCACAGACTTTGCATTTATGAGGTTTTTCCCCCGAATGAGTTAACTTATGTTCGTTTAAATTTCCCTTTTTAAAAAAAGTTTTCCCACAGGTATTGCATTCATGTTTTTTGTCCGAATGAATTAATTTATGAGACTTTAAATATTCTCTTAGAGAGAATGTCTTCCCACATACATCGCATATATGAGGTTTTTTACCCGAGTGAGTTAATTTATGTCTATTTAAATCTGATCTTCGAGAAAATTTCTTCCTACAGATATTGCATTCATGTGGTTTTTCGATCAAATGAATTTGTTTATGAGACTTTAATTGTCCTGATAGAAAGAATGTCTTCCCACAGATATCGCATTCATGAGGTGCTTCGCCCGAATGAGTTAAGTGATGTACGTTTAAGTGACCTTTGTGAGCGAATTTCTTTCCACAGATTTTGCATTCATGTGGTTTTTCGCCTGAATGAGTTAGTTTATGAACGTCTAAATTTCCCTTTTGAAAAAATGTTTTCCCACAAGTATTGCATTCATGTGTCTTTTGGCCTGCATGAATTAGTAAATGTCGTTTTAAACATAATTTTTGAGAGAATTTTTTCCCACAGTTATGACATTCAAGTGATTTTTCGCTTGAATGAGTAACTTTATGAATATTCAAGTATCCTCTTAAAGAAAAACGCTTCCCACAGACATTGCATTCATGAGATTTTTCACCCGAATGAATTACTTTATGAGTTTTTAAGTATTGTTTTCCAGGGAACCTTTTCCCACAGACATCGCATTTATGAGGTTTTTTTCTCGAGTGAGTTAGTTTATGTCTTTTTAAATCTCCTCTTTGAGAGAATGTCTTACCACATATACTGCATTCATACAGTTTTTCTCTGGGATGTGATAGTTTATGAGTGGTTAAGTGTCTTCTTAGAGAGAATGTATTCCCACAGACATTGCATTCATACGAATGAGTTACTTGTAGTTGATGTCTTTTTAAATTTTTTGGGTGAGAGAATGTCTTCCCACAGAGATTGCATTCATTTTTAGAGGATTGGGATATTATTTTGTTTTCATTTCCTGGGTGCTCTACGATTTCACTTTTTAAATTAACTTCACATTCTTTAATTGGAAAGTCTGGAACTACATCAATATATTTGTCCATGGAAGGAGTATATTCATCTTCCAATATTTTTTTTTTCTTTAGTCTTTTGTTCACCATGGCATCCATTTACTGAGAAAAAAAATGTGATTAATTGAGTACAGATTGAAACACGAAATCCAACTCGATAAGACACAAGGGTGAGTGTATAAAACATCAGGTGATGGGTATTGATGTTGTTGGATAGTGGACTGTATCATAAACGATCTCACCGATGCTTCCTTTACTTCTGGTTCACTATGATTCTTTATCTTTTGTACATTGGTCGAAACATCCACACGTGGTGAGCTTCAAACTTGCACTAAACCATAGAAAAGAGAACTTATTTAGAAGGGAAACTTCGACTTTTTCTATGATCCCGCGCTTTTAGCGCCACCTCTGTATGGTCCCTCAAAGTTTTACTGGAATTCAGTAATAATAATAATATTACTGACCTTCCCCAGTGTTTAAGATTAGGCAATGGATATATATCGGCACAGAAATTGGTGTTGCCAGACACAAAAAAAAGTGTGGACAGCACTTAAAAAAATATTCCAATTAATTCCTTGGTTGAATAATTGTAATAGAAACGGCTATAAACTAATGAAAAAAAAAATCAAATAGCAAACGTACTAATTTCGAATTACTAAAAGGAACAGTACTTTCGTTTTTCTTAACATTTCCATAAATAAAAATAAACTCGCTTACTCTAATAATTACGAAACTGCCATTTAGTTTCTTTACTAACTTATTCATCTCTATTTTTGTCTGTTGCATCTCAATATTTCAATAAATACAAAATACAAATAAACTTAGACAAACTAGTATAATAACGAAACTGCCATTTATATAATTTATTTTTTACTAACTCCTATATCTCTATATTTTAGCTTGTTCTGCTGCATCACTTCTTTAAGACTTCTGCATCACTTCCATTTTCCATTTTATTTGATGTTTAGATTCACATGATAATAATACAAAAGGGTTTCATATTATAGTGGAATTGTTAATATTTTTTGTATGTTAATAATAATTTATCCAACTGTATTTTTTTGTTAATGATTTTAAGTGTCTCACAACACTATTACAATCTATCGTTAACGCCATCTTACGATGGCTCAAGTATAGATCAGCGATTCAAGCTTGCCATTCATGATCAGGTATTATATTTACTTACTGTACAGCTATCTACGGAGTCAGCTTTGATAAAACCTCATCTCTGAAACTTCAAATATGTCAAATTTACCATTCAACCGGCATATATATTCAAAGTTGCTGTGAAAACATCACAAGTGGGCACTTTGTTTAATAAAACAGTTATTAATGTAGGAAAATGGCATTTTGTTCAATCAGAGTGTATACGAATCTTCATCAGAGAATAAAAACGGGATAACAATTCACTTACGGTAATTACGTATAAACATTTTTAAATTCTATTTTCGTTTGAGAAGGAATATTTCTGTGAATAGGAGAGATGAGCGGTCGCCCATATTGGCCAGTATTAGAACTGTCGTAGGCGTATTTACTTTTAAAATCAATTTGACAATCGAACCAAGTTTTGACGAGAGGTCTTATTACGTGTCAACAGTTTTCATAGAACATAAATTAGAATTATGCATTTAGGAAAAGGATTTAGGAAACTAAATCATATAAGTTTTAAATAAACACCTAAACAAAACTGTTTTTAATTATTATAGCCATACAATGTTTGATAAAAAAAATCGATCGACCAGCCAAGAACCGACACAAAAAAACAGCTGATAGCTGTCAAACGAAAAATCTGTGTCGACAAATAGACACTTTTGTCAACATTTGATGTGTTACCATAATAATCCTTACTTACGTTCGTAGAAGTTTGTGTGTTGCCATACATTTGTGCTTAGAAATTACTGGGTTTCCATATAAAAAATACTGGGTTGCCATATAAAAAAATAAATCTGTCTGTAGGAATTACAGCTACGTTAAGATTAAAACACTGAATTTTGATTTTTTGGGAGAATTTCATTACCAAAAAATTCTAGGTATAAATCACTTTTCATTTTCATAAATCACTTTAAACATTTTTCCCAAAAAATCAAAGAATCAGTGTTTTAATCTTGAACAGCAAAGATAGCAAATTGTTTTTCTAGAAAATTAGAAAGATAGGTAAGTTTTCTTTTTCTCTCTAATTGAGTAATGAAATAAAAGATTATTTTAATAAAAGTTATTATATATTGTAAACTATATCGTACCTACAATGTTTGTATTCATTAAACAATATGATTAAATCTTAATATTATGTAGTATACAAAAATACTATGGACTTATAAATTTCTTCGTGGGTTCATGGGTTGAACTGTATAAATCTTCATGGAATATCACTCAGGCCCAGAATCATAAACATGAGATGAGTCAGGTCTCAATAGTGCCTCAGGAGAGCATAGCTCAAGGCTTTCTTAGCTGAGTAGGTTTTTCGGTAAACATAGTCCAAAATCTGACGTGTCTGAGCTGAGATAACGACTCAAACTCAGTTGAGTTTGATAGTTCTCAAACTGTAGGAATTTCATAAGTTTTCAGCAATTATTTTGAAATTTATGGTTACTTTTTTAAATTTGTCTTTGAAATTCCTATCTACTCTCTTCAATCTATGAATTAAAACTGTCATTTGAGTTCAAAACATCTGCTTGCTTCTTTCGCGTTTTGTTTATTTTTATAATAATAATTAATAATGAATGCTAAAAGGAATACTGCATATGATTAACATTTTTAAATGGAATTATTGGGGAAGAAAATTACTATTGTAGAAAATAAGAAAATATATCAGCCCTTAATTAGCAAAAACAGGATGCTTGGGAGTGGATCGCCGAGCAATTTCTGTACTTTAGAATCTCAGGGCTATCAATATTTGAATTTCAGGCGTTATAGGCATATAGGCATGCCTCTGTTGTTGATTTTTCGCAATCCATCGTGAATAAGCGGCAATATGGCAGTGAGGACAGTTTCTCTATAAAATCTGTAGCGCTTTTTAAATTCACAGTTTTCATAAAATTCGATAGGGCAAATGTCATATTTCGAATATAACATTTGCGGCGTCTCATTCGCCTTGCGGCAAATGATTCATCGGGAAAATTAATCACATCTGTATTCCCAATATTGTCAATATCTTGCAAAAACTCAAATATATCAGACATTTTAATGCTCCCTGTTTAATGAATATAATTTTATATTCACCACAAAAATAATATCTCGAATAAAAATTAAAATTGAACTAGGTTTGTAAACGATTTTGACAGTTCAAAGCATGCTCAGCGTCTAAAGTCACCGATTTTGGTGACTCAAACTCACGGGAGATGAGTAACGATTTTTGATGACTTCTGTGAGAAACAAAGTTCTATGATTACAAATCTGTAACTCAAACTCATCTAAGTACCTATTTTGCGACTATGATTCTGGGCCTCAGTCTGCCGAGTCTGCTCAAAGTCAATTCTGAAAAACAAAACACCATTATATTACATACATAAGTGCATTGAACTATTAGTTTTCTAGTATTAACAATGTTGTCAACTTGGAATTGATAAAATAACTATATTTATAAAGTTTTTGCCAAATTTCTAACCAGAGTAAAATATCACCACTACATGCAATTGTTTTAAAAATATTTCTAGTACCATCATTTATAGATATCGGATCAACTTGTTACTAACAAAAATATTGGATTATCGATAAAATAAGATGTTTCATTAAAATTGAGACATCGAATAAATTTCAAAGTGACATACAACATAACCTCTAAACAAAAACGGTAATAATATTATTTTACCTGGGGCAAACATTGAATGCATCTTATTTATTACTCTTTGTTTTTCTTAATTTCCATCTATAATAGATGACTTTCTCAAAATATACTATGGTGAGACCTCTCGTCTACCACGAGGAAACATCAAGCCAAGGTGTGGGGAAGAAAAGGAGAGACAAATGAGGACGACACTTAAAATTGTTTTAGTACGGCGCTTTTTTATTTATAATGTTCACAAATGGTCCATGGCAAAAAAAAATAATTAAATAAAAACAACAGACAACAAATAAAACAGAAACACGTGGCATCTACCGAAACGAACTGTCAAACACACGCGAACACACGAAAAGACGCCGACCAGAATATACCGCCCCAGGGTACAGCGACATCCTTCCTCCAGGCATGTCACTGTCTTCCACGTGGTGACTGTAGTTCGGCGGGGCCCAGCCTCTGCGTCAAGCTAGCAGGTCTTCCTCGTGTCCGGCGTGGTTTCTTCTTCTCCTCCTGATCTCCTCCTCCAGACCGTCACCCATGGCTGGCTCTGTGCCCCACGGCACGCTATGACGGCGCATCTCGACAGAGGTGGCATACCAGCTGGGGCCTCACCGGAGGCAAACCGACGCCCCAGACGACACGGATTGCCCCTCGTGGTCCAATCTGCGAGCCGCCGCGTTTCCTACGCGGTGGCCCCACACTGCGCTCTGCCTCCAACCTCCTGTCCTGTTGATGCCCTCATCTTGGTTCTGGGGCACCATCAGCGTCCATGCGCGTGACGGGTCCTGTCACACAGACCTCCTGCGTCGTCGAAAATATGGCCGCCATCGGGAGCACAAGTCGACCGATGACGGCGTCACAACAAGCCGTCCGTCTTCCACCAGAGTTGAATGCTAAGAGAGCGCGTCACAGAAGCGTTGGCTATAAGCTTCCTTGTCGTTCTCTCACGCCGTCAGAGGCGCTAGTAGTCTTCCGCCAAAAATGTTGCCGCGGAAAAAATTAAAAATTATCGTTTTTCGGCAACACTGTTTTTCGGCTATAACAACTACATATTTTGTATTTTTTCACTCACACAAAAAAATATCCGTTGGAACATAATGTATCACAGTGTATAAATGCCTTTGTTTAGTAAAACAAAATACTTCATATGCATTTTCGATAGTAAAAGTGCAAAACTGGAACACTAGAGTTATGGGATGAGATCTGGTGAGAAACACGTGGGTAGATAGCACGCCACACCAGATAAGACATTTCATAAAAGGGAGAGCGCGGGACAAAACGACGTCATTGTTATATTGTTCGCGTTGCAAATAGATACTGTGTTTAGTCACCTTCGGTGTGAATTATTTAGTAATTAAATTTAAAATCATTTTTTTTATTAAGTCACCGCACCGCAGAGACTTAACTGGCGCAGTCGGTAGGATATCCCAAGCTTGAATCATAAAATCTGAGAATAGCGTTAATCTTAATTATTTGTGGGATTCCGAACTAAAAATAAAAGCAGTATTTAACGCGGCGCGACAATCGACCAGTGGAAAATAGGACCAGGATGAGGACGGCAATAATTGCAATAAATTCTTGCCTCATGTAAGTAAACCGCTAAAATCGCTCTTTTCCTACATTTGTTTATTGTATCCCATCCTTACCTACCAAACCACAAATTTATCTACAAGGATCAAATTCTCCGAATGGATAATTAATTGTCAAAGATTTATCTACAAGGATCAAATTCTCCGAATAGATAGTTAATTGTTAAAAGAAGATAAAGGATTTATCTACAAGGATCAAATTCTCCAAATAGATAATAAATCGTCAAAGGAAGATAAAATGACGACAATTGAAAGCATACCGAAGAACGTTATTGACGTGATCCCCAGGTTTGCGGGATCGACCACCCACTTACCGGTTTTCCTGAATGCATGTGAGTACGTAATTGGACTCTGCGCAGACAGGAGCAACCCAGCGAACACCGTTAATGAGTACCTACTGAGGCTCATAATAAGCAGACTAGAAGGGAGGGCCTTGATGCTAATAGGATCCAGGGAAAATGTGAGGACCTGGGAGGAGATAAAAGGACTGTTGCAGCAGTTCTTCGGAGATCTGCGGGACGAGAACTGCCTGATTCAAGATCTTCTAAACATCCGGATGAAAAGGGAAGAAAGCTCACATAGTTTCGGCGCACGTGTTCAAGAAGCCAGAAGTTTATTGAGCTCTAAAGTGCAAATGACAGACCCGGACAGTGCCTCACGACTAACCAAGGGCCAAATATATGACGGGATGGCTCTACAGACATTCTTGAAGGGATTACCAGGCCAGTTGGGATTGGTAATCAGACTGAGAGACCCGCCAAACCTGGAAGCAGCTATGAGCCAGGTAATACAAGAAGAAAACTTCCTGTACAGCCAAAGGAGAGATGGAGTACACGGACAAGCATCGAGCATAAAACCCACAGGAGTGACAGGAGTAATGCCGAACAGAGGTCCACTGGACACAAATAGACCAAGAAACAAAATAAATAATTACCAATCAGAAAACCAATACAGAAATGTGTTCGGACAGAACGCCCAAGCTGTCAGCGGTAATGCATATAACGGATCACCTGGAAGATTTAACTCAGGTACGTTCAGGACAGGAAACACACAACCAATGAGACCAATGGGACCGCCACCAAGTTTTAAGAAACCCGACTCAGCTCAAACAATGCGTACCGTAAAACCTGAACCGAAATATATTGTGGAGGAGCTGTTCCACCAACAGGAAGAAACGGATCATAGAGAAGAAGAAGAAGTCGGTTATAAGATGACAGAAGAAGAGTACTATAAAGATCAGCAAGAAGAATGGCAGTATGATGAAGAAGAAGACTACCGAAATCTTCGGAAGGACGAGATACGAAAGGAAAAAGACATAATTCATATTCATAACCACGAAGACGGAAAACTACCATATATAGAATTGAAAGAGATTAATGCAAAATTTATGATAGATACAGGTTCCTCGAAATCGCTTATTCATCCACGGAAAGTCAAAGAATATTTTATAGATTACGTCATAGAAGAGCCATTCCAAATAAAAACTGCACATCAAGTTTCAAAACATAGATACGCTATCGACATTCCAGTATTGAAATCATTTAAAACAGTGGGCAGACAAAAGTTTCATGTGTTCAATTTCAACAATAAGTATGACGGACTTCTCGGAATGGATATATTAGAACAACTCGAAGCAATGGTGGATTTTAAAAACAAAATAATTAAAACTAAAAACACAGATATCGAATTACATTACCAACATACAATGACTGAGGAAAAAACATCCTCTCGCACATATCAGATAACGATAGAGCCGAGAAAAATAAAAGTTGTACACATGCCAGTTGCTTGTGAAGATAACGTGGGAGTGGTCAGGCATCAAGAAATGGCACAGGGTGTCGAATTACCGAACTCCATTGTTAAAAGTGTAAACAACATGGCGATCACTACAATGACTAACAGGACCGAACGTGAAATAAAGGTCAAGTTTACACATGCAGAAAAAGTAAACATAATTGAGATGAACAATGCCATACAATACAATACAACAAAGGAATTCAGTTATAACGCGCAGATTGAAAACTTAAATAAGTTAAGGTTAGACCACTTGAATGAGAAGGGAAAACAAAACACTAACGCAGATGCTTCATCTCGAATACAAATCAATACAAAAGAGGCAGACTCACTTATTGTCAACCTGGAATATTACAACGACTTAGCAGAACGAGATACAATACTACAAGGTATCGGAGACGAATATGAAAGGGAACATACATTAGATGAAATAATTTCGTTACCTAGTATAAGCGATGTATTACAGACGAGTCCAGGAAACACAAGGCAAGAAAGTCTAAGAGATACAGCACACTCTGCAGAAGACCAAGAAGAAAAGGGAACACCAAAATCAGATGAAACCATAGACTTAAAATCACCACAGTTCATTGTAAAAAATACATATTTGAGCAAGTTCACCGTGCAGACAAAGCATAATCAAGATCAAAAAATATGTCACGTTGCAATGCCCAAAGAAAACAATAATGATGACATAATCAAAATTATGAAAGAATATACCACAAGTGAAAAGAGGTTTTATTTCTTTTTCGAAATCGGACAAAGAGTCTACGAGAAGGCACCCAATGACCACAAAATTAAAAATCACAACAAATTTAGGGGACCGTTTGTAGTTGCACAAATAGATGAAGATGACACCCTCATATTAGACACGGGTAAAACGCAGAGGAAAGTCCAATTGCGTAATATAAGAAAACTTAACGATGTTTTCAGATGGCTTGTCTCCGCATCCGTCAACATCAACCGAATAGAAGACAATCCGGGAATGTACCCACAACAACTAGGAAGGGCGAAGAACTCGAAGGACAAATGGACACTCATACACGTGTACAACGTAGAAGAAGTTCAGGAAGAGTTCGAGATCATTAAAGGAAGACACCAGGAAATAATCACAGCAATGAACACATCCAGACATGGACACACGTACCAACGGGAATATTACAACTACGAGTACCTGCTCAAATATACCATCAAGAACATAGAAAACAAATTGAATCGAATGATCGAGGGAAGACGCTCAAAACGAGGACTGATGAACGGATTGGGATCACTTATTAAAACTATTACGGGAAATCTAGACAGCGAGGATGCAGATAACTACAACAAAGCCATAGAGAGAATGACGTCAGAGCAAGATAAATTATTAAACATGATAAAAGAAAGAACATCACTGACGTTGAAGGCCATGGAGAAGTTTAAAAACATTACTTCAACACTAAAGTCCAACCAACTTGTAATGTACTCGAGAATAAAACAAATGGAAGCCATAATGCAAGAAATGCACATTGAAAATGCAGACATACGTCATAGAATGATATTCAATACTATATATAATCAATTATACATGTCACTCAATGCCATCACTCAAATCATGTCAGAAATGGAAGACGCAATAACGTTCGCTAAATTGGGAGTTTTACACCCATCAATCATAAATCATGAAGATCTTGTTGAAGAACTACAGGAAGCAGAACACCTACTGACAAAGGGAGATAATTTCCCGACGAGAATAACGATGGAGAAAATAAGATACATCGAAAGGTGCATAACAATCAAAGGGTACATGAATAACAAACAAATTGTATTTATTCTAGAAGTGCCAATTGTGGATGACGTAACCTATACATATTACCATCTATACTCCCTACCTATGAAAACTGACAACCCCAACCTATTCAAAACACTCATCCCACAATAAAATTCCTTATCCTATCAGAGCAGAGATACGCTTACATGGAGGTAGAATGCAAGGAGATATTACCAGAGGACTACCTGTGCGAGGCAGAACCAACCAACCTGATAAACAAGGACGCACCATGTGAAGTACAACTAATTCAATTCACCAACAACTATGAAGCGTGCAGAAAGCAAGAAATAGAATTAAGTAGCCAAAAGATCCAAAAGATAGCCAGCAATACTTGGATTGTTATAATCCCTAGAGAAGTAACAGCCGTCAAGGAATGTGGATCTAAACAAGAAAGAATGAGAGTGCAGGGAAGCTACATATTCACCGTGGAGACCAACGGATGTCAAGTAAGGATTGGAGAAGACATACTAAAGGAATACCAAAGCCCCAGGAAGCCAAAGCGCCTCATCAAACTACCTAAGCTAGAGTACACCATAGGAAACGGAAGGCAAGAAGAGGGTATGCGACCATGGCAATTGGAGAATGTGAACCTGGATTCATTAGATGCCGTCAGAGGAGAAATTTTAGAGCAAATAAGAAAGGGGGAGGAAGAGAAGAGTACTATTGAAATAGGAAAAATCAGTGTGTGGACAATAATAATCTACGTGATTTTAGTGTTAATTTTTGGTTACTGTTTGAACAATAAACTGAACGTGTTAAATAAAATGTGTAAGAAAAAGCCCCTTATTAAGGACGAAGTGAAAACAAACATAAGAGAGACTCCAATATTCTAATGAGTGTATTAATTAAGAAATTATCAATTATATTACATAAGTTGCACCAAATAATTAAGTTGAAATAATTAAGAAAATAAAATTAAATGATATGTCCTTGAAATGTTAATTATTAAGAAATAATCGATTATATTATACAAGTTGCACCAAATAATTAAGTTGAAATAATTAAGAAAAATTTAATGATATGTGCTTGAAATATTAATTAAGAAATTATCAATTATATTATATAAGTCGCACTTAATAATTGTAAGTGAAATAATTAAGGAAAATTCAATGTTATATACTTGAAATGTTAAAATCATTAGAGTCAAAAAAAAAACTTAGAAGAATTAAATATAGAATTGTAATTACACAAAGGGTGACCAAACATAATAATAAAATAGGTAAATAGTCTGATAAGTCAAGAGGGAGGGAATAAAATTGGAAGTTTAAAATCAAATCTATTCAAGGGCTTTTTGAAAGCCAGAAAATCGTATTTTCTGACTTCTCATCTGGGAATGGAGGAGTTATGGGATGAGATCTGGTGAGAAACACGTGGGTAGATAGCACGCCACACCAGATAAGACATTTCATAAAAGGGAGAGCGCGGGACAAAACGACGTCATTGTTATATTGTTCGCGTTGCAAATAGATACTGTGTTTAGTCACCTTCGGTGTGAATTATTTAGTAATTAAATTTAAAATAATTTTTTTTATTAAGTCACCGCACCGCAGAGACTTAACTCTAGCACCAATCGATTTCAGATAAATTTGAAAATTCGTAAATTTTAAAATATAAACATCGATGTTATCGAACTTTTCATTAAAACTGTTGGTTGTTGGTTGACCTCACACCACTTTTTAGGTTTGAAATGGGTGCTTCTAATTGGTTGAATAACTAAAACAAGCATAGACAAAATAATATTTGTACCATAAACAAATGTAGGAACCTACCTACTCGTTTTTTTATTTTAATCGGTTAGTAAAAAAAACTGGTAGGTCACTGAATAGTAAACCTGCCATAATTGACATTACTGCCACCTATACAAAGTCCCTGGAGGTAATTTAATACTTTTTTCCAATGTACTGAGTTTACAGACGGTGAGTACCACCATAGTTGACCATAGTGGAACTGTCATTTTTTGCTCAAGATAAACTGACACATCGGTGACGGGACAATGGCAAGGAAGGGATACACGGAAATATGCTTCTATAGAGTTTTCTTCAAAACAGTACTTTAAAAATAAAGTTATACAAGCATGAAACTATTGATAATGCTTATGATCTTTGGGTAATTGTTTACCAGAACTGTCCCTGGCCGATCGCAATATCTCAATTACATAAATCTCAATTACATAAATCTCATTAGTATTTCATATGTCATTATGCTTGTTATATGTTATGTTTTTATTTAAAATGCATAAAATGTTAGTTGGATTCATTTCAATAATTTGTTAGTTATTATATACTGAAGTTAAATTTTCTGCATATTATACAATGACGTATTATATATAGACACGTTATACGGGAAGAAATAGCTCTGCAAAAAACGTTACCAATGAACTCCTTAGAGCATTATACCGATAAATAACGGAAACAATGCAGATATATTTTTCTCTTTCAGTCCTGTGCAATATGGTATGAATAATATTATATCTTGAGATCATATGCGGTCTGTGAAAGAGACAAACTTATATGAAATTGTAGATGTGCGAAAACATTGAAAACACCAACCAAATCATCTCTTCAATGTACAAAGGAATATTACGTGACGCATATTTACAAAATGTTCAATCCTTATTTAAATTAAATATTTTTCACAATATTTTTACTCTCCACTACATTCTATGGAATAATGGAGACATGATTTAACAATTTTTAAACGTATTTTTTACATCCATTTCTCAACGGGTATTATGTAGAGAGTGCACACTGCACACTATGAGTTTCGTCGTGATGTATTATTAATTTGTATGTATGACGTACAGCATATTATCCTTTTTATGTCCTCTCTACAGTCCAAACTATAAGTCCGATCGATAGGTATTTTATTTACATCATCTACATTTACATAATATGTACTATCATGCCATCTTCATCACTAGGTAGGCAGAGAAAACCGAACACCACATTCTTCTATCTTGACACATCCATTACCTCATCAACATTCATGCATCTTCTCATATGTGCTCGTCTGTTGTTAAAGGATTTTTTACATCAATTTCTCAACAGGTATCATGTAGACAGTACATCATACTATTCTAACTATTATTTTTTCTAACAGTTCATTTTCATTATATACTCTTTTCCACACCACCATGAGGTAGAGTAAATGGCGCGTTTTTTTATTGTGGTATCCCCTGTAGGCCTAATCCACATATGTTCCAGCATTTCACCAGGTATGCGTTTCGTATTCTTTTAGTCATTCTGGTGTGGCCTCTTCTATTACGCAGAATATACTTATTTTTTAGTACCGAGAAGGCGATCGGCAGAACTTCTTCTAGTCTTCGGATGGGACTGTGAATATTGTTTAATTATTATTTATATCCTCACCTACATCAATCGGTTCTGCAAAAACAAATGTAGAGCAAGCGTTAATCTAAATTATTTTCTTAAAATTTTAAATTCATTTGTTAGCATGTTATCACACTATAAGCCTAGTAAATTAATAAATGTATGTGTATTTTGAAATATGTGGTCTTCCTTCATCGTATGGAGGAAGACCAGACACCAAAAATATTTTATTATAGATTATAAAATATTCCTAATTTATCTTAATATATTGCAGTAACTAGTGACAACCTGTAATAGGCTTTAATATTTACTTGCATCAACTTTATTTTATATAATTTATTATACGCTGCATGTTTTCCTCTTGATAAATAAATAAAACTAAAGAAATATGAAAGGGAAAACTATAGGGAAATAATAACATTAATGTGTCGTTTTATATTGTGTATCAATCTTATATGACGTTATTTTTTTTTTCCACAAAATGGTTAATATAATAATATAACTGACTATACTCAAGGGTCGAATAGGCCCGTGTCAACGCGATGGTAGATTTGTAAAATATGCTGACTTGACATGGCGGCAGTTACTGTCGTTCTCTCGCTTACTCCACAGAATATTATGTATAGATGTCTCATTCACTACCAACGACTCGCAAAAATATTTGAAAATAAAAATAACTTTCGACAAATATGGATAAATATATTAAATTATTGAATAAATATGCACTACTTCGCATGAAATGATATATTTGATCGGTCCTTAACAGTTTTAGTGTAGTTTTTACACATTTTCATCACGCAAGAAGGCATTTTGACTACGTCCGTTCGTTACAAAATGTTGCATTCAACTAATGCATGGTAAGAATCAATTCAGGCAATTGCCTTGATTTTTGTTGACCGAATTTAAAGACTAGTAACGTATCTAGTATTTATATATCATTGATATTATACATGTCTTTACTCATTACAATTCTGTGTTTCTTTATCCAACTTATCACAAAAACAATAACAATAAGCCTAAAACAATGTTATGAGTAGTTAGCCCATGACATATCAATGTAGATGTCATATTCATAATTATTCAACATAAAATTAGAATACTTCAGTCAACTAAATTTAATTTGCTATAAAAAATATGTTCTCTAAAAGGAGTTTTCAAGTATGCTAGCTCTCCGCGGGCCGGACAAAATCTGTCCGCGGGCCGGATGTGGCCCTCGGACCGTAGTTTGGAGACCCCTGGTTTAGATTAAGAAATTGTAAGTACATTAAAATATACGATAAAACTACCATTTCTAAGTAATATTTTTTCATTAGTTGACATAAATACTGTTACGTACTCTAACTGATATAAAGTTTTGAACAAAGCTATGTAAAATTAGCGCGTTCGTAGAAAATTTTTATGTTACTATAGGTTTGCAATAAAATAACCTTTTCGAAGTTTATTTTTTTCTTTAGTTTGACTTAAAGTACTGTTACTTGCATACAGTTTTAAAGAATAAAGGTAAAATTAGCGCGTTTATGGAAAAATTGTATTGTTAGTATAGGTAATAATTTAATTATTGTGTACTTTTCATGTTGTATTTCGCAAAATGCACGATATTCATGTCTATTTACATTAGCATTAAAGTTTTCTTTTGGGGTATGGTTAAAATGGGTTGTCCTAATTACGAAACTTTTTGCGGGAATCGCACATTTTTTTCCAACGCACCGTTTGGAATTGTACAGGATTTTTATTGAATTCTATAAAACATCACCAATTGATATAATTAAAATAAATTGAATTCTTTAGTTTCATTTCATTCTTTTGATAAACAACAAATTGAATCAATTTTGTCTCTTGAAAAGAATGCGTGTTTTATTATAATTCTGTGTGTTTTTAGTGTTTCGTTTTATTTCGCAAATAATAACGACAATATACCTAAGTCCTAATCTAATTTTATTATTATCTCTAAAAAATACATTCTGCTACATATTAAAAATCATATTTTTATATTTCTAGTGGTTCGTTTTATTCGTATATGATATTTAAAGCAGGTCGGTGGTGAGTGTTTGTGAAGTGCGGACGTGTGTCTCATTGTATGCTGTTCCAGCAAACTCGATAAGTTTTGATTTATTTTTATTTTGAAATATACATTTGTACTTATAACTTACTAACAAAGCTGTATTAACTTATTATTTCGTTTAATATTGACTTTACTTTCATTTTATTTACGTTTGGGTTATTTAATTATTTTACTTAGATATAATTGTTACCTGTTAAAACTTGTTTACGTGTTGTTTGCGAAGCGGCTCGAGGCGGTGACGTATTTCGTCGTCACCGACCCGTTACTCGCACGGATTCTGATATTGTATATAAATATTTTTCTTTCTGATTAGTTTTTTTTTTACCACATAGAGTGATTTTAAGTTTCATATTGTTTATTTTTCATTTATATACGTACATATATGTGTTTTATCATCACATGGAGTGATTATATGTAAGTTTCATAGTTTATTTCTCATTTTATATATACTCATAGGATTTATTCCTAGATTATATCCAAGTTTTTGTTTTTTTTTTTTTTTTTGTTTTTAAAATGGATGAGCCAGAACCCCCTGATACTGGCGGTACTCACCGCAAACGCGGAAGATTTGACAAATTAGATCCGGAAAGTAAAAATATAAAACAATTTCCAGTTAATAATGAGGTTGAACCCCCATCAACAAAAAAAACTTTACAAATGAATACTCTCTTCTTTCGTCTCCTCCATTCCTGGTAGTGGTCGAGAGTAAAATAAACGGCAAACCCATTCACCCCATGCTTCTTGGCGAAATATGCGCTAAGGGAAATATAACAGGCATAGTTCCTGGTGGAGTTCGAGCGGATAGCAGAACAAAAATTGCAATCACGTTCAACACTCCTCAAAATGCTAATAACTTCTTGTCTAATAAGACAATATCTGAAAACAACCTCAACGCGTTTATCCCTAACTATAAACTCTTCAAATCTGGAATTGTTCGTGGAGTCCCCGTTGACTTAAATGATGAAGAAGTCTTAAAAAATATTGTTGTGCCTGTTCCCTTTGGCAAGGTTACAAAATTGCGCAGACTCAACCGAAAAGTCACGACCCCCGATTCATCCGAATGGAAGCCCTCAACAACGATTCTATTAACATTTGAAGGGCAATCATTACCAGACCGAGTGTTTTTGTTCTACAACTCGTTGAAAGTAGAACAATACATCTACCCAAGCTATATGTGTCACAATTGCTTACGATATGGACACACTAAAGCTAGATGTACATCGACCACTAGATGTACAAGATGTGGATCCAGCCATTCAACGGACATAATATGTCCTTTGAAAGAATCAACTCCATGCTGCGTTAATTGTAAAGGTGAGCACTTAGCCACCAGTAATTCGTGCCCCGAATTCCTTAGACAGAAGGAAATAAAAAAAACTATGGCCGATGAAAATGTGTCCTTTTCTTTTGCATCAAAATTAATTCCGAAGAGAAATAAACTATATAGTAGTGTAGCAAGCTCCCAAACTACCAAAACCTCTCCAATCCCAAATAAAGCTCCAACACCCCCACCTCCTTCAGTCTTTAAACAAAATGTAGACAAAAACATGATTGAGAATCTCCTCTCATATAAAAACGGCCAACCATCAAATCCACAAAATGGTTGTGCTTTGACTGAAAACATTTCATTAAACTCTTCCTCTCCTTCACCCATCGTAAATACTCCAACTAGCTCTGAACCCCACATTCTCATAAACTTGCTCGTCCAAATATTAACTATACTGTTATCCAAATCTGATAATGCATTAAATAATCTAATATTTCCTTCCTTAACAAATATATTGAATTTAGTATCTGAAACAAATCACAATGGCTAATCCATCAGGTCTTAATCTTCTGCAATGGAACGCACGAAGTGCAGTCTCTAATCGACACGAAATAATAAAACTATTAACGGACAACGACATAGATGTGGCTGCAGTTTGTGAGACGTGGCTACAACCACATTTTAACTTCAATATTCCGGGATATAACTGCGTAAGGGCAGATCGTTCTGTGGGTCGCGGTGGTGGGGCTGCCGTGCTCATAAACAACTCAATACCTTTTTCTAATATACCTCTCCCTTACAATCCTTTTCTGGAGATCGTTGCTGTTTCAATTAACAACATCGGCTTCGTGTCAGTTTATATTCCACCAAATTCTGGTTTTGATATTTCATATTTTGACTCTATTATTCCACTACTACCTACTAGCTTCCTACTTCTGGGGGATCTTAATGCACATTCCTCATCTTGGGGATGTTCGATTACAGATCGATCTGGAAATTGCGTTCTGACCTTTTTAGACAGCCATAACCTGTGCGTCATGAATGACGGAGCCCCTACTAGACTAACTCCACCATCCCAAAATCTTAGTGCTATTGACCTAAGTATTTGCACAAATGATCTATCATCCTCCATTAACTGGTGTGTTTCTGATGATCTTTGTCAATTGATCATTATCCAATATTCATGATACTTCTCACAAAACCAGTTAGATATAGCCCTTTCTCAAGAAATCTTTATAATACACATAAAGCTAACTGGGATGTATACCAGGAAAAACTCGAGACTTGTGCCTCAACCCTTGAAACTCGTTTATTTCAGTCTGATTCTCTTGATACTAAATGTAAATATATAACAGACGAAATTTATAAAGCAGCCGATGCTAGTATGCCTTTAAAAACCAACCATAAGAGAGCAAAAAACGCTCCTTGGTGGGATGAAGAGTGTTCAAACCTGATAATTGAAAGAAGACAAGCAATGTATCAATTACGGAAAAATTTTAGTCTACAAACTTTTTTACATGCCAAAGCTGTACAAGCTAAGGTTAAAAAAATCTTAAGACAAAAAAAGCGCAAAGGTTGGCAGAACTTTTGTTCTAATTTATCCCCACATACGCCTCCAACACGGGTATGGGAAATGATTAGACGATTCAAAGGATCTCTACTCCCTTCCAAGACTTGTGCAGAGAGATCAGTATGGCTTCCAGACTTTATTGACAACTTGGCACCTCCTTACGTCCCTAACGAACAAGGTCACACTCTTTCATCAACACCCATCAATAATTATAATCCATTGACTTCTCCATTTACACCCAATGAATTACAAACCTGCCTTCACTTAGTGAAAAAAAATAGTTCTCCTGGCATAGATAAAATTCCCTATATATTCTTCCAAAAATTTCCACAAATATTTCTTGATATCTTCCTATATTTCTTGAATGAAATTTTTACCTCAGGTACAATACCAACACCATGGAAGCAACAACTCATTTTACCAATACTTCAAATCCCAAATCAGGCTCTTCTTACCGCCCCATAGCTCTATCCTCCTGCGCGTTGAAACTGTTTGAACATTTGATTAAAAATAGATTAGTTTGGTACGTTGAACGTAACTCTATACTGTCGGTGAACCAGTTTGGTTTCAGAAGATCTCTTTCATGTATGGACAATTTGAGTATACTCATTACAGATATTCTCATTGCTTTCACTAATAAGGAGCACATAGCTGCCGTCTTCTTGGACATAAATTCAGCTTTTGACAACGTTTGCATTTCTACACTTTACCACAAACTAATTAAAATGAATTTCTCCCCTCTTTTCTGTAATATAATATACAGTATGTTCTCTGACAGAGAGATTGTTGTGGATGATGGCTTTGAGGGTGCCCGGAGAAGGATCTGGAAGGGTCTCCCACAAGGTTCTGTTTTGAGCCCTGTTCTTTTCAATATATATTGCTCTGATTTAGATACGGTCCTCCCCAATGGCGTTAAAATAGTCCAATACGCAGACGATATAGCCCTTTATACATCAAATAAAAATATCGATTTGGCCACTACCCTTATACAAAACGCCTTGGATAGCGCTAATGAATGGATGATCAAACATTCTTTTTCTATTTCTGCTTCTAAATCTAAATCCATACTTTTCTCAAGAAAGCATAATATCCCATCAATTTCTTTAGAAGTGGAAGGAACACAGATTCCTCAGGTGAATGAACTGAAATTCTTGGGTCTACACTTGGAACGGAAGTTAAGTTGGAGCCCCCAAATAAAATATGTCGCAGCAAAATGTGAAAAGTCTGTGAATATAATGAGAGCAATCTCTGGTGTCTCTTGGGGATCTCATCCTACTTCAATGAAAAACATTTATAACGCATTGGTTCGGTGTCACTTAGATTATGCCAGTTTTTTTTTCTGTCCACTTCCGAAATATTTGGAATTAAAACTAGAGAGAATTCAATCTAAATGCCTCAGATTAATAGTTGGTGCAATGCAATCAACCACTATCAACGCTCTCCAGGTGGAGTGTGTGGATATGCCACTCTCACTAAGACGACAATATTTATCAGACACTTTTATCTTAAAGAAAATAAATTATTCAAATCATCCACTTCTCAAACGTATTAATATTCTAATTTCTCTCTACGAAACTAATCGATTCTGGTCTAATAAGCCTTCGCCTTTATTATGCAATAGTATAAATAAATACAGTTCTTCATTCTATATAAAACAGTCTCCCTTCCCTTCCCTTTTTTATGATTCACCGATTGAACTTTTGCAATTCATGCCAAACGTGATTGAAAACATTGGTTTGGACAAATACACGACATTATCTAAACAGTGCATTAATCGAAAATTTCTCTCTATAGTAGCTGATAAGTGGCCGAACCATGTGACAATATTCACTGACGGCTCAAAGCTTTCCGAAAATAAGGAACTGGGAGCTGCGGTCTTCATTCCATCATTAAACATTTCCTCTCTACTAAAACTTCCACCGGAATCCGCGATTTTCACGGCAGAATGCATTGCATTAAAAGAGGCTGTGTGTCTAATTAATTCACACAATATTCATAAATGTATCATCTTCACAGACTCACTTTCACTTGTTCAAATTCTCAAGTCCCCTTCTTCAACTCTCAGTGACAATCCGAACATAATGCGTATCAGAAGCCTTCTTTATAATCAAATGATATCCGATATAGAGACTATTGTTGCGTGGATTCCGGCACATTGTGGTATCCAACATAATGAGACTGTGGATGATATGGCTAAAACTGCCTGCACCCTTGGAATTACTATTGAAAATTTCATCCTTCCACATGATGATATAAGACGATCCATGGAACGTGACGCTCATAAAAGATGGAACGATCTTTGGATGGATGAGTCACTTGTGAAGGGTAGAAGATACAAACTAATTCAGGAGCATATTCCCCGTAAACCTTGGTTTCATAATTCGAAATTTAATAGATCAGAGATATCTGCGATCTGTAGGATGCGATTTGGCCACTGCAGGCTCGATGCCCACCTTTTTAAAATCGGAATCGCTCAGAACCCATACTGCGAGTGTGGTCTGGATGAGGAGACGCTCAACCATGTCTTCCTGGGTTGTCCATTAAGGGACGCCTATGATGCCTATGGAAAGGTTCCCTTGCATCTGCCAGTTAATGTTGAGTCGTTGTTGAGCTCGGCTTCAGAAGCTGTTGTAGCGATCCTGCTCAAGTCACTGAAAGCTAATTTTATAATTCTGTAATCCTTGTGTTATTTTGTTTTTTCATTCATGTCTGATATTGGCACAAATCATCCAAAAGGATGCAATGCCATGAAAAAAGAAAAAAATATTTAAAGCAAACATTTTTTTGCTGGCGTAATCCAACTGTCGATTTGTTCAAGAGAATTTATTTCTCTCTGTGTGTGTTTCCCTTATAACTTTTGATGCGCTCTATAATTAAAGGCCTAAAATACTTTTTTATTTATAATTTTGAATTTTTCTTTCAGTCAGGGGTTATAACATTTGAATTTTTACTATATTTTTCCACATGTCTCAAAAACCATAAAAGTTAAAACGCTGAAAATTTGTAAAAATATATACGAATGTCTATTAATCATTATTTTTGTCCAGGGTTGCGTGGATCGAAGGTCCTAGTATCGCCCCTGCCCCAATGTAGGGTTACTAGCGACAGGTGCCTCCCAGAGAGCTTTTTTTCTCTGATATATTTCTCGAATGTATTTTGGTGCCAAAAAATAAACACCGTCAAACATGTTTTGTAATCAACTCGTTCTGACCACTTCAACTAGTGTAATTAATTTAGTAGCGGAGTTGTCACGTTGTTTTTCCGCATTTAAAATAAGTAACATGCATACGTAATCCAACTGTCGATTTGTTCAAGAGAACTTTGTTCTCTTAACATATCGACAAAGTATCAACCAAAGATACGCGAGATTGTATGCACGGTCTATAATTTTCACGGTTTTTCCAACTTTGAAGTCAAAAAACACCAACTTAGAGGCTTCGCAGCATATATTATGTTAAATATACGGATTTACTCAGAATTCCGAGTAGAACATTTAGTTGTATGTGTGTCCCCCCCCTTATAACTTTTGATCCGCTCAATTTACAGAGCCCATAATTTCAGAATATATAAACAGTAATAAACCTACAAAACATTTATACTCAGGGGTTATAAAAGTTTTGTAGGTTTATTACTGTAGTCAGGGGTTATCAACTTTTGAATTTTTACTTTATTTTTCCATATATCTCAAAAACCGTAAAAACTGAAAATTGGTATAAAGAAAAAAATAAAATCTCAAATATGTTTTTTCAAAAAAAAAATTCAGTTTCTTAAACATTTTTTATTAAGTAAAATATTTTTTTATGATTTGATTGCCTATATAAAAAAGGTTGACATTGAAGTAGTACATCTAATTTATTAAAACAATTTTTATAAAAATTTAATGAAATGACGACATCGCTTCATACAATTTATATGGCAGTGGCCTATATACAATATCTAAGAAGACTTAATAGTTTGATACTTAATCTCCAAACATACACACATACCAGCATCCAGTTTTCATATTCTGGGTTGGAAAATAGACTGACCTCAATACAATCCTATCCTGACATATATACCTACATGTTATACATAGAAAACAAAATATCTTGGTGCTTTAGTGTGTAAAGTTTGGTACGTATTCTTCAATTATGCATACTATCGCCATCGACAGTTGGATCTCATGTGTTACATGCAACTAGTTAAATTTAACCCTCTTCAACTTATGAGTCCGAAGGACAGAACAATATGCAATTTTTTTATACTGCATTTTAAACTGATATATAATTTGGTAAAGAATTCTTAAAATTAAAGCAATAAATAAGACAAGGATATAATAAGTCAGGATCCTTAAAGCCAACATCGAGTGGGAAACTATATCCAATTATCGGAATCGCTCTACCACACACTCGACGAAGGACCGATGCAGAGAGGTACAAAGAAACTCATGATCGTAGGCACCATCTATATCACCACCAACCAACAGTCTCACGTCTGAAGTCCAGAAATAGCTTCATTAAAAGCAAAAAAAAGGGTCGGTTTCACACGATGTAGAGTGAACCTCGCAAGATGAGGGTACCTCTCTGAAGATGACACTCTATGTGACTGTGGCATAACCCAGGATGAGAGTCACCTTCTGATGTGTCCATTTATGGGGGAAGGATGCACCCCTGGAGACATAATTATGGGAAACGACAAGGCGATAGTAGTCACAGCATATTGGAGAGGCATGGTTTGAACTAGCCGGACACGTAAAGTAATTAAGTAGTCAAGGATATCGCGGGATACTGTTAAATTACATTTTTTTAAGAATTCTTTTGCAGTTTTGGATTTTGTGTTTCTATGTGATCAATTGAATCGTATCAATTGAATTGAATCGTAAAGAAAATCAAATCGTTGGATATTCACAAATCCCCCGGTCCCGACAACATTCCACCTATTTTAATCAAACATTGTTTATCCTCTTTGTCTCATCCCTTACTTGAATTATTTAATCAGTCCCTTAAATTAGGTATTTTTCCCAAAGCTTGGAAACTAAGCCATCTTTTGCCTGTTTTTAAAAAGGGAGATAAGAGGGATGTTTCCAATTATAGACCGGTTTGCATATTATCTACTATACCTAAATTATTTGAAAATGTTGTTTTGGATAATATTTCGTATGAAATAAATAAGATTATTGTGCCAAATCAACATGGTTTTATGTCTGGCAGATCAACTTTGACGAACCTTGTGGTGTATCAAAATTATATTGTGAATGCTTTGGCTAATAAACAACAAGTTGATTCAATATATACAGATTTAGGGAGCTATACGTCAAAATTAATTCCTTCTCTTCATTTAAATTTAAAACAACCAGTGGTGTCCCACAAGGGTCCCATTTGGGTCTTATTTTATTTTTGGTTTTTATAAATGACATTATTACTATATTTCAGGATGTGATGATTTTGATTTTCGCAGACGATATGAAAATATTTAGTGTGATTCGAAATATCCAGGATTGTGAAATAATTCAACAAAATCTGATCAGACTGAACGATTGGTGTAAATCCAACAAACTTCTTTTAAATGTCAACAAATGCCAAGTTATTAGATTTCATAGAATTAAAAATCCCATCATATTTAATTACTCTATCGAGGATATTTTTTTTTAAATCAGTCACTGAAATCAATGATCTTGGTGTATTATTTGACGAGAAATTGTCATTTGTGGGTCATATAAACAATATAACAAACAAAGCTATTAAAACCCTTGGCTTTGTTTTACGTACATGCAACTCTTTTTCAAATATTCAAACAATTAAACTGTTATACTGTTCTCTAGTTAGAAGTAAAGTTGAATATAATTCTTCTGTTTGGTGTCCACACTATAATATCCATATCAACTCACTTGAACGTATCCAAAATAAATTTCTACGCTATATAAACTACCGTCTTCATATTCCAATTGAAAATATTAATTATACAGAGTTATTAATTTTTACGGGTCTTTTGTCTCTATCCAACAGGAGAGTTGTGTTTGATTTGACATTGCTCTATAAAATAATAAATTCATTTTTTGACATCCCTGATATTCTTTATTTAATATTGTTTCATGCACCAATACGATCTACTCGGTTGCCGACGCTTTTTTACTGTGACAATACCAGAACAAATGCTCACATAAATTCCCTTATACCTAGTCTGCATAGGCTAGGTAATAGGTATGCACATATAAAAGATATATTTAACTCTGGTTTTTGGTTTGGTTTGTCTCAGTACAGGAGCGCGTTGCTAATTTTTCGTCATTTCTTTAATTAACTATATATATATCGATGTTTTTCTATTTATTTTTATCGCTTTTTAGTTGTCAACTTTTATTTTTTTGTTCTGCATATAATTATTGTTTTTTATTAAGTATTTTATCTGCATATAATTATTGTTTTTTTATTATTTTATTTGCATATAGTTATTCTATTTGTTTATCTGCATATAATTAAGTATTGATTTTTTTATATTTCTTTTTATCGCCTTTTTATTGTCAACTTTTATTTTTTGTTCTGCATATAATTATTGTTTTGTTATTATTATTAATATTTTTGTTATATTGTGTAACTGCTTTGTTTTTTGTATATTTGTAAGAGGCTTCTGGCCGTAGATACAAATAAATATATTAATTTTATAATTGTTTGTTTTTTTTCGGGTGGTTCTATATCATTTTCCTTATGCATAGCTTTTCTCTCGTCATTCAATTAGTGGTCGTAGTTGATACAAACGCCATTACTACTTGCTAGGGTTTTAAATAATATATATTTGATTTTGAAATAAATAAAATCTAATATAAATATTGTATTAAGGAAAAAACAATCATTTATGTATTACAAAAAATATACAAATATAAAGAGAAAGAGCACGATAGAGAAGCAACTAATTGGATTCCACGAAATTAAAGTAATATTTTGATATACATATGTACTTGCTCCTACGACATAATATTTATTCTATCCTTAATGATTTTCTATATTTGTTTAATTTTTATTTAACGAATGATAAAATATTCAACCATACTATAAAGTAATTGCTATATAATCATATACTTAAGTATTGTACCTTTAAATATACGAAATAACTTTCTTATTTTAATTTACTAGACAAAACAAGTATTAATCCAGATTAGTAATCCAGTGTTCGTGAGTTGAAATGTCGTCTAAATCGATTTCTAATACCTTTAGCACAAGCATTTAAGCTTGCTTAATTTAGGAAATGTATGAGAATGTATGTGAACCCACTCGCCGCATTGAAATCAGATTTATTTGCGCCTGGCGCAACTGCACCGTTTGAACCTATGGTGAATCCGGCCCTGTCAGTTGGGGCATAAATTCATTGGTAATTTTAATTGGTGTTTTGTATGGAAATTTGTCTTGCCGAAATTAGTCACATGGTTTTGCCAAACAAACCATGCTTGCCAAAAAACCCGACAAGTTGATTTCATTTTGAGTTATACATTTGAGAGAATGTCTTGCCACACACATTGCGTTGATGTAGTTTTCCGCAGATTTAATTAATTCATGTTTGTTTGAAATTCCCCTATGATTTCCCACAGATATTACATTCATGTGATTATTCGCCCAAATGTGTTATTTGATGTTTTTTTAAACTATCAATTCGAGAGAACGTCTGCCCACACACATTGCATTCATTTGTTTTTTTTACCCAAATGAGTTAGTTTATGTTTGTTAAATGCTCCTCTTTGAATGAATGTTTTCCCACAGACATCGCATTCATGTGGTTTTTCGCCCGAATGAATTTGTTTATGAATGTTTAAAGCTCCCTTGTAATCAAATGTTTTCCCACAGATATTGCATTCATATGGTTTTTCAACCGAATGTGTTAGTTTATAATGTCTGTTTAAGCGTCCTTTTACAGGAAATGTCTTCCCACAGACATTGCATTTATGAGGTTTTTCGCCCGAATGAGTTAACTTATGTTCGTTTAAATTTCCCTTTTGAAAAAAAGTTTTCCCACAGACATCGCATTCATGTGGTTTTTCGCCCGAATGAATTTGTTTATGAATGTTTAAAGCTCCCTTGTAATCAAATGTTTTCCCACAGATATTGCATTCATATGGTTTTTCAACCGAATGTGTTAGTTTATAATGTCTGTTTAAGCGTCCTTTTACAGGAAATGTCTTCCCACAGACATTGCATTTATGAGGTTTTTCGCCCGAATGAGTTAACTTATGTTCGTTTAAATTTCCCTTTTGAAAAAAAGTTTTCCCACAGGTATTGCATTCATGTTTTTTATCCGAATGAATTAATTTATGAGTCTTTAAATATCCTCTTAGAGAGAATGTCTTCCCACATACATCGCATATATGAGGTTTTTTACCCGAGTGAGTTAATATATGTCTATTTAAATCTCCTCTTTGAGAAAATTTCTTCCCACAGATATTGCATTCATGTAGTTTTTCGACCGAATGAATCTGTTTATGAGAGTTTAATTGTCCTGATAGAAAGAATGTCTTCCCACAGATATCGCATTCATGAGGTGCTTCGCCCGAATGAGTTAAGTGATGTACGTTTAAGTGACCTTTGTGAGCGAATTTCTTTCCACAGATTTTGCATTCATGTGGTTTTTCGCCTGAATGAGTTAGTTTATGAACGTCTAAATTTCCCTTTTGAAAAAATGTTTTCCCACAAGTATTGCATTCATGTGTCTTTTGGCCTGCATGAATTAGTAAATGTCGTTTTAAACATACTTTTTGAGAGAATTTTTTCCCACAGTTATGGCATTCAAGTGATTTTTCGCTTGAATGAGTTACTTTATGAATATTCAAGTATTTTCTTAGAGAAAAACGCTTCCCACAGACTTTGCATTCATAAGATTTTTCACCTGAATGAGTTTCTTTATGAGTTTTTAAGTATTGTTTTCCAGGGAACCTTTTCCCACAGACATCGCATTTATGAGGTTTTTTGCCCGAATGAGTTAGTTTATGTGAATCTAAATGTCCTCTTTGAGAGAATGTCTTACCACATATACTGCATTCATATAGTTTTTCTCTAGGATGCGATAGTTTATGAGTGGTTAAGTGTCTTCTTAGAGAGAATGTATTCCCACACACATTGCATTCATACGAATGAGTTACTTGTAGTTGATGTCTTTTTAAAGTTTTAGGGTGAGAGAATGTCTTCCCACAGAGATTGCATTCATTTTTAGTGGATTGGGATATTATTTTGTTTTCGTTTCCTGGGTGCTCTACGATTTCACTTTTTAAATTAACTTCACATTCTTCAATTGGAAAATCTGAAAATTCTTTAAGTATATCAATATATTTGTCCATGGAAGGAGTATATTCATCTTCCAATATTTTTTTTGTCTTTAGTCTTTTGTTCACCATGGCATCCATTTTCTGAAAAAAAAAATATATATTTCAAAAAAAAAATGTGATTAATTGAGTACAAATTGACACGCGAAATCCAACTCGATAAGACACAAGGGTGAGTGTATTAAAACATCAGGTGATGGGTATTGATGTTGTTGGATAGTGGACTGTATCATAAACGATCTCACCGATGCTTCCTTTACTTCTGGTTCACTATGATTGTTTATCTTCTGTACACTGGTCGAAACATCCACACGCGGTGATCTTCAAACTTGCACTAAACCATAGAAAAGAGAACTTATTTAGAAGGGAAACTTCGACTTTTTTTTGATCCCGCGCTTTTAGCGCCATCTCTGTTTGTAGAAGGGAAACTTCGGCTTTTTCTTTGATTCCGCGCTTTTAGCGCCATCTCTGTTTGGTCCCCGAAAGTGTTACTGGAATCCAGTAATAATAATAATAATATTACTGACCTTCCCCAGTGTTTAAGATTAAAACACTGAATTTTGTTTTTTGGGAGAATTTCATTACCAAAAAATTCTAGGTATAAATCACTTTTTATAAAGAAAAATTATAAAAAAATATTTTTACGATAATGCAAAAAAAGACATTTTTCCCAAAAAATCAAAGAATCAGTGTTTTAATCTTGAACAGCAGAGATAGCAAATTGTTTTTCTAGAAAGTTAGAAAGATAGGTAAGTATTCTTTTTCTCTCTAATTGAGTTATGAAAATAAAAGAATATTTAAAACAATGTTATTATATATTGTAAACTATATCATACCTACAATGTTTGTATTCATTAAACAATATAATTAAATCTTAATATTATGTAGTAGACAAAAATACTATGGACTTATAAATTTCTTCGTGGATTCATGGGTTGAACTGTATAAATTTTCATGGAATATCGCTCAGTCTGCTGAGTCTGCTCAAAGTCAATTCTGAAAAACAAAACACCATTATATTACATACATAAGCGCATTGAACTATTAGTTTTCTAGTATTAATAATGTTGTCAACTTGGAATTGATAAAATAACTATATTTATAAAGTTTTTGCCAAATTTCTAACCAGAGTAAAATATCACCACTACATGCAATTGTTTTAAAAATATTGCTAGTACTATCATTTATAGATATCGGATCAACTTGTTACTAACAAAAATATTGGATTATCGATAAAATAAGTTGTTTCATTAAAATTGATACATCGAAGAAATTTCAAAGTGACATACAACATAACCTCTAAACAAAAACGGTAATAATATTATTTTACCTGGGGCAAATATTGAATGCATCTTATTTATTCCTCTTTGTTTTTCTTAATTTCCATCTATAATAGATGACTTTCTCAAAATATACTACATATTTTGTATTTTTTCACTCACACAAAAAAATATCCGTTGGAACATAATGTATCACAGTGTATAATTGCCTTTGTTTAGTAAAACAAAATACTTCATATGCATTTTCGATAATATAAGTGCAAAACTGGAACACTAGCACCAATCGATTTCAGATAAATTTGAAAATTCGTAAATTTTAAAATAAAAACATTGATGTTATCAAACTTTCCATTAAAACTGTTGGTTGTTGGTTGACCTCACACCACTTTTTAGATTTGAAATGGGTGCTTCTAATTGGTTGAATAACTAAAACAAGCATAGACAAAATAATATTTGTACCATAAACAAATGTAGGAACCTACCTACTCGTTTTTTATTTTAATCGGTTAGTAAAAAAACTGGTAGGTAACTGAATAGTAAACCTGCCATAATTGACACTACTGCCATCTATACAAAGTCCCCGAAGGGGATAGAGGGGGGAAGGGGTAATTTAATACTTTTTTCCAATGTACTGAGTTTCCAGACGGTGCACTAAACTTTTTTCACTTATCACTTATTGTTACCCAAAATTATAGCAACTAACTTTCAAACTGACACATCGGTGACGGGACAATGGCAAGGAAGGGATACACGGAAATATGCTTCTATAGCATAGAATTATAAGGTACAGAAGCCACGTGTAGTGCAAATTTCGAATTCAATGTATGCCAAGTTTTTTTTACGTGTGTGTGTGTGTGTGTGAGGCGGTAGATCGGTTGGTCTACGTATTATGTAAGTGTGCGTATCGGTAGGTGTACGTATACGGCCGGGCGAGTGAAATTCGTCTGTTTCAGCATAGTTTTAGTTGGCATACATTCATTGCGCTGACTAGGTATCTGCATCATATATAATCTAAGTTCTATGGAGAGTTTTCTTGAAAACAGTATTATAAAAATAATGTTATACAAGCATGAAACTATGTAGTGATAATGCTAATGCTCTTTGGATCAATGACATTTTAATATAGACAAGTTATATGAGAACAAAACGCTCTTCAAAAATGGTACAGATTAAGGAATTCGGTAATTGTTTACAAGAACTGTCCCTGGCCGATCGCAATAATTTTTATATCAATAGATAGATAAACGCGTATATATAATGGGAAAAATTAAAACTTTTGGCGGTAAGGCTTGAAAAAATTATAAAAATGAAATAAAATTGCGAAAAATGCATAAAGGAATCCATTTTAAAAATGGTTGGTTTCCTGACTCTACTCAAGTTTCCGAAATTAACCACTAGAGTTGAACACTAGCGCGAAACAATAATATAAAAAAAATACAATTATAAAATAATATTTTAATAATACTCACATTTTCATTTCTTGAAAAATTTTGAATAAGGATTTCAATGAGATTTATTTAAACAAAAAAATTTAAAATATGTTTTAAAACACCAATTAAAAAATCGAGAACTTGGTCAGTATCAATTCTGATAGCGTCGTGATCACTAATGTTACAACCTTCACACGGCATTATTTTTAAATAATAAACAATATTTAAATCACAATTTCCACACAATCACACGCGTAAAAACGATACCGAAAACACATGAAATTGACATCCAATTAAAGTACTTTATTAAAATTTTACCGAATTGAACGAATCAAATGGCCGGCTTTCTGAAAATATCGATATTTCTCTCCAATGAAAAGTTAAAAAAACGTATTTTTCATTAAAAATGTTACCATATCCGTAATTATAAATTCATTAATACAACGAGTAGGTACATACACGATATAGAATATTTGATTTAAAAACATGATAATAAATCTACTTAACAGTAAAGAATTTAATGTAGAACCCAAAAAAGGCATTCCTCTCAGAAATACATAAAAAATAAAAAAATACAATAATATATACTGGGATACAGTTTTGAAAAATAGAGGTAAAAAAAAGCGCGTTCATATAAAATAAATATATTATTACTATACGTTATAAACCTTAATGTTGTAAACTTTAAGTTTGATTAGGTTATATACTATTTTAAAATCATTAAAAATAATAATATGACGTGTGAAATATTTTTTTTCAATTAAGATATATTGAATGAGCATGGTATTTCCTTACAAAAAACATTGACTCAAATTATAATGTAATTCACTCACGCGAGTCGCAATAATAACTATATACAAACCTAACCAACCTATTTTAACCAAAAGTTTGGTTAGAATAGGTTGGTAAGGATAATATGTAGTCATTACTGTGACTCGCGTGAGCTAGTTGAATTATATACTATATTATACAATCATTAAAAATAAATTAAATCATTTCAACAATTTTGGGATTGGTTGAATTAACATGGTATTTATCTACAACAATTTTTGACTCAATGCAACTCTCTCACGTGAGTCGCATTAATAACAACATACTAGCATAACCAACCTTTTATAATAGCACGCGTGAATTTGTAGCATTATATACTCTGCTATTATATCGTCAAATTTTGATATTTTTAAAATAACAGTATTACATGTGCATATCATTTGTCATAAAATTGAATTTTATTGATTTCTGCTTTTAAAATTAGATTCATAAAATATCAACTGTATTTGTACGTAACAACTCATTTTATACTTTTTTCCAGCTTAATTTTTGTGTTGGCAATAATCACTAAAATATATCTTCGGAAAATAAAATAGAATGATGTAGGTATGTGTTTATATTTCCAGTTTTTCAGTTCAGTTAGAAAATGTGTGCTAATTTTTTTGATATTGGTACTTATTTTTTACTTAAAAATCATGTTTTGAATATAAGATTATCGTTATATTAATATGTGAATACTATCTTTTTAATGGAATATATATTCCGCGGGTGTAAATGTGGCAAATTGCGATTGTATTATTTTATTTGATTTGCTTTCAAAACGCTAGAGGTTTGGAGGCAGAATTGCCACCTAGCGGTGAGTTTTGGAAATTCAAATTGTGTCAGAAAACTAACAAATTGAAATGGATTCCTCCATACACTTTTCGTAAGTTTATTAATTTTTTTATAATTTTTTAAAGCCTTACCTACCGCCAAAAGTTTTTATTTTTCTCACTATATACGCGTTTACCTATCTATTGATTATTGCGATCGGCCAGGGACAGTACTTGTAAACAATTAGCCAATAAATATTTAAACATACTGCAGACGTTTAACTCTCATGAAATCACATTATATTTATCTCTTACTTATTTATCAGTTACAGATTCTGTAGTTTTAAAATATTTACGTGAACTAGATGTCAGGAAGGCGGAGCCTGTAACCTCGGCGGAGCCTGTAACCGCTACAGGACGCGTCCCCGGGTGGCGGATAGGGGAATGCTCGCCAGATATGGAGGGTAGGAGGGAAATAAAATACCTCCCGCAGACCAACAGCTAAACCCTGAGTGAGCCACTTCGACATATTCGGAGCTCGGGTCACTTCAGGAGCAAGAGCATCAGGCAGGCATCAGGCAGGATGCTCTGAAGGGGCAAGGCGAAGAACTAGGAGACTCATATGATACGGGAGAGCTCCACTGGCTTCCCAAGTTCCAGTTAGTCGGAAGAAAACATATTAGCCAAACAACAAAACTCAAAATTTTATGAAATATGCCAAATAAGAGAAAAACTATAACGGCTAGGACGTCCCCCTTAAGCGACGATCGAGGTGACATCATAATTAGCGATTCAACACATACAAGGGCGTCCCCCGCAAGCGACGTTAATAGAATACCAAGGCATATTAAGACATTCTCTTCAAGCGACGACAATAGAACAAAAATTAACAAAAATGGACGACGAGCGGGTGCACAGTGCAAACAAAGTATTAGGATGGCAACCTGGAACCTTGGCTCCCTGACAGGACGCAGTAATGAACTCGGTGAAACACTTATCAAGAGACGAATAAATATATGCTGCATTCAAGAGATGAAATGGAAGGGGTCAAAAGCTCTTCTTATATGTGATTTTGGAGATGTAAAACTACACGTTTCATTACTTGTATAACAAAGATTTATTCAGATTACAATCAATACATGTTCTCTTTCAATGACATACCTAACAGGAAGTATAAACATTAGTATTGCCATCCTTCACACTCTACAGAGTTGCCAGCATAAATATTAACACCCCCTTCCAACTCTAGTACTTTAGAAGTCTTATATAAAATAAAAATATTTTACACAAAATTATGTTTTACAAAGACCCAATAATGCTCTGAACTTTTCAAATTTAATTCTTGGTAAAGCTTTGGTCATCATATCTGCAATTTGCTCATTAGTACTTATGTAACATAATTTCACAATATCTTTGCTAATAATATCTCTGATAAAATGATGTTTAATATCAATATGTTTTGATCTTTTTGTTTCTAAAGTATTGGCCATTTTTATAGCAGATTGATTGTCTTCATAGACATGTATTACACTTAATTCAACACTCAATATATCTTCTATCAATTGTTTCAAAAATAAACATTCGGTTAAACATAAAGAAATAGCAACATATTCAGATTCTGCTGAGGACAAAGCAACAACAGTCTGTTTTTTAGATTTCCAACAAATTAAATTATTATTCAATTTTATAACATATCCTGTAATACTTTTTCTATCAATTATATTTGAACCAAAATCAGCATCAACATACGCTGTTAAAAAATAATTTTCAAAATTATTACTCTTACAAAATTTTAAACAAAAATTCTGAGTTCCTTTAAGATATTTCAAAACATTTTTCAAGCTTTTCCAATGAGTAAATGTAAATGTATGCTGAAATTGACTATAGTAAGTAACAGCAAAACATAAATCTGGCCTAGAACCTAACATAATGTACATTAAACTTCCTATCAATTCTCTATAAGGCAAATAAGAATAATCATCATTATTAGTATTTTGAGTTAGCTGTAAGCTTACATTAATAGGTACATCACTTTTATTACAATTTAACATTTCAAATGTTTCCAAAACTTTACTAATCAATTATTTCTGAGAAATAAAAATACAATCATCGACAAACTCTATCTCTATTCCCAAAAATTTTAATTTATTTCCATTTTAATCTTTCATTTCAAAATTAGAATGTAACAACTTTTTCAAATTAAAAATTTCTGCATCATTGTCTGAAAATATAAGTATATCATCTACCCATATGAGTAAGTATAAATTTCCTTTAATATACAGACAAGGATCAACTTTACTTCTATTAAGACCAATACTAATCAAATAAGAATTAAAGCATTCATTCCATTGTTTTGGTGCACATTTTAAACCGTATAAAGATTTTTTCAATTTACAAACTAAATTTGGGGTTACACACTTTAGCCCATCTGGTGGTTTCATATACACAGGTTCTTTCAACTGTCCATTTAGAAATGCAGATTTCACATCCATCTGATGAATTCTCAAATTTTTCTCTATAGTTAAAGTTAGTAAGACACGTAGTGTCAACATACGAGCTACTGGTGCATATAGGTCTTCTTCATTTGTATGTTCTTGCATGAATCCTCTAGCTACTAGTCGAGCTTTCTTCATTTCCTGATTATTCACTGTTTTCTTTGTAAATATCCACTTTGAATCAATTAACTTTACATTTGTGGGTTTAGTTACCAAATCCCATGTACCATTTCTTTCGTGATTTGTAAGTTCTTCGTTTATGGCTGATTGCCATCCATCGTCAGATTCAATTGCCTCTTTAAATGTTGATGGATATTCTGATGGCAATGTTCCCACCGTTAATGCTGCCACCATGTTTAACTCATAGTCATCAAATTTTGAAGGTTTCCTTTTCTGTCTTTTGCCATTATTCTCACATTGTGGCTGAATCTCGTCAATTTTTATGATCTCTTCTTCACTCTGATCTGAATTTTCATTATAACCTTCACTTCTATCATCATCGTATGTATAAATAGTTGGTGTTTTTAAAACAAAAGTTTCATCAAATTTTACAGATTTTGCTGTCACAACTTTCTTAGACATTGGGTCCCATAGGCGAAAGCCATTTGAAGCATAGCCAATCATAGTTAAAGTTTTACTCCGTTCTGATAATTTTCCCTTTCGATCTTCTTTTGGAATATGCATGTAAGCAGTACTTCCAAATACTCTTATGTTATTAATGTCAACGTTTCTATCATACCATACTTCAGCTGGAATTTTATTCTTGGTTGCCGTAGTTGGTAAGCGATTAATGGTGTATACTGCAGATCTGACAGCCTCACCCCACATCTCCTTTTCAAGATTTGACTCTGTAATTAGACATCTTGCCATATTCATAACTGTACGATTCATTCTTTCACAAATACCGTTCTGTTCGGGATTACGAGCAACATTGTATTCAATTTGTATACCCTTTTGGCGACAAAAATCTTTAAACTGTGTAGAACTATACTCTCCACCTCCATCGCATCTAAACCGGGAAATTCTTGATTGAAATTTTGCAGTAACCATAGCTTCAAATTCAATAAACTTTTTATACACTTCTGATTTCGCTTTCAATAAATAGACACAGGTAAAATGCGAAAAATGATCAATAAACATTACATAATATTTGTATCCATCATAAGTTATCGGTGTTATTGGTCCTGCAACGTCTGAACTGACAACTTCCAAAATCCTTTTTGCTTTCTTGTCATCAGAAATTGAATTAAATGTGCTTCTTGTCATCTTTCCTTTTAAACATATTTCACATAGTGATTTAGCACGATAAATTGACGAGTGTCCCATTCTCCTATGCAATAAATCGTCGTCAACAATATTTACACATGATTTGTTGTTATTTATTTTTAACGTGACAATATATTAACTTCCAATTTTCTTGCCTTGCATAAATAATTTTTCATTTTTCAAAAATATTACTTTACCTTCACTAAAAATTACTTTACATCCTTCACTTTCTACTTTTTGCACAGACAGTAGATTATACTTTAGATCTTCACAAAAAAGAACATTTTCCATTTTTAGGTTATGACCACCGTATTTCATATAGACACTTCCTCGCTTCGTTGCATTTAAAGTCTGATTCTTTTTGGCCACATTAAACAGAACATTAATATTTTCTGTCTCCATTAGACAACCTTCGGACTCTGCTCCAATTAGATGGTTTGTTGCACCACTGTCAACAACAAAATCAATTTCATTTGATGATACATTTTTTCTCATATCATTGTAGGATTCTGTCATAAAAATAATATTTTCCTCCTCGTCTTCTTCCATGTAAAAACATTTTTCTTTTCTATTTTGGTTCTGAACTTTTTTTAATTTTGGACATTCAAATTTTCTATGGCCTCGTACTGAACAATAGTGGCACTTAAAAGGAAAATTTGACGTATTATAAGCATCGCTGCCAGAAGCATTATTCTTATTTTCATATATTTTTACTGGGTTCTTATTATTTTTCTTTACATGTGAATAGAATGCTACCTCACTATTATTTCCTCCATTTCTATCACGAAGCTGGTTAGCTTCTTCTTGTAGTAACTTACTTTTTACAAATTCGATGTTAATACTGCTTGGATCGTTTGAAAATAAGACATCGATTGACGAGGTTATATGACGATACGATTTCGGCATTGCTATTAACAACTGTGAAACTATTTCCTCTTCTTCCATTTTTGCTCCAGTTCCCATCAACTCTTTTACCTTTGAAAAAAAGGCTACAAAAAAGTCTTTTAATTGTCCTCTGGTAAATTTCATTTCACTCAGCTCCCTCTTTAAATCGATTCTTGCTGCAAGCCCTCTTTTAGTAAAAGTTGATTTCAGCGCCTCAAACATATCCTTTGCTGTTGTTTTAGTGCAAACAGTATTTAATACACAATCTGCTAGTGATTGAACAATTATGTCCCTTGCTTTTACATCCATCTTCAGAAAATCTTCATCTTTTGTCTTCGGGGGATTTTCATTTAATACTTTTAAACAATTCTCACGTTCTAGACGAATTTTTATACGAAATTCCCATTCTGGGAATCCTTTTCCATCAAAAGGTTTAAGGTTTATCACATGTTGTGCCATAGCCATGTTTTCAACTACAAACAGAAGAACCTCTTCCACAAAAACAGACTTTTCCTGACACTTCTTAGTAAACTTAATAAAAATAAGCACCTGGGCCCATAACCTCTTCTTATATGTGATTTTGGAGATGTAAAACTACACGTTTCATTACTTGTATAACAAAGATTTATTCAGATTACAATCAATACATGTTCTCTTTCAATGACATACCTAACAGGAAGTATAAACATTAGTATTGCCATCCTTCACACTCTACAGAGTTGCCAGCATAAATATTAACAAAAGCCAGGAATATAGGACACGGTTACAAACTTTTATATCATGGTCAAGACGCGAAGAGAAACGGTGTGGGTATAGTGCTGGATGAGTGCGTGCAAGATAGATTGATCAGTATCGAGAGGAAAAGTGACAGACCGATGGCGGTGAAGCTTGCTATTGGCGACCAACCATGTGTGAATGTGATTACAGCCTACGCCCCCCAAATTGGCTGCACAGCTGATGAAAAAACATCTTTCTGGGAAGACCTAGACGACTTGATGCAGTCAATACCACTTAATGAATCACGATATATTGGAGGAGACTTTAATGGCCATGTAGGCACGACACTTATAATGATAATCACGACGGTAACGGCTATGGTACGATAAACTCTCAAGGAAATGATATACTACAGTTTATATCAACGTATAACCTAGCAGCCGCAAATACATTTTTTAAAAAACCAGATGAACATCTAATCACCTACTTTAGTGGAGGATGTAGCTCAGGATAGTGCTGGATCGTCCGAATTCAGACACTAGCGCGCACCATAGGTTGATTACATTATGACTGATAGGCTAAATATAAAATGATTCAGGGACTGCAAAGTGATTTTGGGAGAACCATTCACGACACGTGGAACGATTTTCAGAAGATGTGTACAGTTGAGGCCAGCAAGATCCTGGGCGTGTCTAAGGGACCATTGTCAGACAAAAGAGAAACACATTGGTGGAAAGAAGATGTTAAATCTGTACTGGCTCAAAAAAAGAACAGTGGCAGAATACTCAAACTGAGGAGAATAAAGTTTTGTACAAGACAGCAAAGCTAGCCGAAAAAAGGTCCGTAGCACAGGCAAAAGCAGAAACTTATCAAAACTTATGAAGAATTGGAAATGGCAGGTAAAGTAATGAAATCTACAGAATTGCAAAATACAGAAACATAGCTACCAAACACATAAAGACCACAAAATACATAAAAAATACCAGTGGCCAAATGCTTACCTCCAATAAAGACATTCAAAGACAGGAAGGAATATTACCAGGGTCTATTCAATGAGAGCTATCCATGCAACTGTATTGATGAACTGAGACCAACAATAGGACCAATACATACAAGAAATCTCAAAAAAGGAGGTTAAAGAAGCCATATCAAAAATGGCAAACAAAAAAGCCACAGGACCCGACGAAATTCCGGCAGAACTATGGAAAACTCTGAACGATGACGGCATCACATTTCTTACTGACTTGTTCAATATCATCGTGAGGGATAAGCACATTCCAGAAGGCTGGAGACATAGTTTTACTGTACCATTTTACAAGGGCAAGGGTGACACTGGATCATGCGAGAACTACAGGGCCATAGAACTTATAACACATACACTTAAAATATAGGAACGCATAATGCACCAACGGCTACGAGACCTAACTAATATAACAGAAAATCAGTGCGGGTTTGTCACAGATAAATCTACAATGGACGCAATACAAACGGTCAGAATTGTGATGGAGAAATATCAATTCTACCGGTGTTTAGTAAAGTCCTCGAACGTATTGTATATGACCAAATTCATCACACGGTTAAACTAAATATCCAAAATCATCAACACGGTTTCCTACGTCGTCGCTCTGTTCTTTCAAATCTTATTACACTTACCGAGTATGTCACAAGCAACATGGATAAAAGACGCCAAGTGGACGTGATTTATACTGATTATGCAAAGGAATTTGACAGAGTAAACCACGACATACTGCTATCTAGCCTAGCCTAAATTACATAGCCTAGGTATATATGGAGACTTGTTCAGGTGGTTTACATCATATGTTCGGAATAGAATGCAGTCAGTGATGGTCGAAGGATTTAAATCCAGCTTCTTTGTTCCTCCTTCAGGTGTTCCTCAGTAGTAAGAAGTATATACTACGCAATTAACTCCATAACCGACTGCTACAAACTTCAAGAAGACCTTGACAGATTATAGTCTTACTGTACATTAAATCAATTAAAACTAAACTTATGGAAATGCAATAAAATAAAATGTAATAAATGAAAGAAACCAGAACGATGGTATGGGCATGTAAATAGAAGGGGAGACGATCACGTGGTCGGGGTGGCCCTAAATATTCCCACACCACCCAGAACTAGAGGCCGTCCACAGGCCACCTGGTGGACGAGTATTGAGAGAGAGCTGAGGAAGGACCAGCTGACAATTGAGATGACACAGGACAGAAAGACGTGGAGACTGCGTACCAGGAGGGCCGACCCCGGATGAACTGGGAAGTGGACCAGCCAAAGAAGAAGATTGAAATGCAATTAAACAACATTTACCCACATCATAAACAAGAAAAACTTCACGTATACCTTCAATGACTCTAACATCAATGAATCAATTATATAAGAGACCTTGGTGTGATACTTGATTCAAAGATAATTTTTTTTATTTATTTTATTATTACATTGGAAAACCAACAGTACATACAAATGATAAAATACAAGGGAAAACATATATTGAAAATATTAATGATATAATAAAGATTTAAATCAAATAAATTTTAAAGTTAAGCAAATAAACTAAAATTATGAAAAAAAAAGAATTATATTTAATTTTACGTTCTACTGAAATTTTTCGCAAACGCGACTCCCATTCACCGGTATCGCTCTATGCTGAGCATCGTCAGAATGGTGAAAAATAATGAACTTTTATCTGTTCCTTTGAGTAGTGATAGTTTCAATAGAGAATTAAATGTCATTAAAAATTTAGCTATGAATAATGGGTATACTTCAAAGATGGTTGATTCTCTTTTATATAGAAATTAAATTGTAAATACTGTGATGCCATTTATGTGGGTAAGATTGGGAGATCTATAAAACAGCGTTTCCTTGAGCATCATAGAACGTTTAGGGGACTGTCTGGCTATTCAGAAATGGCGGACGACTGCATAGAACATAATCATTCTTTTGGTTTGGAAAATGTAGAGGTTTTGCATTCAGAATATAAAGGATGGAAACTTGATGCTCTAGAAATGTTAGAAATTAATAAAAATAAAAAAGGCAACATTGTTAACATCCAGATACCAATGGTATCGCCACTTCTCCAAACATAAGCTCACCCACATAATGGCAACATTGTATAATTATTGTAACTCCACCCACATATTTGGCAACGCTGTGGAGTTAATGTAGCTCCACCCACACATGTGACAACGTTGTTAATGCTGAGTGAAGTAGAAATTAGCTTATTTTTGTTTTAGTTTCGTTTGGACCTTGATAATGCCAAGTCACCTTGGCGAAAACGTTCGGTCGTTAGTATAAAAAATATTGTGGAAAAATACAAAGTTATTTATGTACAATGGATTTCCACTCTGTAAACACAAAAACTATAGAAACTTTATTATTAATTTTTGTACAACTTAAACCTGGTTTAAAATATTTTCATACGCTCCTCCCCAACCAACAATTCCATGCATAAGCAAAGAATGAACCGTCGCATAATAAACATTTTTAAGATAATTTGAATTTAAGACATTTTTTAATCTTATGAAGACATATATACATTTCCTTATTCATTCACTGAATCACTTATATGCGCTTATACATACACATTTAACATACACAAAGTTATTTATTTATTCATTAATAATAAAGGTTATACTAAAGAAAAAACGTACATTTCCCACAAAAACACTTTTTGATACATTTAAAGTTCATAAAAAAGAAGATATTTATAAAAAAAAAATTTTTACAACTTTTTTTAAGATAATGTATTGCAAAAGTTTAAAAAAATATGTCACTACGATTCCGAAGCGATTTCGTAATACTTGACAAATGCAAAACAATTACATTTATATGGGAATAAAGAATTTCAATTGCCTCCCAGATGAAAAAACATTTCACAATCTAAACTGGTGTATGTAATGATGTATGTATTGATATGACCAAAATTGTTTCGAATTTCCTTTTTCTATTGTTTTTTATGTATATTTTTTTTTTTATTCTTTTTTTCACCCTTGTATAACTATGTATTAATTGTACCTATTATGTAATCTCAAATGATTCCCTCATCAAGCACAAGGTTTTAGTCTTTTTGATGAGGTAATGCAACAATTTTACCATAGTATATCATTATGTATTTGTAAATTTATTTGTAATATTGTTAAAAAAACAAGATGTTAAATAAATAAATAAATGAGTGTATGTATCATGTATAAGTATATTGGGTAGTACTTACATGTGTGTGTATATATATATCTTAATTATTTTATTTATTAATTTACTTATTTATTTAACCTTTTTGTACATATGATTAGTACACTGGCGGGCTTTTTGCCTAATGGCAATTTCTTCCAACCAACCAAATTATGAGCTTATGTAGCTTAATTATGAGACGTATTTAAACATTTTGATAACAAAATTGAGACAATTAGTCTAAAGCTTCTGCCATTTTTGATGTGTCATCATATTATTTTCTTTTTTCAATAATTTTTTTTTCAGACATTTTTCTTTAAAAATATCTGTTTAATGTTCGGCGTATGCAGATTCGCCCATCTGGTTCGATAATATTTCAACAAAGATATCGGGCAAGTCTTCGGCGTATGTTCATACGCCCTTCTGGCTCGACAAATTCGCATATGTCAGCATACGCCCAAAATTATTTTTTGAAATATCTCGAAAAATACGCAACGGTAAGCTGTGATTTATACAGATGGTGGAGGTCTTGATAAAGTTTCGTTTGGCATAAAAAACGACAAATCGCTTTTTGCAGATACGCCCTTCTGGCTTGACGCCCGCGATGTGTATGTGTATTCTTACAATTTCTTTTTCATTTTTATTCTTATATTTATAGTTTAAAACATGTATATAAATTTATTTCTTCTCCTTCCCCCTTCACATTCCTTCCTTATTATAAGGCAACATGTAATTGGTGCATTACATTATATTACTTAAGGTTATGTTATCTAGTTACTTTATATCTCTTTAAATTAAGTACCTAGCTGTACCTGTTTGTTGTCAAATAAATAAGATAAAAAAAAATGTGCGAAAAAGCGAATCCCCTCTGCATTGTATTCGCTGCTGTAATAAACAAATGTGACGACGCGTATTTACAAAATATAAATTCTATTTTAATCAGTTAAAGATGAATATTTTTAGGCTAATGATTATACCGGCGCCTTCAAAAGGTAGATTTTGCAAATGTGCTTACTTGAAATATCCGCAGCGTGTTTCTCTCTTATTTTATATGCAGCATTAAATAATATATCTGGTCGGTCTTTCACAATTTTCGTGTATTTTTTATATACTTTCACGGCATAAGATTTAGATGGCTTTTTGATTACGACAATACGTCCTAATACTACACAGATAATATAGAAACGAGTGTCTCGGGACAGTAAAACCAATGGCTACCATAGAAAAAATACATTTCTTTAAAATCCATAGATGTCATAGCTAGATCCCTAGAAAGTGCACATACTTCAAAAGTTCTGACAGCCAGTGTGACAGCCAGTGAATGATAATACTAAAACATCGTTGATGTATGTATAAATGTAGGTATTTCTATAATACGAGTTGTTTTTGTTTATTTTTTTTAATAAAAAAACTATTATGTTGACATCTGAAGAGAAGGAGGAGAATATACTCGTCCCACGTTGGGACGCGAGATTGATATAAGGAGGCTGGGAAGAAATATATTGGTCCCATGTTGGGACGCGAAATTGATAACTAAAGAAGCTGAAAAGCATAATAAAAATAAACATTAAACTCTGCCCCTGAAAATAAAAATCAAATAAAACATAATCGGCTGCGATGTGCCTGAAAAGACAAATACATACAAATACAGGCATGGTAAAAATAATATATACATAACTGGAAAGATCTTACCAAACTGCTGGTCTCGTAACGGGACTGTGGAGGAAACACTTACACTACATATCACTTTATATTAATTAAAAATAACTTAAAACTATCTTAAATTCACCCCTCGTTGGTTATATGGACCTGAAACACACTTATTCACTACTATGCGATTATTTTTATTATTAAAAGTTATTATTAATAGTAACTTAAACTATTTTAAATTCACCCCCCCGATGATAGGTAGAGAACCTGGAAAGAACTTAATCACTACTTTATACAATTAGAAAAAAAATGCTAAGGCCGTCCGATAGCCTAGCAAACTCGCACTCTCGCACGCGGGTCTCTACAACTACCGACCAACCACTGACTCCTACCGAATGACAACTCACACTGACAACTATCGAATGATAACTCACACTCACAACTACCGAAGGACAACTCACACTCACAACTACCGAAGGACAACTGATCGGACACAGCCGGCGACCCAGCGCCCGTGGAACATGGAGTAGGGGAGGGGGGGGGGGGTTATACTGAGGAACCAACCCGTACCACCGGGTGAAAGCCAAGATTCCAGGAATCTGCTTAATGCATTTTACATTTTAAATTTATTTTCAATAGAAAAGACAAATGCTTAAATATATGAACAAGGCCTGGGAGGCCGCTATAATCCGTTCCTAGAATTAATAGAAGCAATACATTAGGCCGAAGTAAAATAATGTTTATTGGGTTTCTTTGATATCATAATGCATGGAAATATATCGATCACAATACCTATGGAAATATCAATGTACATCAAACTTTTTTAAATAAATATAAATGAAGTGTTTAAATATATTTTGAAAAGAATATTAGCCGTTTTACATAATCATTTATATTAAAATTATGTTGATCATGTAGGTTAATTACAATTTCAGTGATTTTATATCAAAAACTGTTTATTTTATTGAAATCAGACTTTCACCAATATTTTCTTCATTAACTTGATATTAGTATAGGCTATATAATATTATGAAAATATATCTTGAGGCAGCGCATAAATAAGATCAGGTACGACGAACAGACCTTTCCTTGGGCAGCCCATTCCTTTCAATGGCATTTATATATGGAGGCCGCAACCTCCTCTTGACGCAAACATTTTCGTTTATCTATAAATTTAAATTGCTATAATATCATCTTAATACCTTGATGATATAATATAATTATAGTAAGACGGAAGTACCCAACAACAGAGGCACGAAGAAGAATTATTATAGTAACATTGTAACTGGAAAACTTACAAGTAGTTTAATTAATTTATATTGAATTTTCAGCAGCGACTACTTTAAAATAATAAAGTTTTTGTCATAGAAAAATATAATATAGTGATTAAAATGTCTTTTCTATTATAGTGTATAGTCAATCAAATATAGCAAGAGATCAGAAATATGGATGAAGGGTGGAATATCCCAAATTGAAACATCAATTTATTGAATAACTTATTTTGCAATAAATTTATGTACACAATAAATGTACAATGGGAGGTTTATTGCTTGTTGGCGATATCTTCCATCCAACCATATTCATTTGTTGAAGTAATTAATGTGTATGGTATGTAACCTGCTGCTTAAATGGATAAAAATGTTGTGAAGTAAGAAGTATTGTGCACTGCACTGGGATACTGAGTCTTTTGGTATCTGAATAAACAGACAATCCGTGTTCTGAGAAGAAGTAAAATTGATTTTGAAGATAGATTGTTTATACATATTTACATTAAATTTACTTTGTTTAGTGTTTACACTTTTTATTTTGTGACAATTGTGGATGCACAGATACTGCCATATAAAATATACTTATAGCAAATTATTCTTTTTTTAAGAAAAAAATAAATAATTTGTTTCTAATGAAGAATATATTCACTTATGTTACTCAATCACACTTACATTACTGACTATTTTCTAATAGTTTTATTTCTAAATGTCTCATGGCATTAAAATCTTTATGTGATTAATATAATATAAAGATCACTAACCTACATTTTTAAACCATTACCAACCTAGCTTGTGGTGAGCTCTTACAAAAATGGGGCTATATAAATTATCCAATTATTTATATAATTCAAAATATGTACAAAATGTTTAACTAACTACCCAAAAATATATTTGCAAAATTTACATGAGGTAACGAAATGGACGAAAAATGTTTTATAATCAGCTCTAGGCTTATGTACTTTACACCTATGATATAAATTTGAAGTCGATCAGACTTATAGTTTGGGTTCTAGAGAGGACACAAAAAGGATACGCCGTACATATAAAAACATCTTGACGAAACTCAAACTGTATACTCTCTGTAGTTTCTGACAAATCGCCGTGGAGGGGTCTGTATATGTACCTAACAACCGAAACGACACAAATTTGCGGTATGCGCACCCTCTATTTTGGTTCTACTAGTTTGCCGGTGATTATACATGACACCCATTGAGAAATTGATGTAAAAAATATGCTTAAAAATTGTGAAATCATGACTCTCTACTATTCTATAGTCATCATTCGTCCTTTTCCTCATGACTGAGGATAGCGGCTGCAGTCCGTCGCCACACGTATGGCCCGCCTCCATGCCAATCTGTTTTGTGCTGAACGCAGAGCACCAGTCACCGAAGACCTCATTGTGGACTTAACCAAATCGCTCCATCTGGTCGGTGAGCGACCACGAGATCTCCGTCCCTCCACGCTGCCCATCAAAACAAGCTTCTCGAGGCAGTCAGGTTCCCTTCTGGCAATGTGTTCAAATAATTGAAGGATACGTCTGTAGAAATACATAAAAAATAAATACATCTTGATACGTCGATAGACGATCCTCGATCTTCAGCTCGTCTAGAATTGACACATTCGTTCTTCTGGCTGTAGTATAGTGATTCTATAGCAGTGGAGAGTAAAAAACATTTCAATGAAAATGTAATTCTGTGGTGTATTAGCCAATGAATAAACAAAAGTTGAATCTCACTTTGTTTATTACAATAAATAAGACAATTACAATAATTAATATATAAGTATACTATTTCAATAATTAGCATGAATAATATATTTTATCAAGTAGGTAAACAATCGACACAGTGTATCATATCGTTTGTGATAAAGCAATACCTCGTAACCCACTCACCAAAGATTTTACAGGAGAGACAAAAAACTTACATTTATACATTTTTGTGTTGTATTTTGTATAATTATGTTTTTTATATATTTGAAATAAATCTTTTAATGTGAAAAGAAGAAAGCATGGATGGCATTAATAGCCGCGAAAGGATCGAATAATGAAGAAAGAGCAAAAGAGAATTATAAAGTATGTAAAAAGGTAGTCAAAGACACAGTAAAAAGGGAAAAAGATGGTATAAAAGAGAAAGAAAGCCTGAAAATAGCCAACGACTTTCCTGGAAACATGAAAATGTTCTGGAAAGGCGTAGCGAAAAGAAAAAATGGAACTGTGAAAGCTTCGAAAGGAATAAATGATAAAGATGGAAAAATAATTATGGACGAAGACGGCGTGAAAGAAAGATGGAAAGAATATTTTAAGGAACTGTATGATAGCGGAGTAAGTGGGGACGTGAGTCAGAGAACATGGCAAGTAAGCGAAAGTGATAAGGATGAAATAACGCGAGAAGAAGTATTTGAAACAGTAAAGTAAAACACGCGAAAGCTGGGAAAGCTGCCGGATATGACAGTGTATCAGCTGAACTTATAAAATATGGCGGCGAACAGACGTTGGAGTGGTGTCTCTCTCTTTTCAACAAATGTTGGGAAGAAGGACACACTCCCTCAGACTGGAGAAATGCAGTCGTGGTACCTTTGTATAAAGGTAAAGGATCGAAGCTCGACTGCAAAAACTATAGAGCCATAAGTTTATTAAGCTCAGTTGGTAAGATGTATGCAAGGATCCTGGATCAAAGAGTGCGAAAGATTACAGAAAGCAAGATATGGGATGTCCAAGGTGCGTTTGTGGGCGGCAGAGGATGTATAGACCAAAATTTTTTTTCTGCGCACGGTCACAGAAAAGGTTCTGGATAAAAATCAGAAAATTTTCTGTGCCTTCATAGACCTAGAAAAGGCGTATGATAAAGTTGTTAGAGAAAAATTATGGGATATACTAGCAGTGTATGGAGTGAAGAGCAAGCTGATACGCGCAATCGCGTCATTATATGAGAACAGCGAAGCATGTGTTCGTGTCAACGACACAGTGACAACGTGGTTCTCTATAAATAATGGCGTTAGACAAGGGTGCGTGCTATCTCCATGGCTCTTTAACTTGTACATTGATTTCTGCATAAGAGCCCTTAAGGATGAAAGCAAGGGTCTGAAATTGAGTACTGTAATGGTGCGAGATTTGATGTATGCAGACGATAAAGTTCTATTAGCAGAAAGTATGGAAGAGTTACAGTATCTTGTAAGTCAGGTATATGAAGGATGTATAGAGAATGGACTTAGGATGAATGCCAGCAAATCAAAGACAATGGTCTTTGAAAAGAGTGAAAGCAGAACAGCGTGTAAAATAAGAGTAGAGAACGAATGGCTCGAGCAAGTCGAAGAATATGTGTACTTGGGAAGCATATTTCAATGGAATGGACGACTCGATAAAGAGATCGAAAGAAGAGTTATGGCAGGAAACAGAGTGAATGGAGCACTAAGACCAATTATGAATGATCGCAACATATCAAAGGATGCCATAGTTGCCATTCATAACGCCGTCGTAGTGCCAACCTTGACGTATGCAAGTGAAACCTGGACATGGCAGAAGACGCATGAAAGTAGAATAAATGCAGTTGAAATGAGATCGTTAAGAAGGATTTGTAATAGAACGATGTATGACCGGGTAAGAAATGAGGACATAAGGAAAGAATGTAAGATGAAGAAAGATGTCATTACTAGAATGAAAGTGAACACATTGAGATGGTTTGGTCACATGGGGAGAATGAATGAGGAGCGCCTGACGAAGAAAATATACAGAGCGGAAAGGAATGGAGTGAGAGGTCGGGGACGCCCAAGAAAGGGATGGCACGACCATGTGAACGAAATTTTGAAAGACGGAAATGTTAGAAGTGTGAGCAATAGACGAGCATGTATGAGACGATGCATGAATGTGGACGAAGCGAGGGATGCGTGCCAGGATAGAAAAATGTGGCGTTCGGTTCTCTCTGCCTACCCCGCAAGGGACATGGCGTTATGGTATGTATGTATGTATCTTTTAATCATAGGGTATCTAAATTTATGTGAAATATAATATTTTTTTTATGTGGGATATTGGGTATTGCTTCCCCAAAAATAACAAAATTGTGGCTTACGAGTAATTACTTTTAACAAATTTATGGATTGAAAATCCTATAGTGCTACAATAAAGTCACATGTTTTACAAGTAATATGTGCAATAATAATAAATTATTAATTCATTTAAAAAAACAATAGAATCCATTACATATTGGGTATTTTCCTTTTGCACGTAGCTTTCTTTATCCAATCACAAAATTCACCTAATGATAATGTCGATAAAGACATAAACTTGCACACTGGAACATTTTCTTTATCTACATTTAAATGATGGGCAAAAAATTCATGGCTGGATTTTTTTTGCTTGGAATTTTGTTTTTTATAATATAGCATATACAAAGTGAAATATAGAGAAAAAAAGATATATATGTAACTCAGAGAAGAAAACAATAAAAGACACATTATAGAAAAAATCTGTTTATTAACACTAGAGTACTCGGCCCTTCAAGTACTCCTTGAGTGCTCGCGCAGAGCACATGTGTCACCCATTACAATTAGCAATTTTTGATATTTTATTTAATGGAAATAAGAAAAACAAGTCCATGGGGTTTAAAAGATCTGAAAATGAATACTGCCTTTATGTAAAATCAACAGACAACGGTTACATATACTTACCAGTATTTGTTGACGATTTGTTGATATCAGGTACTGAAGAGGAAGAGGTGTCACATGTAAAAATAGTCTAAATAGTAATTTTAAAATTAAAGACCTTGGTCCTGCATGTAATTACTTGGGCATGACTATTCACCAAGATATGGTTAAGAACCAAATTAAGTTAAATCAAACTGCCTATCTCACAAACATATTAAGAAAATATAATATGCAAGATTGTAAATCTATGTCAACTCCGTTAGGTGCTAACTTTGATCATAGTAGCTTAAAAGGAAAATCTTCTGAGAGCCCAGAGTTAGAAAGTAATTGTAGAAGTTTAATTGGTGCTCTCATGTATGCCATGTTATGCACAAGACTAGATCTCGGTATTTGTTTGAGTATACTAAGTCGCTATCAATCTTGTGCTAGCAAAGAACTATGGTCTGCCTTAAAAAGAGTCCTACGTTATATAAAGGGAACTGTAAATTTAAGTTTAGTGTTTGCATTAGACAAAGAAAATATTAATGGGTATTTTAAATCAAACAAATGATTTGGTCTACATATATATTTTTTCCTGACCACTGGTATACAGACAAAAACTATAATACGTCTGATCTTCACCCTTTTCGGTAAAGACTTTATATTTTTAAACAGCTGTACTGTAGGTTTTTTCATTACCTACCTAAACACCTGCATCGACGTAATTCCCAACATAAACCATATTACAACTGTTTTGAACAATCCATAACTGCAAAAATGTACCGAATTTTAGTATATAAGAAAAAGCAGAGTTTTTATGTTTACCAGTTGATAAGGGCCTAATAAGCTGAAACGGTCGTCCTGGACTCAGGAAAAAATATATATGTAGACCAAATCATTTGTTTGATTTAAAATACCCATTATGGAATTCTACATATTCAACACCGTCAGCATTGACAAAATTAAAAAAAAAAAAAAAAAAATGAAAATATTATCGTGGGCTATGTAGACTCAGATTGGGCAGGATATAAAGTCGATCGTAAGTCAACTGCTGGCTATGTTTTCATAGTGCTAGGATGCACAGTTTCATGGATGTCAAGAAAGCAAGCAGCGGTTGCCTTATCATCGACTGAAGCAGAATATGTAGCAATAAATTTAGCTGTAAGTGAAGCTTGTTGGTGGCAAAATTTGATTCATGATTTCAGAGTGTATGATGAAAAGGTAAAAATAATAATTTATGAAGATAATCAAAGTGCGATCAAGATATGCAAAAGTCCATCTCATCATACAAAGCTGAAACATTTAGATATTAAATTACATTTTGTAAAAAATAAAATTATTAATAATGGTATTAACATTGCGTATATTCCAACCAATGAACAAATAAGTGATATGTTAACTAAACCTCTTGCGAGAAAGATATTTGTGTACTCAGGGATGGATTAGGATTAGAATGAAAACAACAATTTTTTTAATGTAAAAAAATATTTTTTTTAGACATGGTATTCATTGAAGAGGGGTATTGTTAAAAAGTGGCAATGAACACTAGTTTTAAAAAATGTTTTAGCGTAGCTAAACTGCTCCCTGTCTACTTATCTCTGTGTGCCTAACTCTGTTCAATTTTGTTCAATGGTGTAAGACATATGTAAAGTTACTGTAAAGGATTTCCACATAAATAAATACATACAAGATTAAATATATATATATATATATATATATAATATATAAATAAATTATGTATATAAATGATATATATATATATATATATATATATATATATATATATATATATATATATATATATATATATATATATATATATATATATATATATATATATATATATATATATATATATATATATATATATATATATATATAAATGTCTTTTAATATATATAAATGATATTACAACAATTTTCATTGTAAATTTTTAACAGACGTTCATCTGCATCAGACTTCAACCAACTTTTCGTATACATTGATAAAATGGCTGGGAAAGATAACCACTCTACTGTAAATAGTTTCGAATGTGATGAATGTAGATGTCGATATAAACATGAAAAAAATTCAAACGCGCATAGAAGAAATATTCATGGTATAACCACTGCTTGTAAAATAAATCCGGTTACTAAACAGGTAGAATGTAATCTTTGTAAATGTGTTTTTTCTACTAAATCATCGTTATTAAAACACAGAAAAAACGTACATAATACATCCAAAACCCGCAATTGTAGAATAAAGTGCTCAGAATGTTCTAAACATTTAGTTTCCTATAAAAGGTTGAGAGAACATTTTGTAAAAGAACATGAAAAGGAATTTCATATTGAAAAACTGACATTGAAATGCAATGAAGGTAAACTCAGACTTTATTTATTATTTCAATTGATAATACATTACATATTCTTAGAGAAATTGTAGCATTGAATGTATTTTTGATTACTTGACAAAATTGTTAATTTTTAGATTTTCTAGAGTGGAAGGAAAACTATGAGAGGAAGAATTTTTATTCTTATGTGTTGGATACTTCTTCTAAGAAATGTAAATCTAATACAGTCAAATATTACTATCACTGCCATAGATCTAATTCTTATAAAGGGCGAGGAAGTAATCAACGATCTATAAAAAATATAGGAACAAACAAAATTGGAGCAGCTTGCCCATCTACAATTGAAGTGGTGGTTAAAGACGGCACATATTGTGTTACGTTATTTAGCACTCACATAGGACATGAAGCTGAAATTGGCAGAATAACTCTCCAAGCAAACGATAGAGCTAAACTTGCAGCTAATCACCAGAATGCATCTTTTTGATAATGTATTCATTCCTTTATTTTTATCATTGTGCATCAATGAAAGTGGTTTGGGCATGATGAGAGAATGATTGATAAAAGTGACTGTGGCCAACAGGAAGGGTCTCAGAAAATGGATGTATGGTTATAGACGAGGAAAATGTCAAGGAAAGATGGAAGGAATACTTTAAAGAGTTATATGAAAGTACGCAGTATGACAGTGTGACGTACGAAAGAGTACCAATAAATGAAATTGAGAATGACAGAAAAAATTTCAATAGAAGAAGTTAGAGAAGCAGTGAAGCATGCACGTACATGAAAGGCTGCGGGATTTGATTGCATACCAACTGAATTTATTAAATATGGTGGCGAAAATACGATAGAATGGTGTCATTGCCTCTTCAACAAATGTCGGTAGGACATACTTCATCAGATTGGAGGAACGATGTAAAACGGCTGAAACGATAAATGATTATGTAAAACGGCTAATATTCTTTTCAAAATATATTTAAACACTTCATTTATATTTATTTACAAAAGTTTGATGTACATAATAGTTTTTTTATTAAAAAAAATAAACAAAAAACAACTCGTATTATAGAAATACCTACATTTATACATACATCAACGATGTTTTAGTATTATCATTCACTGGCTGTCACACTGGCTGTCAGAAATTTTGAAGTATGTGCACTTTCTAGGGATCTAGCTATGACATCTATGGATTTTAAAGAAATGTATTTTTTCTATGGTAGCCATTGGTTTTACTGTCCCGAGACACTCGTATATAGAATACTACATCCTGCCCACAGAAAATCTCCCTTTTCTGTGGCATGTCAACATTGACTTGAACCATAGATTTTTATTATAATAATATACTAGATGTCGTAGTTAGGAAATTTTGTATGAATCGAATAGAGTCATTTTTCCGGTGGGTTTTTGACGTTTTGGTTCCAGACCACATCGTTTTTCTATAGAGAATAACGACTAATGTGAATTGTTTTCGGATTTATTTGTCTAAAAAAACATTTTAATTATGAATGTTTAGAGAACAGTTTGGTATCTAGAATGTGTTGAAATTGATATAAGGAAGCTGGGAAGAAATATATTGGTCCCACGTTGGGCCGCGAAATTGATATATAAAATCGCTGAAGAGGCTGAAAAAAAGGCTTTACGTTGGGATGCACCAAATTGATATCGCGTGGGGCCAAATTGTTATAAAAATGATAAATAGACGTTGCTGGAAAGGACAAATTAAACATATCAGCTCCTGCTGAAAAGTGAAGTACAAAAATAAAAATTAAACGCTGTCTCCAAAGAAGTCTGAAAGGACAAGTAAGTACACAAAAATAAAGGCATGGCAAAAATAATATATAAATTGGAAAGATCTTACCAAACTGCTCTCCAACTAGGATTGCAATGAAACACTTATACTTTAACACTTAATTACTTTTTTATAACATATTAAAACTATCTTATAATCACCCCTCGTTGGTAATGCTATCTTAAAGAATTTTTTTATTAATACTTATAATCACCCCCCGATGATAGGTAGAGAACCTGAAAAGAACTTAATCACTACTTTATTCCGACAGCCCAGCCAATCAAATATTAATGGTGCTATTGTCGCGACCTCTCCTGTTGGCGTTATTTTTTATTTGAATTCGGCGCCAAATCAGACCACAAACTAATATTTGAGAAAAATTATTATGTGTGAATAAAAATAATATTTTTTGACATTACGATAACCTCCAAAATGTAACAGATGACAGTCGAAATTATACACGCGTCCTGTCGATACGGACCGCGCTCACTGAACAGCCGAGGGATGTCGATGTATGTCCGCATCCCTCATGGCCAGAGCAGCTGCAAAATGCACCAAAGGGTGTCGGTTAGGCTCGCTCCATATCGGCAGCCATGGACGTGACACCTGGAGTGCCGAAATGGATCGGCGCACCACCATTCGGCAAGAGAGCCACTTTCCTGGACCGAAGCGGGTGCTGAGTTTGGAAAGTGTTCCAAACGCTGTTGGGTCGCGCTGGACCCTGGAGCAACGGCCTGCATCTCCTTGAGACTCGCCCCGCCGCGGTTCGCTCCCGCCAGTCACCCAACCGGCATCTGCCGGTGTCTGGGACCCGAGGTTGCTTTCGCCGATAGCCTTGCCCCTTCGCCCATCGACGACGATCCATTCCGGCATTGACGGTGCATCATCACGCTCCTGGCCATGAAGAAGATTATGTGTGCCCCAGAAAACTATATATATGTGACAATTTTATTTTATGTGACAATATTTCGGCTGTGTTTGTTTTAAAGTTATTTCTTTTATTGAATTCATTTTAACGTGTGACGTCCAATGTTGACTCTTATTTATTTTAATTTGTGACGTCCTAATTTATTGCCAATTTTAATTCTTTATTTTATAAGAAATTTTATTTATTTTATTTTGTAACATGGCCGTGCTGTCTGACGTATGTATCGTTAAACCACGGCTTCAGTTATCGTTTAGTTTTTATATTCCTCTCGTTCAGCGAGGTTATGTGTGGACAATCTAATTCCATTTTGACATTAAAAAGGTGAGCTCATATCTCAAAGCCTCTTGGGAGGAGGGTATCACTATCCCGTTCGCGGACAATATACTGAATTCGGTTCGACTAGCGTTAGACTACGTATACTATGTCATGGCTGACAACCACTGACTCCTACCGAATGACAACTGACTGGACACAGCAGGGCGACCCAGCGCCCGTGGAACATGAATAAGAAGGGGTGGGGGGTCTAATTGCATCGCTGGGTGAAAACTAAAGTTCCAAGAATCTGTTAATTACATTTTACTTTTTAAATTTATTATCAAAACAAAAGATAATGTTTAAATATATGAACAAGGCCTGGGGGGTCGCTATAAGCCGTTCCTATAATTAACAGAAATACATTATTCCAAAAGTTGTTATAGCCGAAAAACAGTGTTGCCGAAAAACGATAATTTTTAATTTTTTCCGCGGCAACATTTTGGCGGAAGACTACTAGCGCCGCTGACGGCGTGAGAGAACGACAAAGAAGCTTATAGCCAACGCGTCAGTGACGCGCTCTCTTGACAACCAACGCTCGCAGTGTGAACTCTTGGCATCTGACATTCGTAGTGTAAACATCTTTTTTATTGAACGGCTGTGGTAAACGAACGGAACGACGCCGTCATCGGTCAACACGCGCGTCCCGATGGCGGCCATATTTTCAAGAGCACGAGGAGGTCTGTGTGACAGGTCCCGTCACGCTGATGGTGCCCCAGAACCAAGATGAGGGCATCAACAGGACAGGAGGTTGGAGGCAGAGCGCAGTGTGGGGCCACCGCGTAGGGAACGCGGCGGCTCGCAGATTGGACCACGAGGGGCAATCCGTGTCGTCTGGGGCGTCGGTTCGCCTCCGGTGAGGCCCCAGCTGGTATGCCACCTCTGTCGAGATGCGCCGTCACAGCGTGCCGTGGGGCACAGAACCAGCCATGGGTGACGGTCTGGAGGAGGAGATCAGGAGGAGAAGAAGAAGCCACGCCGGACACGAGGAAGACCTGCTAGCCTGACGCAGAGGCTGGGCCCCACCGAACTACAGTCACCACGTGGAAGACAGTGACATACCTGGAGGAAGGATGTCGCTGTACCCTGGGGCGGTATATTCTGGTCGGCGTTTTTTCGTGTGTTCGCGTGTGTTTGACAGTTCGTTTCGGTAGATGCCACGTGTTTCTGTTTTATTTGTTGTCTGTTGTTTTTATTTAATTATTTTTTTTGCCATGGACCATTTGTGAACATTATAAATAAAAAATCGCCGTACTAAAACAATTTTCATAGTGTCACCATCATTTCTCTCATTTTCTTCCCCACACCTTGGCTTGATGTTTCCTCGTGGTAGACGAGAGGTCTCATCAAAGTAAAATAATTAAATTTGGATTTCTTTGATAAAATGCATGGCAATATATCGATCACAATACTTACGGAAATATCAATATGTAAAGAAAACTTAAATATGTTGCCAACCAAAACGTCAAACGTTGGATATTCCGTGATTCACTTTTTGCACGGAGTGCTACATCTAATATTATAATATAAATCTATGATAGCAATATAATGACTTTATCTGTCACCATAGTCACAGATAATATAGAAGTACCACCATAGTTGACCATAGTGGAACTGTCATTTTTTGCTCAATTTATATATTATTCAAAAATACATTTTACCTGTAATCTTTGCTTTTACTTGACGAAAGACTTGAATAATTATATATACAATATTAATTATTTGAATATTTGCAGTCATCTTTTGCTACATAAAGTCACACTCTGTAGTTGAATTAATACATAAGCATAAAATGACTACTCCATACGCTCATCTTGTGAAACTCTATCAAATGATGATTCTTCATAAGTGTGTTTTAACTTTTTTGTTAATTTAAGATTAACTGTTCATCAGTACAATTAGCTAGATCGTGGAATAGTCGTGATTTCATGTTTACTATTGCCTCAATCCATTCAAATATATTAGATAAAAATATGTATATATCAAATAGTATTTGAACAATATTCCTACTTTGTCCTTTAATCCCCTCATTGCTATGATACTCAGTCTACTTATTGTTGTATTTTCTTATTCTTCTTAGTAACTATGTGTCTATCATTTATATTGTGTTTTTTTTTTGTATTCTCTGACTTGTTATACATACATACAATCACCCTATGTCCCTCACGGGGTAGGCAGAGGGAACCGAATTGTCACATATTTATATCTTAACACAATCATCGCCTCGTCAACATTTGTGCATGTTCGTCTGTTGTTCACGCTTCTAACATTTTCGTCTTTCAACATACCGTTCACATGGATGTGCCATCCCTTCCTTGGGCGGCCCCGACCTCTCATTCCATTCCTGTCTGCAATGTATATATTCTTCGTCAGGCGTTACCCATTCATTCTCCCCATGTGGCCAAACCATCTCAATGTGTTCACTTTCATTCTACTAATATCATATATCTTCATCTTACATTCTTTCATGCACAAAGGCTAGTTTATTGACATAAGGCAATGTCTTCGAACCAACCCGAGCAACGTGAAGTCTCTAAAGTTAAATTAGAATAATAAATACCTACTTTTTCTTCTTTTAGTAGATCTATGATCTGTTTCTACAGGTCCAGCTCTCCCTCCATCTCTTTGATAGTCTTACCGGTGGTCGTTGTCCCTCTGTTATCTCGCGCATTGTAATCTTTGGCAGCCTTTCTGGATTCATCCTCTCTACATGATCTCTCCAGTATCGTCTTCTTTGCCTGCTCCATCTTACAATATCCTCCGCATTACAGGTTCCGCGGATCTCCTCATTGGAAATTCTGTCTCTGAGGGTTCTCCTTGAGATAGGTCTTAGCGTTTTCAGCTCTGTTGTTCTGAATAGCTGTTTTGTTCTCACCGTGTCTGCCCTTACTTCAGCTCCATAGGTCATTGTGGGTCTGATACATGTTTCTTTCTTATTCAACTTGTAAACTTACTGTTTAAATAAATAAATAAAATAAAAATTAAATAAATATATTCAGACCTTACTCTCAACTAGCATATGTTTATTGGCCCAAAAAGTGTCCCTCATTCATCCGGAGATAACTGCAGCTTTATTAGTCTGTTCTTTGACTTCTTTAGAGATCATTGCAACTAAATATCTCCACACCTAGATATTTAAATGTTGTGACTAGTTCTATTGGTTTATCGCCTACAGTCAATTTGAATCTCAGAGGCTGTCTGGATATTCAATAAATACCATGAGAAAAAAAAATATCAATGAAGAATAATAGGAGGGAGGGTACGTAAGGATATACAAGAAATATACAGAAACTATTTGACAGATAATGTTTTTTTAGTTTGAAATATTTTTATGGATTGAGATAATGTAACTTAATTTTGTTTGAGATAATGTAACTTAACATTATTTTATTTGAGATTAACATAACTTAATTTTGTTTGAGATAATGTAACTTAATTTTGTTTGAGATAATGTAACTTAATTTTGTTTGAGATAACGTAACTAAATTTTGTTTGTTAAATTTTATATTTTTGCTGTTTAATATTCACTTTCTAATTTTTATTCTATTTTGTATATTTCTTTTCCTTCATTTAGTATTCCCCATTATATAATAAGAATACTATTTTTCTATATTTAGTTTATTTAAGATGATTTTGTATGTATGTATGTTTGTTTAATCGTATTCTACAAACTTTTTTGTTGATGTTGTAAACTATGCAACCGGTTTCAGAACTGAACCATCCCTCAACATACTAATTTGCAACTTCAATAAATATTCGAAAATAAGTAGATTGATTGTATTATTTTTGATTTTCATATCAAAACACATAACCTCTATAGTAATAATACTAAATTTTCTTTTGGTCAAAGAAACTATTAAGCCGGTTGCAGACCAAAAGCTAAGCTAAGTTAGTTAAGCTTAGCTTGCATGGCTGAAGTCGTTTTTCATACAAGTGTGCTGACAACAAACTATGTGAGCTAGTATGAAAAATGACCTCTGCTATGTGAGCTAAGATAAGCATCCAATAGGATGCGAATAATGCTGCTTTTACCACCCTATCCAAAAGTTTTATTTTACCTCTTGGGAGACGTAGGTCTTTAAAGTAGGAATATAAAGATTTTGCGGGCAGGCCTCTCGCCCCCACTTCTACAGCATATATGACTGAGACTGTTTTATCTACCAGTTCCTTGTTCTTGTTTAGTTTGTATTGGTGGTCTTTTGGAACATTTGTGTCCCATGGAACAGTCAGCTCCACATAAATAACTATTTTCAATGAAAGAGAGTATATTGTCAAGTCAGGCTTAAGAGACGAGATGCAGATCTCCTTTGGAAGGTTCTATCCCTCTGTTCTCGTATCCATTGGGATATTCCAGTCATTGGACTTCCCAATTATTGATATTAATTTCTTTGTTGTAGGTCTAACTTTTTGTCCCTGTTTTACAAATATTACAATCGACTGTGTCCATGTGTTTAATCTTTTGAATGCTCTTGCCACCGGAAGGCTCTCTCACAATTTCAAGCACCTTATCGTGTCTGTATGAGAACCTTCCCTCCTGTAGTGCTACCCTGTAGCCGGCCAAGATATGCCTAACCGTGCATGCAGATGACCCACGGAGGCGGAAACTGTCATTTCTGTCTATATTCCATTGTTACTCGGGTCTGGGAGCGTACCCTGTATTGAGTTTCGATAGAACTTCAGCATCTCAGATGACCATCCATGTATTATCTGTTTCCATCCCAGTGCTGGAGGTATACATAATTCCCCCATGGACAACCAATCGTTTTGAACTTGCAAATTCAACGCATGAAGTTCGTATTCATTGTTTGAATTTTCACAACAGGCCCGAAGATTTTTCTCAACACCTTCCTTTCAATGATCAGAAGCGCATTTTCGTCTCGTTTACTAAGGACCCAGCACTCACCTCCGTACACAAGCACTGGTCTCAACAACGTTTTACGCAACAGTAACATTGTGCTTCTTGTCAGCAAACGAGATATTAAGGTGCTTGTGGATACCAAAGTAGCACTTATTTGCTACTGCGATTCTCCTTTTAGTCTCATCTAACACTGACATTATTATTGCTAGTTAGTTTTAATTAGTAAGGTTAAGGTTTTTATTAGTAAGAAATTAAGATTAGTTTTAATTAATAAGGTGCATTGGGTAGGCTTCATCCTCGAATGAGGGCACTGAGAGTCCATAATTTAGCAGGCGGGGTTTGTTGGGGGGAGCCCATCCGGCAAACTCCGAGCCCGCCTGCGTAAAATGATTTGCAAGTAAGTGCGGGTAAAGAGGTGCTAACGCGCCTGTGATACCCGGGTAAGCGGTGGGTGACTTTCAGTGTAGTGAGCCCAAGTATTGGATCGAATCAAAAATTTCTATGGTAGGAGTACCTACGCTAATTAATGTTCCTGAGGTACTTTGCTGTTGAGGAGATCACTTGAAGTCCCATTTCACTAGCAGCTTCCTCCAAATCCAAAAACCCCTGGTTGACATCTCTAGATGTTCTTGCAATTATATCATCATGATCGGCATACACAAGGATCTGGCATGATTTTATGAATATTGTAACCGAGGTCTCAATTCTGACGTCTCTGATAGTTTTCTCTAGGACTATATTAAATAGCAACGATGGCAACGCATCACCCTGTCGTAGACCATTATATGTATTAAATTGGTCAGACGTGCGCTGGTTTATTTATTATTTTTTTTATTTACCTTTTATCACACTATATTTATAATGACAACAATAATTAGATTACTGCTGCCCAATTAGGAAATCCTGTTCTAGGGCTAGCAGTTTACAATTTTTATTGACAATTATACGCAATCATGAACCAGGTGATTGTTACCGTTCCACACTAAATATGTACTCAACTTACTGCACTCACAATCATTACCTCAACAAACATATGGGCTCACACAAAACAGATCAACCAGCAGGTATACTCATGAAGTTGGTCAACATAAGATTAAGATCAGTTTCAGAATTTAGAAATTTTTGAGCTTCAAATAAATTAAATACTTGTATAAATTCATACAAATATTAATGAAAATTTCATATTAAACGTTGATATTCGTTTTTATTCCTCCAAGGTTGATATTAACAATTTTTTATGATCAAATGTAAAGAAAGATTAAAATTACATTATCACCGAATACTGATTTATACATTTATAAGATTAAGACAAGATAAGCACGTATTAAGAATGTGTCATGAGTAGCCCCCCAGGTCCCAATGTCTGCCATAATACCTGTCATAATCCAATCTCTGACGCGATTTTTATTTCAGAGCCATAGAAAGAGACTAGTTAACTATGTTGGTGTAATTAATACGAATCACATGGTTCCCAAATCAAATCAAATATTTTTATGTGTTACAAATGTTGTAAATAATTTTAATTTTGAATTATTTAAGTAGTTATTGTTGAAAATAACATTGAATGGGGAAGATGATGATTGTTGTATGATATGTCAAGACGATAAAGACTTGATCAGCTTCCATGAGAAATTAGAAATTCATGGGAAATTAGAGAACCTTGGAGAAATGTTTTCTTCGTGTTTTAATGTACAAGTAAGTACTTATTTAATTTTTTTTTATTGATATATAATGACATTTACAATTCAAAGATACAGTCAACCATCGAAACTCTCAGGGTTTATCTGAGGTTGACGAATTCAGTTTGGTAATTTTAATATACATAATTCATAATAAGATGCGGTTTTCGACCTACGACAGCCGGTTAACTCAAGGAGTATACTCCTAGAGCACATAGCTGTCGTCATCGGACCTCATCATATACCTTTTTATATAAGTGGGTAAAATATTTAGGGCATGTAGTGTATATTTAATATTTTGGACAGGAGATATTCCCATGTTCTAATGCCATATGCATTATTGTACACAGGTAAAATATATTTCTTTAAGTAGTTTAACTTTCTGAGGTTAATTCTACATGAATTAACTTTTAATATTGGGTTCAATTCTGAAAATGTATTAAAATTTTAATGAAATTACAAATTTATTAATTTTCATGGACTTCCACTCCGCTCTGCTGAACGCACAACACTATCCATACCTATCCATAATTCAGAATTTCTCAGCTCTTCGTTCGAAGTACAATCAGCAAGATTATGGAATAGCCTTAGTCCGGATATTGCGTCGTCTAACTCACTTAGTATTTTCAAGAAAAAAACTAAAGAAGGAATATTTATCCTTCAACACCTGATCCCGATTTCCTCTCCTGTCCTTACCATATCCTTTTTCTTGCTATGAATTATATTTTTTTTTTGTTTTAATAGTATTTAAGTATTATATGTATTTTCTTTGATTTATTTTACTCTTTTTTATTTGCTGTTGTACATACACAATGTTGTCATACTTTGTAATCTGGTTGGTTGGAAGAAATTACCTAATGGCAATAAGCCCGCCAGTGTACAATTATATTTGTTTATATTATGTACAAGAAGATGTATAAATAAATGTATAAATATTTATACTCTCGTTTTCTAGAACATTTTATTTTCTTAATAAATGTCCTACCACACATTGTAAACGTTGTTTGAAATTATAAATGCTCCGCCACATTACCTCCACCCCCAGAGAGATCCCTCCCTCTGAGTCGTCAAGGTTGGAAGTGGTTGCCTGGTCATCTTTTGATTTGGTGTATTTTTAATGGTAAATAAGTCTGTCTAAAAATTTTACTCGCCTTCCCGAGCGCGTTGTTACTTTCTCTCTCTCTTCACTCTTTTTAACTTCTTTCTTGTTTTTCTCCTCATCTTCTTCAATAATATTTTCTACAAAAGCGGGTTTATTTCTGTCTAAAATAATGCATTTCTCTTTTCCTTTCATCAGTATAATCATCTTCTTATCATCTCTTCTAATCACTTTGTACGGTCCGTATGTCGATTGTAGTGGTTTTTTTACTGCGTCACTTCTAACGAACACGATTTCATTTCTTTGCTTACGAAAGGTTTTATTTCTCCATGATGCTGTACCATTCTAGGCTTCACCTCTCTAATTAAATTTTGAATTTTTCTCTGAATAGTTTCCATCTCTTCATCTCTATACTCAGTTAAAAACTCGACTGGTAGACTGAGTGTCTGTCCATATAATATTTCCGCTGGTGATAGATATATGTCTTCTTTTATCGCTGTTCTCAGCCCAAGTAAGACAAGAGGTAAACGCTCTACCCATGTTCCATTGTTGAATGACTTCAACGCTGCTTTCATTGTTGTGCTATTCTTGACTTAGGGGCTTTAAGATACACCTTTTACAATTTATAAATACACGCGTATTCAATTATTACAATTAACACTTTATTAACAGTTATGTACAAATTAGAGATTGAACCTGAACACAGTGAGATATGAACTATCCAAGTAGCTATCTAGAAGCAGACCCGAGTACCTCCTAAGTACTTCCTTATATACGCTACTAAACGACTCCGGAAACGTCCGAATAAAACATCGGGTCCCACACGACAAACCCATTGCACCAAAAGGAGTATTGCCTAAACCTGATATATTACACTTTCCCCTCACTTAATTAGAAAACCCATATTCTTTAAAACTTAAACTAAAATTCCCACAACTATAATTTTAAAACATATCAAACTATTAAGAAACCTTAATAGTTTGATAATTAATCTCCAAAGATACATACATAATACCATCATGTTGTTTTCATATTCTGGGTTAGAAAATAGACTGACCTCCATACTATCCTATCCTGACATATATACCTACATGTTACATATATAAAACAAAATATCTTAGTGCTTAAGTGTTTATAGTTTGGTACGTAATCTTAAATTATGCATACTGGAGTTCATCTGGATATATATGCATTAATTTCATCTGGATTATGTAATATGTATATAACTAGATTAATTTGTGGTATTTTTTTTAAGTTTTATGTTTCACCATTTTCAATGTGTTAGCTATAGGACTAATTTTAACTTATTGTATTTTTTTAAGTTTTATGTTTCACCATTTTCAATGTGTTAGCTATAGGACTAATTTTAACTTATTGTATTTTTTTTAAGTTTTATGTAATTTTAACTTATTTTTTTGCAAACTGAAAGCAAACTTGAGGTGACCACAGTTGTCACTAAACGGCGCTTTATAAATTGTCCTTATTATTATTATTACACTGTCGCCATCGACAGTTGGATCTCATGTGTTACAATCAACTAGTTAAATTTACCGTCTTTAACTTATGAGCCCAAAGTTCAGAACAATATTCAATTTTTAAATACTGTATTTTAAACTGATATATTCTTTGGTAAAGAATTCTTAATATTAAAGCAATAAATAAGACAAGGATATAATAAGTCAGGATCCTTAAAGCCAACATCGACTGGGAAACTATATCCAATTGTCGGAATCGCTCTACCACACACTCGACGAAGGACCGATGCAGAGAGGTACAAACAAACTCATGATCGTAGGCACCATCTATATCACAACCAACCAACAGTCTCACGTCTGAAGTACAGAAATAGCTTCATTAAAAGCACCTTCCCGATTGAAAACTCATAACAAAGGAGAGAGGATCTGTGGAAACAGGAACTTGGAGCGGGACTGTGGATACATCAATGTGAGGGTATCCCAATAGGAGAAGACCTGCCCTACAGTATATGGACTACCCTCAACAGATTAAAGGTCGGTGTCACACGATGTAGAGTGAACCTCGCAAGATAAGGGTACCTCTCTGAAGATGACACTCTATGTGACTGTGGCATAACCCAGGATGAGAGTCACCTTCTGATGTGTCCATTTATGGGGGAAGGATGCACCCCTGGAGACATAATTATGGGAAACGACAAGGCGATAGTAGTCACCGCATATTGGAGTGGCTGGGTTTGAACTAGCCGGACACGTAAAGTAAGTAAGTAGTCAAGGATATCGCGGGATACTGTTAACTTTACATTATTTAAGAATTCTTTTGCAGTTTCGATTTTGTGTTTCTATGTGATCAATTTTATAATTGTTTGATTTTTCTTTTCGAGTAGTTGTATATTATTTTCCTTATGCATTCAATAAGTGGTCGTAGTTGATACAAACGTCATTACTACTTGCTAGGGATCTAAATAATATATATTTGATTTTGAAATAAATAAAATAAAATCTAATATAAATATTGTATTAAGGAAAAAACAATCATTGTATTACAAAAAATACATAAAAATAAAAGAGAAAGAGCACGATAGATAATCAACTAATTGGATTCCACGAAATTATCGCAATATTTTGATATACTTGCTCCTACGACATAATATTCATTCTATCCTTAATGATTTTCTATATTTGTTTCATTTTTATTTAACGAATGATAAAATATTCAACCATATTATAAAGTAATTGCTATATAATTATATATTTAAGCATTGAACCTTTAAATATACGAAATAACTTTCTTATTTTATTTTACTAGATTTACGGAAAAGCACTCCGACAAAACAAGTATTAATCCAGATTAGTAATCCAGTGTTCGTGAGTTGGAATGTCGTCTAAACCGATTTCTTATACCTTTAGCACAAGCATTTAAGCTTGCTTAATTTAGGAAATGTATGAGAATGTATGTGAACCTACTCGCCGCATTGAAATCAGATTTATTTGCGCCTGGCGCAACTGCACCGTTTGAACCTATGGTGGATCCGGCCCTGTCAGTTGGGGCATAAATTCATTGGTAATATTAATCGGTGTTTTTGTAGTCATGTGGTTTTACCAAACAAACCATGCTTGCCAAAAACCCGACAATTTGATTTCATTTTGAGTCATACATTTGAGAGAATGTCTTTCCACACACATTATGTTCATGTAGTTTTAATTCATTTATGTTTGTTTGAAATTCCCCAAAGATTTCCGCAGATTTAATTATTGGCCCAAATGTGTTATTTGATGCTTTTTTAAACTATCAATTCGAGAGAACGTCTGCCCACACACATTGCATTCATGTGGTTTTTCACCCAAATGAGTTAGTATATGTCTGTTAAATCCTCCTCTTTGAATGAATGTCTTCCCACAGACATCGCATTCATGTGGTTTTTCGCCCGAATGAATTTGTTTATGAATGTTTAAAGCTCCCTTGTAATCAAATATATTCCCACAGATATTGCATTCATGTGGTTTTTCAACCGAATGTGTATTATAATGTCTGTTTAAGCGTCCTTTTATAGGAAATGTCTTCCCACAGATTTTGCATTTATGAGGTTTTTCGCCCGAATGAGTTAACTTATGTTCGTTTAAATTTCCCTTTTTAAAAAAAGTTTTCCCACAGGTATTGCATTCATGTTTTTTGTCCGCATGAATTAATTTATGAGTCTTTAAATACCCTCTTAGAGAGAATGTCTTCCCACATACATCGCATATATGAGGATTTTTACCCGAGTGAGTTAATTTATGTCTATTTAAATCTGATCTTCGAGAAAATTTCTTCCCACAGATATTGCATTCATGTGGTTTTTCGACCAAATGAATTTGTTTATGAGACTTTAATTGTCCTGATAGAAAGAATGTCTTCCCACAGATATCGCATTCATGAGGTGCTTCGCCCGAATGAGTTAAGTGATGTTTGTTTAAGTTACTTTTGTTAGCGAATTTCTTTCCACAGATTTTGCATTCATGTGGTTTTTCGCCTGAATGAGTTAGTTTATGAACGTCTAAATTTCCCTTTCGAAAAAATGTTTTCCCACAAGTATTGCATTCATGTGTCTTTTGGCCTGCATGAATTAGTAAATGTCGTTTTAAACATACTTTTTGAGAGAATTTTTTCCCACAGTTATGACATTCAAGTGATTTTTCGCTTGAATGAGTTACTTTATGAATATTCAAGTATCCTCTTAAAGAAAAACGCTTCCCACAGACATTGCATTCATGAGATTTTTCACCCGAATGAGTTACTTTATGAGTTTTTAAGTATTGTTTTCCAGGGAACCTTTTCCCACAGACATCGCATTTATGAGGTTTTTTGCCCGAGTGAGTTAGTTTATGTGAATCTAAATGTCCTCTTTGAGAGGATGTCTTACCACATATACTGCATTCATACAGTTTTTCTCTGGGATGTGATAGTTTATGAGTGGTTAAGTGTCTTCTTAGAGAGAATGTATTCCCACAGACATTGCATTCATACGAATGAGTTACTTGTAGTTGATGTCTTTTTAAATTTTTTGGGTGAGAGAATGTCTTCCCACAGATATTGCATTCATTTTTAGAGGATTGGGAAATTATTTTGTTTTCATTTCCTGGGTGCTCTACGCTTTCACTTTTTAAATTAACTTCGCATTCTTCAATTGGAAAATCTGGAACTACATCAATATATTTGTCCATGGAAGGAGTATATTCATCTTCCAATATTTTTTTTGTCTTTTGTCTTTTGTTCGCCATGGGATCCATTTTCTGAAAAAAAAAATGTTTATTAAAAAAAAATGTGATTAATTGAGTACAGATTGACACACGAAATCCAACTCGATAAGACACAAAGGTGAGTGTATAAAACATCAGGTGATGGGTATTGATGTTGTTGGATAGTGGACTGTATCATAAACGATCTCACCGATGCTTCCTTTACTTCTGGTTCACTATGATTCTTTATCTTCCCTACACTGGTCGAAACATCCACCACTAAACTTTTTTCACTCATTGTTACCCAAAATTATTGCAACTAACTTTGAAACTGACACATTGGTGACGGAACAATGGCAAGGAAGGGATTCACGGAAATATGCTTCTATAGAGTTTTCTTCAAAACAGTACTATAAAAATAATGTTATACAAGCATGAAACTAGTGATAATGCTTATGTTCTTTGGGTAATTGTTTACAAGAACTGTCCCTGGCCGATCGCAATATTTTTTATATCAATAGATAGATAAACACGTATATATTACGGGAAAAATAAAGGCTTTTTGCAGTAAGGCTTTAAAGAATTATAAAAAAAATAAAATTGCGAAAGATGTACGAAGGAATCCATTATAAAAATGGTTGGTTTCCTGACTTTACTCAAGTTTCCGAAATTCACCACTACAGTTGAACACTAGCACGAAACAACCTAACCAACCTATTTTAACCAAAAGTTTCTTTAGGATAGGTTGGTAAGGATAGTATGTAGTCATCAGTGTGACTGGAGTGAGCTAGTTGCATTATATACTATATTATACAATCATTAAAAATAAATGACTTCATTTCAAAATTTTTTGGGATTCGTTGAATTAGCATGGTATTTCTCTACAACAATTTTTGACTCAATGCAACTCTCTCACGCGAGATGCATTAATAACAACATACTAGCATAAACAACCTTTTGTAATAACACGCGTGAATTTGTAGGATTATATACTGTGCTATTATATAGTAAAAAATAACAGTATTACATGTGACATATCATTTGCCAAAAAATTGAATTTTATTGTTTTCCGCTTTTAAAATTAAATTCATAATCAATAATATTTTTACGTACCAACTCATTTTCTACTTTTTTCCAGCTTAATTTTTGTTTTGGCAATAATCACTAAAATATATCTTCGGAAAAATAAAATAGAATGATGTAGGTATCTATTTATTTTCTAGTTTTTCAGTTCAGTTAGATGTGTGCAAATTTTTTATATTAGTACTTATTTTTTACTTAAAAATCATGTTTTGAATATAATAATATCGTTATATTAATATGTGAATACTATCTTTTTCACAGACTTCTATAAACATAGACTCATCACGTAGGAAATATATGGTCCGATAAGTGGGTGAACCCGGTGATCGATATGAATATAGCCGCGGATTGCATCAGGGTTGTCGTAAAATTATGAGATTTCTTACCTATGAAATGCTATATCTTGTCCCTTCTTTTTAGATGTCGATTGACAATTATAATACAACACTTGCGCATGATTTTAATATTTTTTTCTCTAAAAAAACTAAAACAACACTCAAGAACACAACGTGAATGTAGGCACTCACGGTGGCGTCGTAGCTAGCTTCATACATGTTGCCGTGCCCACTAGTGGGACGACATACCCTTGGTTGTTACTTCGATAGCTGTAACGTGAAAGCAATATCTTTTTCTTTTCCACACTACATAAAAAGGAATGAATGCAGAGTGTCTCAGGTTTGTTAATTTATGCTGAGTCTATGTTTATAGAAGTCTGTGATCTTTTTAATGGAATATATTGTAAATGTGGCAAATTGCTATTGTATTACTTTTATTTTTTTAAAGATAATTAAGTTTTTTAAATTAATTTGCTTTCAAAACGCTAGAGGTTTGGAGGCAGAATTGCCACCTAGCGGTGAGTTTTGGAAATTCAAATTGTGTCAGAAAACTAACAAATTGAAATGGATTCCTCCATACACTTTTCGTAAGTTTATTCATTTTTTTATAATTTTTTAAAGACTTACCTAGCGCCAAAAGTTTTTATTTTTCTCACTATATACGCGTTTATCTATCTATTGATTATTGCGATCGGCCAGGGACAGTACTTGTAAACAATTACCCAATAAATATTTAAACATACTGCAGACGTTTAACTCTCATGAAATCACATTATATTTATCTCTTATACCAAATAATGATAACTGTACCTCTATTCTACCAACCTCCACTCTTGACCCACCAGTTTCTGGATTAGGTGGTATCACAGTTACAGATTCTGTAGTTTTGAAATATTTATGTGAACTAGATGTCAGGAAGGGAGCGGGTAGCGATAATATACCACCAATTTTCATAAAACGATGTGCAGATTCGCTTTCTATCCCACTTAATATATTATTTAATATATACATTTGATGTCTGCTGTTGAACGTCCGTCTTGAGATATTCTGCTTCCCAGATATACAAATTCTTTCACCTGTTTAATTTCGATGCCCCCCCAGAACAATATTTGCGGAGCATTCCTCCCTTCCAGCAACCATGCATTTTGTTTAGTCCTTATTTATCCTCATGTTGTAGTCGCTTGTTAGGATACCTTCCATCTTTCTGAGAGCCTCATTTAATTCTTCATCTGTTTCTCCTAGCATTGCGATATCGTCTGCATACCTTATCACTTCTATTTTTTTGTCCCTGAATTTTAACACCATGCCAATCTCTCATTTCTTCTCTCAGCTCATCGATAGCCTGTTGTATGTAGCAATTAAATAAAGCTGGAGACATAGAACATCCCTGTCTCACTCCCTGGCCAACACTTGCTTCGGCTTTGCTTTCTCCTGCTGACACAACTACTATCTCATTTTTATATAAATTCCATATTGCCCTTCTATCCTTAAAACTTGGTTTCTTCCAGTCTACCTTATCAAAAGCTTTTTCTAAATCTATAAAAGCTATGTATGTGGGTCTGTATTTCTTAATTCTCTTCTCTATTATAAGTCTCAAGCTTAAAATTGCGTCTCTCGTACCTGTTCCCCTTCTAAAGCCAAATTGGTCTTCTGACAAAACACTATCGATTTTCCTTTCTGCTCTTTTCATGATAATGTTCGTAAGTATATTTGATGCATGTGATATTAAACTTAATGTTCTATGTGTTTCGCATTTAGTTGTACCGAGTTTCTTTGGTAGTGTTTTTATCAGGCATTTAGTGAAGTCTTTGGGTATTTCGCCCACGTCATATATTTTACAGACAAGTTTGTATAGCGTGTCAAATATACCATTGCCAGCACATTTAAGCAGTTCCGATGGAATGCATATGGAAGCATAATTAGATGCGACAGAAAGTATCCCAGAAATAACACTTAAAGCGATACCTGTCAATTTTGACACTAAATATTGTATTTTTTCACCATTCGACAAATTTATATTGTCGTGTATTAGATCTTTGAAATTTTGATAAAATAATGGCCATTTCGTTGGATCACCATCAAAACTAACAAGTTCCAATATTGGCAATTTGTGTGTTCTTTGAGAGTCTTTTTCAAATGATTTAATAATTGGAGGAACATAGGCCCGAGATATCAGTTGGCCCTTAAATCGTTGGATTTAGTAATCCAAGTTAAAAGTTTAGGGAAGATTAAATTTCATTCGCGTATTTCAGTGCAAAATGAAACGTCAGTTACGTAATCTTCAACTATAGATATATTTTACGTTTTCTATGGTTATTGTCTATAACGCATCTGTCAAATTCAAGTCAAATTGTAATAACCTTAAATGATACGTGACGCGAAGCTGTGACTAAATATTATTTTATTGTTATAACAACACATTATTTTATTTGTTTCATTACACAGCATGTTACTTTTTCAATTTTTTATACAGATCGATGTTTTTTTTAATTAAAATCAAACATTGTAGTGAAAAAATGTGATTGAAGAATATGTACTACGTACGTAGTACTTCAATGCAAAATGTATGTACATTTTACAGATAGATATGGAACTAAGTGATCATGGTAAAATAGTGTCTTATGTAGAAAATTTAAGAATACACATTATATATATAGAAACAGGATGGATCAATTTAAAAAGTGGGATGAAAAAACATCGCAAAAATAAAGTTGCGTGCCTGACGTTTCATTATGGCTGACAGTTTTTCGTTTGTTGTCAGGCAATACAATATAATTATGTAAAAAAGAAAATAAATATTAAATACATGAACCACTTCTATATCGTCTTTTATTTTAACATCAAAAATAAATCATGATTATAATTATTATGCATAGTTATTTGTAGTATAAAATGAAATAAAACATTAAAGCGTGCGGCGATTAGTACGCCACCTGGCGAAAAAGACTAGAAACAATACTTAACTCAAGATTAAGACACGCAATCCGCCAGAAACGTTGAGTTAAATATTTGTGGTTTAGTGACGTATTTAAGGGAAGATTTGGTACTGAAATACGCAATATTTTTGTTAAACTCCTAAGGGCCGACTGAAATACTGGGCCATAGGCCCGAGATATCAGTTGGCCCTTAAATCGTTGGATTTAGTAATCCAAGTTAAAAGTTTAGGGAAGATTAAATTTCATTCGCGTATTTCAGTGCAAAATGAAACGTCAGTTACGTAATCTTCAACTATAGATATATTTTACGTTTTCTATGGTTATTGTCTATAACGCATCTGTCAAATTCAAGTCAAATTGTAATAACCTTAAATGATACGTGACGCGAAGCTGTGACTAAATATTATTTTATTGTTATAACAACACATTATTTTATTTGTTTCATTACACAGCATGTTACTTTTTCAATTTTTTATACAGATCGATGTTTTTTTTAATTAAAATCAAACATTGTAGTGAAAAAATGTGATTGAAGAATATGTACTACGTACGTAGTACTTCAATGCAAAATGTATGTACATTTTACAGATAGATATGGAACTAAGTGATCATGGTAAAATAGTGTCTTATGTAGAAAATTTAAGAATACACATTATATATATAGAAACAGGATGGATCAATTTAAAAAGTGGGATGAAAAAACATCGCAAAAATAAAGTTGCGTGCCTGACGTTTCATTATGGCTGACAGTTTTTCGTTTGTTGTCAGGCAATACAATATAATTATGTAAAAAAGAAAATAAATATTAAATACATGAACCACTTCTATATCGTCTTTTATTTTAACATCAAAAATAAATCATGATTATAATTATTATGCATAGTTATTTGTAGTATAAAATGAAATAAAACATTAAAGCGTGCGGCGATTAGTACGCCACCTGGCGAAAAAGACTAGAAACAATACTTAACTCAAGATTAAGACACGCAATCCGCCAGAAACGTTGAGTTAAATATTTGTGGTTTAGTGACGTATTTAAGGGAAGATTTGGTACTGAAATACGCAATATTTTTGTTAAACTTGAGTTAAACTCCTAAGGGCCGACTGAAATACTGGGCCATAGTCAACTTTAGTTTTTAAAGATTGTTCAATATGCTTGATGTTACAGTATAATTCGTCAAGGGCTTAAATAGATTGAAAAGACGGAACATATTCTGGATTTACAGCTATTTTTCCCAAATTTAATTCTTCTACAACTTGACGAAATTCAGAACGAATTTTATCTATCGATTGTATGCGGATAAGAAAATTAGTTTTTTCTTCAGCGGTATTTAATGATTTCGACAAGTCATAAGCTTTCTGAATAATTGCAAATAAACTTAGCCGTTAAGCTTCCAATATTTTTAATGAAGCCATTATAGATTAAAACAACAATAAAATTAATGAAACAAGAATTTGATTAAGTACTTAGTTACTACAATCAATGCGGGTATGTATGAAATATGTAATGTAAATAGCATATGTATAATGTTAATTTTGTATAAAAATGTATAAATTTGATAAGTAATGCGTGAAAATTCAAGATATGCGGGACAGAGGAACAAGGAATGCGGGAAAATACAAGATATACGGGACGAAAGACCAAGAAATGCGGGAAAATACAAGATATACGGGACGAAGGACCAAGGAATATGGTGGAAAAGATAAAGGAATAGGGAATTACCTTGCCTCGATATTTATTGTTCTGGTTCTGTATAATCTTTTCACCACATTCACAGCGTATGAAAACTTTGACACTTCACTGAAGTTAATTAATTCAAGCGGATTTTGAAGATATAATTTTCATAAAGAGCGGTGCGGTGCGGTGTGTTTGTCAAGATGACAGTTGATATAATGAGAGAAATTTTATATGCAACAATACTTTTTTGCATATAGCTGGCAGGTATGTAGGTAAGTTATTTTTAGGCCGAGGTAAACTAGGATAGGAAAGGTGTGTGTGTGTGCGTGCGTGTGTGTGTGTGTGTGCGTGTGTACCCAACTTTGCCTAACCAGTATCTATGCCTGGTGCCTTGTTATCTTTTAATTTTGATACAGCGTGTCAAATTCGTGTCTCATGATAGCGTCTCCGTTATTCTAAGTCCAGGTTCGATTCTAAAGCGTCATTGTCTGTAATTTCACTTTTACCTTTATATAGTACCTCTATATATTCTTTATCTGTTCACAATCAGTTCATCTTCAAAGAGCAGTTTTCCATTTTGGTCTTGGATAGCACCTTTTGTCTTAATTTGATCACTGAAAAATTTCTTTATTTCAGAGTATGCTGTTTCGAACCTTCTTTCTTCAATATCTCTACTTATTCTTGCACATTTTTCCTGGAGATATTCTTTTTTAGCCTTTTTGGATTCTCTATTGATTTTATTTCTTAATACTTTGTATTCCTACTTTTCTTCTTCGGATGTAGCGTTTTTCAACTTTCTTCTTTCTTCAATCATTTTTAAAATGTCGCCAGTGATCCATTCTTTCCTCGCTTGTGGTCTTTCACTTTTATGTTCTTCATTTGCAGCTATATTTATTTTCTCTTTCACCCTTTCCCACACAGTCATCAATATCCAAATCGCATGTCAAAGTTTTCTCCATATATTTTTCTCTCGTTTCCTTGTTCTTAAGTAACTTAACATTCCATTTATTACAGTGTTTCTTCTTTATTTTTTTTAATTTGAGTACGCTCTCTGCAATTACCATGATATGGTCGCTGTCTATATCCGGGCTCGCGTAACTCAAAATTAGGAAAACTCCGGATACTCGTGTAACTCCGGATTCTGCATCAAAAGCAGAATCCACCAAGCAAGAGTCGCCTTCAACAAAAGATCAACAATTTTTGAATCCCCTAATATTTCCATCAAAATTAGGAAAAATTTGGTCAAGACTCTTGTCTGGAGTGTACTGCTATATGGTTGTGAAACATTGACCATCAGCCAACGTGAAACGGGACGTCTGTCTGCGTTTGAGATGTGGTGCTACAGACGCATGGCTAAAATTCACTGGTCAGAATACATCAGCAACGACGAGGTACTAAGTAGGGTTGGAGAGACAAGGCAAATTATGAAAAGAATTGCCCAACAGAGAACAACTTGGATAGGTCACAACATCCGGCACCCAGGCCTGCTTTTTACCATCGGCGAAGGAATGATTGATGGGGGCAACTGTAGAGGTCGCCCCAGAAACAACTATATAGACCCAGATAATCGGTGACGTGCGCTGTAGCACTTACAAAGAGATGAAGAGACTGGCGGACGATAGAGATAAGTGGAAAGATTGAGTGCTTGGTGCAGACCAATCCTAGGATTGTGACCAAGAAGAGAGAGATTCATTTCCAAAGGAATATTTCCCAAAAAATTCAAAAAAGCTCATATCATACCTATTCACAAATCTGGCCCAAAACGTGATATTCAAAATTATCGTCCAATATCAATTCTACCGATGTAAGTCCTCGAACGTACTGTATATGATCAAATTTATCACATGGTTAAACTAAATATCCAAAATCATCAATACGGTTTCCTACCTCACGTCGTCGCTCTGTTTTTTCAAATCTTATAACACTTACCGAGTATGTCACAAGCAACATGGATAAAATATGCCACTGTACATTAAATAAATTAAAACTAAACATATTGAAATGCAATAAAATAAAATAAAATGCAATAAATGAAAGAAACCAGACCCCGATGGTATGGGCTTGTAAATAGAAGGAGGGGCGACGTGGTCAGGGTGGCCCTAAATATTTCCACACCACCCAGAACTAGAGGCCGGCCAGAGACGGCCAGGCCGGACGGCCGGTGGACGAGTATTGGGAGAGAGCTGAGGAAGGACCAGCTGACCACTGAGATGAGGAAGGATCAGCTGACCAGTGAAATGACACAGGACAGAAAGACGTGGAGACTGCGTACCAGGAGGGCCGACCCCAGACGAACTGGGAAGAGGACCAGCCAAACAAGAAGATTGAAATGCAATAAAACAACATTTACCCACAACATAAACTTCACGTATATCTTCAATGACTCTAACATCAATGATGTCAATTATATAAGAGACCTGAGTGTGATACTTGATTCTCAGATAAATTATATTGAAAATATTAATGACATAATAAAGATTTAAATCAAATAAATTTTAAAGTAAAGCAAATAAGATGTTGGGAATTATTATCCGCAAAAGCAAGCCTTTCAGAAATATTAACACTTTTTATACTTTATAAACCACCTATATATACGCCCCCACCTTGAATTTTGCCCACAAATTTGGTCCCCTTTATATGTAATACATATCACTAGAATTGAAAGAGTACAACATAAATTCATTAACTATTTAAATCATAAATGTCATTTAAATTTTACTGACTATAGGGAATCACTAAAATATCACAGACTCGACACTCGAGTGTAGAGGAGTCTTGCACGACCAATCGCTGCTGCATAAAAATCTGAACGGTGCCATCGACTCACTCATCTGAGCTTGTCAACCTAGTGGGCATCCATGTTCCAGGTAGAACGGTTCGCCGACTTGAACTTTTACATGTACCGGTATGTAGAACAAATGTCAGGAAGAATGCTACAATTCCACGCGTATGTGATTCTCATAACACATTGTTCTCAACCGGGGTGGACATCTTCAATGTAAAATACGATAAGTTTAGTCGTGAAATATTGAAGGTGATACGCTCTTAATCTTCCTCCCTCGTACCCTCCTATCCATCCCATCCCATACGAATTGTATGTGTGTGTTTTATGTGCATGTGTGTGTGTGCATGTACCTACATGAGTTTTTTACAGTATTTTCTAGTTATTGATGGAAAGCTTGTTATTGGCTCTCAATTATATGTTAAAATTGTAATATAAAAGATGTTAATGAGCTATTGGCTTCCCAAATAAATAAATAAATGTCTGTGAAAGAGACGAACTTAAATTAAGTTATATGTGTACCCAGAATATTGTCGATACGTGGTGACATACAGTTCTACATTCCCCACTGTAATACCAATTACTATAAGGACTCATTCCTAAATATATCATGTAGATTGTTTAATACCAAAATGCGTGACGTAGATATATTCAACTTATCACTTGGTAAATTCAGGGTCAGCGTGTGACGGTGTTTGGCTCAGCAGGGTGTAAGGTCACTTGGTGCTTGAGATCGCTGTGGTTCACTCTCTACCATTTTTCTTTCATTGTCAAAAACCTTTAAATGATGAATTTAGTGTGTATATTATGTATTTATGTAAATGTATATGTATAAGCGCATATAAGTGATTTAGTGAAACGAATAAGGAAATGTATATATGTCTTCATAAGATTAAGAAATATCTTAAATTTAAATTATCTTAAAAATGTTTAGTATGCGAAGGTTCATTCTTTGCTTATGTATGGAATTGTTAATTGGGGAGGAGCATATGACAATATTTTAAACCATGTTAAAGTTGTACAAAAATTAATAATAAAGGTTATACTAAAGAAAAAACGTACATTTCCCACAAAAACACTTTTTGATACATTTAAAGTTCATAAAAAAGAAGATATTTATAAAAAAAAAATTTTTACAACTTTTTTTAAGATAATGTATTGCAAAAGTTTAAAAAAATATGTCACTACGATTCCGAAGCGATTTCGTAATACTTGACAAATGCAAAACAATTACATTTATATGGGAATAAAGAATTTCAATTGCCTCCCAGATGAAAAAACATTTCACAATCTAAACTGGTGTATGTAATGATGTATGTATTGATATGACCAAAATTGTTTCGAATTTCCTTTTTCTATTGTTTTTTATGTATATTTTTTTTTTTTATTCTTTTTTTCACCCTTGTATAACTATGTATTAATTGTACCTATTATGTAATCTCAAATGATTCCCTCATCAAGCACAAGGTTTTAGTCTTTTTGATGAGGTAATGCAACAATTTTACCATAGTATATCATTATGTATTTGTAAATTTATTTGTAATATTGTTAAAAAAACAAGATGTTAAATAAATAAATAAATGTTTGTATGTAAATGTTTGATTGGTTGGGGTGGCGCTGCTAAAATTAATATGGATCCTCTTATTATAGCACAAAAAGCTTTAATTAAGGTTATAATAAAAAAACCATTTACATATCCAACAGTTCAATTATTTAATGATTTTCCAGTTTTCAACATTCCACAGCTATATATCAAAATTATTTCTATACATTTTCATAAAGATAAAACAATTCACATTACACCGCAACACAATTACGAGACAACACGCAGGAATTTTCTCATTACTCCAAAGACAAACACGACATTCGGACAAAGACATTACTATTATTTAGCTCCAAAATTTTTAATAAGATAAAAAGTGAAATAACGGACATACAGTTGATGAATAATTTGAAACACAAGAAAACAATAGAAACATGGATTAGAAACAAGGGCATTATACATACATACATACCATCATGCCATGTCCCTTACGGGGTAAGCAGAGAGAACCGAGCGCCATACTTCTCTATTTTTGCACACATTTCTGGCTTCCTTTACATCTATGCATCGTCTCATACATGCTCGTCGATTGTTCAAACTTTTTATGTTTCCTTCTTTCAAAATATCATTCACATGGTCATGCCATCCCTTTCTGGGGCGACCTCTGCTATTCACTCCATCTCTTGCACCCATGTATATTTTTTTGGTCAGTCGTTCATCGTTCATTCTTTCTATATGTCCAAACCACCTTAAAGCATTCACTTTCATTTTACATATAATATCTTTTTTTAACTTGCATTCTCTCCTTATGTCCTCATTTTTTATTCTATCATATATCGTTCTATTACATACTCTTCTTAGTGATCTCATTTCTACAGCATTTATTCTACTTTCATGTGTTCTTTGCCAGGTCCATGTTTCACTAGCATACGTCAAAGTAGGCACCACTATTGCATTGTGTACTGCAAGTTTGGCTTCCTTTGAGATGCTTGGGTCGGACATTACTGGCCTAAGTGCTCCATTTATTCTATTCCCTGCCAAAACTCTTCTTTCAATATCTTTATCGGGTCTTCCATTCCTTTCAAACATACTCCCCAAATATAAATTACAAGGGCATTATATACTGCGGAAACATGATCAAGCTACAAAAGTTTATATTTTATTTTTATAATAGGTATATTTTATAACAAGTTTTAGTTAAATACAAGTTTAATATTTTTCTGCCAGAATAACGCAAAAAAAAAAATCTGCCACCACGGTACAGGCTCAGCCTAGTGAGGTGGTATATACCAAATAATCCTATAAAAAAAAATGTTTCATATAACTTATTTAAATTGTACTTTTTTGTAATATTTTTACTGTTTGTATATTGTTATATTTTGTTTGGTTTCAATAATAAAAAAAAAAAATGTGAGTATGTATCATGTAAAAGTATATAGGTATGTATATCGGGTACCTATAGTGGGAAGATATGAAAACAGCTGAGTTCGTTTACATGATGTTTATTAATGCGACTGGCCCGAGAGAATGTTAAATGAGAACTGAATAAGGTTTTGATTGGGGGGGGGGGTATATATAGGCTACTTCGTATACCCCCACAGGAGTCCCCCCTGAATAATATACATGGGGGTTCACATACTTAAATACTACACATAGGATAACACAAGAAAAATAATAAAAACTAATGTTCGTATTTTCGGCGAGTGCTGAGTAGGTATGATGAAATCTAAGTCCTGGTCTGGTTTCGTTATCTTGAAGTAGTACATAGTTTGATATCTCATATTACATATTGTTCAATAATCACACAGTGCTCCGGAATGTCTGATGTCAGCGAAAATGAAACTTGAAACTTCTCTGTAGCAAGAAATCGTATCAACCTTATCTTGCAACGGGGTGGTACCATTACTAAAGACTAGGTATCTAGAAATTTCCTTCGAGCTGCTTGTCCTGTCGATGAGGCGATGTGAATGGCTTCGGTTTGTCGTGTCGATGAGACAAGGGTGAGCGGTTTCGGCTTGTCATGTCGACGAGACACGGATGAGCGGCTTGGGCTTGTCTTGGTGGCGATGAGACGAAAGCGAGCAGCTTGGGCTTGTCGTAGAGGCGATGAGACGAGAGCGAGCGTCTTCGACGTGTCGTGACGTTGAAACAGAGGCAAGCAGCTTTGGGTTGTCTTGGTCAAGCGGATCTAGCTTGACGGGATGCAGAAAAGTTCACAGGCGGGAGTTGCTGGTATCGTGGTAGACGTCACGATGGGGCAGTAGTCACTTCTCTGGGAGGTCGATGCTGGCAGAAATCATCGTAGGCATGTTGTTGCATTTCGCGGTTTTGACGATCTCGTGGGCGTCAGCAGTTATAAGTTCTCACGACAAAACAAAGTAGGTGTCAGCAGTCTTGAATTCTCACAGCGGTGTTATCGCTTGATGTTTATTTTTGCAAGCTTGCACTGTGATGAACGTGTAGGACGGATTCGTTGTCTAGTCCACGGTTCACGAAGGCTCACATTACAAAATTTCTAAACATCAACACTGTTCCCACTATAGGTATATATCACGTCGGGTTCATCAGTTATAGGTATGTATATCGGGTACCTATAGTGGGAAGATATGAAAACAGCTGAGTTCATTTACATGATGGTTATTAATGCGACTGGCCCGAGAGAATGTTAAATGAGAACTTTAAACGGTATGTTAAATGAGAATGTTAAACGGTTCAATTTATCCATGTAGTTTTTTTTGGAGAATTTAGCAAAAATGAAGCCTCATTGAGAAGTATTACCTTAATTTCAATAACTAGTGAATTTCTTATATATTTTGCACATACGCCCCTCTGACTCGCTATGTTTTTTGATGTGGACTAGATTTTTGCATAGAAAATTCATAAAAACTGTGGAATGTAAAAACAAATTTTCTAAAAAGCTACGAATCATAGAGAAAAAAATATGTAGCTTAATTATGAGACGTATTTAAACATTTTAATATCAAAATTGAGACAATTAGTCTAAAGCTTCTGTCATTTTTAATGTGTAATCATATTATTTTCTTTTTTCAATATTTTTTTCAGACATTTTTCTTTAAAATTATCTGTTTAATGTTCGGCGTATGCAGATTCGCCCATCTGGTTCGATAATATTTCAACAAAGATATCGGGCAAGTCTTCGGCGTATGTTCATACGCCCTTCTGGCTCGACAAATTCGCATATGTCAGCATACGCCCAAAATTATTTTTTGAAATATCTCGAAAAATACGCAACGGTAAGCTGTGATTTATACAGATGGTGGAGGTCTTGATAAAGTATCGTTTGGCATAAAAAACGACAAATCGTTTTTTGCAGATACGCCCTTCTGGCTTGACGCCCGCTATGTGTATGTGTATTCTTACAATTTCTTTTTCATTTTTATTCTTATATTTATAGTTTAAAACATGTTTATAAATTTATTTCCTCTCCTTCCCCCTTCACATTCCTTCCTTATTATAAGGCAACATGTAATTGGTACATTACATTATTTTACTTGAGGTTATGTTATCTAGTTACTTTATATTAAGTACCTAGCTGTACCTGTTTGTTGTCAAATAAATAAGATAAAAAAAAATGTGCGAAAAAGCGAATCCCCTCTGCATTGTATTCGCTGCTGTAATAAACAAATGTGACGACGCGTATTTAAAAAATATAAATTCTATTTTAATCAGTTAAAGATGAATATTTTTAGGCTCATGATTATACCGGCGCCTTCAAAAGGTAGATTTTGCAAATGTGCTTACTTGAAATATCGGCAACGTGTTTCTCTCTTATTTAATATACAGCATTAAATAATATATCTGGTCGGTCTTTCACAATTTTCGTATATTTTTTATATACTTTCACGGCATTAGATTTAGATGGCTTTTTGATTACCTACGACAATAAGTCCGAATCAGTCCGAATACTAAATAGTCTAAATACTACATCAGTTCTCTTTTCTACAATAAGTTCTCTTTTCTATGATCTTGCCCACAGAAAATATCTCTTTTCTATGGCATGGCACCATTGACTTCAACCATAGATTTTTATTATAATATACTAGATGTCGTAGTTAGGAAATTTTGTATGAATCGAAGAGAGTCATTTTTCCGGTGGATTTTTGACGTTTTGGTTCCAGACCACATCGTTTTTCTATAGAGAATGACGACTAATGTGAATTGTTTTGGGATTTATTTGTCTAAAAAACATTTTAATTATGAATGTTTAGAGAACAGTAAGGTATCTAGAATGTGTTGAAATTGATATAAGGAAGCTGGGAAGAAATATATTGGTCCCACGTTGGGCCGCGAAATTGATATATAAAATCGCTGAAGAGGCTGAAAAAAAGGCTTTACGTTGAGATGCACCAAATTTATATCGCGTGGGGCCAAATTGTTATAAAAATGATATAAAGACTGATGAGACCTCTCGTCTACCACGAGGAAACATCAAGCCAAGGTGTGGGGAAGAAAAGGAGACAAATGATGGTGACCCTATGAAATTGAAGTAGTACGGCGCATTTATTCAAAAAATCATTATAGTTGGTCCATGGTAATAAAATAATAAAAAAAACAAAACAACAGACAACAAATAAAACAGAAACACGTGGCATCTATCGAAACGAACTGTCAAACACACGCGAACACACGAAAAGACGCCGACCAGAATATACCGCCCCAGGGTACAGCGACATCCTTACTCCAGGCATGTCACTGTCTTCCACGTGGTGACGGTAGATCGGTGGGGCCCAGCCTCTGCGTCAGGCTAGCAGGTCTTCCTCGTGTCCGGCGTGGTTTCTTCTTCTCCTCCTGATCTCCTCCTCCAGACCGTCACCCATGGCTGGCTCTGTGCCCCACGGCACGCTATGACGGCGCATCTCGACAGAGGTGGCATACCAGTTGGGGCCTCACCGGAGGCGAACCGACGCTCCAGACGACACGGATTGCCCTTCGTGGTCCAATCTGCGAGCCGCCGCGTTCCCTACGCGGTGGCCCCACACTGCGCTCTGCCTCCAACCTCCTGTCCTGTTGATGCCCTCATCTTGGTTCTGGGGCACCATCAGCGTCCATGCGCGTGACGGGTCCTGTCACACAGACCTCCTCGTGCTCTCGAAAATATGGCCGCCATCGGGACGCGCGTGTCGACCGATGACGGCGTCACACCAAACCGTCCGTCCTCCACCAGCGTCGAATGCCAAGAGAGCGCGTGCCATAGCGCGTGCTAGCTGCAAGTTCCGTTTTTCGCCCGCAACGAGCGCTAGCTGTTTCCCGAAATGTTGCCGTGGAACAAAATAAAAATCATTGTTTTTCGGCATTATTTTTTTCGGGCATAACAAGACGTTCTGAGTAATAAATAATTGCTGAAAAGGACAAATTAAACATATAAGCTCCTGCTGAAAAGTGATTTACAAAAATAAAAATTAAACGCTGTCTCCAAAGAAGTCTGAAAGGACAAGCAAGTACACAAAAATACAGGCATGGCAAAAATAATATATAAATTGGAAAGATCTTACCAAACTGCTCTCCAACTAGGATTGCAATGAAACACTTATACTTTAACACTTTATATTACTTTTTTTATAACATATTAAAACTATCTTATAATCACCCCTCGTTGGTTATGCTATCTAAAAGAATTTTTTTATTAATACTTATAATCACCTCCCGATGATAGGTAGAGAACCTGAAATGAACTTAATCACTACTTTATTCCGACAGCCCAGCCAATCAAATATTAATGGTGCTATTGTCGCGAACTCTCCTGTTCGCATTATTTTTTATTTGAATTCGGCGCCAAATCGGACCACAAACTAATATTTGAGAAAAATTTTTATGTGTGAATAAAAATAATATATTTTGACAATACGATAACCTCCAAAATGTGACAGATGACAGTCGAAATTATACATGCGTCCTGTCGAAACGGACCGCGCTCACTGAACGGCCGAGGGATGTCGATGTATGTCCGCATCCCTCATGGCCAGAGCAGCTGCAAACCGCACCAACAATATACTGAATTCGGTTCGACTAGCGTTAGAATACGTATATTATGTCATGGCTGACAACTACTGACTCCTACCGAATGACAACTGACTGGAAGCAGCATGGCGACCCAGCGCCCGTGGAACATGAATTAGGAGGGGTGGGGGGTCTAACTGCATCGCTGGGTGAAAACCAAGGTTCTAAGAATCTGTTAATTACATTTTACTTTTTAAATTTATTTTCAAAACAAAAGATAATGTTTCAATATATGAACAAGGCCTGGGAGGGGGGCGCTATAAGCATACATACATACATACCATCACGCCATGTCCCTTGCGGGGTAGGCAGAGAGAACCGAATGCCACATTTTTATATCCTGGCACGCATCTCTCGCCTCGTCCACATTCATGCATCGTCTCATACATGTTCGTCTATTGCTCACACTTCTAACATTTCCGTCTTTCAAAATTTCGTTCACATGGTCGTGCCATCCCTTTCTTGGGCGTCCCCGACCTCTCATTCCATTCCTTTCCGCTCTGTAAATTTTCTTCGTCAGGCGCTCCTCATTCATTCTCCCCATGTGACCAAACCATCTCAATGTGTTCACTTTCATTCTAGTAATGACGTCTTTCTTCATCTTACATTCTTTCCTTATGTCCTCATTTCTTACCCGGTCATACATTGTTCTATTACAAATCCTTCTTAACGATCTCATTTCAACTGCATTTATTCTACTTTCATGCGTCTTCTGCCATGTCCAGGTTTCACTTGCATACGTCAACGTTGGCACTACGATGGCATTATGAATGGCAAATTTGGCATCCTTTGATATGTTGCGATCATTCATAATTAGTCTTAGTGCTCCATTCACTCTGTTTCCTGCCATAACTCTTCTTTCGATCTCTTTATCGAGTCGTCCGTTCCGTTGAAATATGCTTCCCAAGTATACATATTCTAATACTTATGGAAATATTAATATGTAAAGAAAACTTAAATATGTTGCCAACCAAAACGTCAAACGTTGGATATTCCGTGATTCACTTTTTGCACGGAGTGCAATATCTAGTATTATAATATAAATCTATGATAGCAAAATGACTTTATCTGTCACCATAGTCACAGATAATAATATAGAAGTACCACCAACACCATAGTTGACCATAGTGAAACTGTCATTTTTTGCTCAATTTATATATTATTCAAAAATATATTTTACCAGTAATCTTTGCTTTTACTTGACTTGAATAATTATATATACAATATTAATTATTTGAATATTTGCGGTCATCTTTTGCTACATAAAGTCACACTCTGCAGTTGAATTAATACCTAAGCATAAAATGACTACTCCGTACGCTCATCTTGTGAAACTCTATCAAATGATGATTCTTCATAAGTGTGTTTTAACTTTTTTGTTAATTTATGATTATCTGTTAATCAGTACAATTAGCTAAATCTTGGAAAAGTCGTGATTTAATGTATACTATTGCCTCAATCCATTCAAATATATTAGATAAAAATATGTATATATCAAATAGTATTTGAACAATATTCCTACTTTGTCCTTTAATCCCCTCATTGCTATGATACTCAGTCTACTTATTGTTGTATTTTCTTATTCTTCTTAGTAACTATGTGTCTATCATTTATATTGTGTTTTTTTTTTGTATTCTCTGACTTGTTATACATACATACAATCACCCTATGTCCCTCACGGGGTAGGCAGAGGGAACCGAATTGTCACATATTTATATCTTAACACAATCATCGCCTCGTCAACATTTGTGCATGTTCGTCTGTTGTTCACGCTTCTAACATTTTCGTCTTTCAACATACCGTTCACATGGATGTGCCATCCCTTCCTTGGGCGGCCCCGACCTCTCATTCCATTCCTGTCTGCAATGTATATATTCTTCGTCAGGCGTTACCCATTCATTCTCCCCATGTGGCCAAACCATCTCAATGTGTTCACTTTCATTCTACTAATATCATATATCTTCATCTTACATTCTTTCATGCACAAAGGCTAGTTTATTGACATAAGGCAATGTCTTCGAACCAAGCCGAGCAACGTGAAGTCTCTAAAGTTAAATTAGAATAATAAATACCTACTTTTTCTTCTTTTAGTAGATCTATGATCTGTTTCTACAGGTCCAGCTCTCCCTCCATCTCTTTGATAGTCTTACCGGTGGTCGTTGTCCCTCTGTTATCTCGCGCATTGTAATCTTTGGCAGCCTTTCTGGATTCATCCTCTCTACATGATCTCTCCAGTATCGTCTTCTTTGCCTGCTCCATCTTACAATATCCTCCGCATTACAGGTTCCGCGGATCTCCTCATTGGAAATTCTGTCTCTGAGGGTTCTCCTTGAGATAGGTCTTAGCGTTTTCAGCTCTATTGTTCTGAATAGCTGTTTTGTTCTCACCGTGTCTGCCCTTACTTCAGCTCCATAGGTCATTGTGGGTCTGATACATGTTTCTTTCTTTTTCAACTTGTAAACTTACTGTTTAAATAAATAAATAAAATAAAAATTAAATAAATATATTCAGACCTTACTCTCAACTAGCATATGTTTATTGGCCCAAAAAGTGTCCCTCATTCATCCGGAGATAACTGCAGCTTTATTAGTCTGTTCTTTGACTTCTTTAGAGATCATTGCAACTAAATATCTCCACACCTAGATATTTAAATGTTGTGACTAGTTCTATTGGTTTATCGCCTACAGTCAATTTGCATCTCAGAGGCTGTCTGGATATTCAATAAATACCATGAGAAAAAAAAATATCAATGAAGAATAATAGGAGGGAGGGTACGTAAGGATATACAAGAAATATACAGAAACTATTTGACAGATAATGTTTTTTTAGTTTGAAATATTTTTATGGATTGAGATAATGTAACTTAATTTTGTTTGAGATAATGTAACTTAACATTATTTTATTTGAGATTAACATAACTTAATTTTGTTTGAGATAATGTAACTTAATTTTGTTTGAGATAATGTAACTTAATTTTGTTTGAGATAACGTAACTAAATTTTGTTTTTTTTTTTTTTTTTTTTTTTTTTTTTTTTTTTTTTTTTTTTTTTTTTTTTTTTTTAACTTTTCTACGGACAATTCTTGGTAGAACTCCATTTCAAATAATAAATAAATTTGGAATGGTAAAATAAAACCAAAGTTTTCAGTTCTACTATAGTAGAACTGAAAACTTTGGTTTTTTTTTTTTTTTTATTTTACCATTCCAAATTTATTTATTATTTTAAATTTTGTTTGTTAAATTTTATATTTTTGCTGTTTAATATTCACTTTCTAATTTTTATTCTATTTTGTATATTTCTTTTCCTTCATTTAGTATTCCCCATTATATAATAAGAATACTATTTTTCTATATTTAGTTTATTTAAGATGATTTTGTATGTATGTATGTTTGTTTAATCGTATTCTACAAACTTTTTTGTTGATGTTGTAAACTATGCAACCGGTTTCAGAACTGAACCATCCCTCAACATACTAATTTGCAACTTCAATAAATATTCGAAAATAAGTAGATTGATTGTATTATTTTTGATTTTCATATCAAAACACATAACCTCTATAGTAATAATACTAAATTTTCTTTTGGTCAAAGAAACTATTAAGCCGGTTGCAGACCAAAAGCTAAGCTAAGTTAGTTAAGCTTAGCTTGCATGGCTGAAGTCGTTTTTCATACAAGTGTGCTGACAACAAACTATGTGAGCTAGTATGAAAAATGACCTCTGCTATGTGAGCTAAGATAAGCATCCAATAGGATGCGAATAATGCTGCTTTTACCACCCTATCCAAAAGTTTTATTTTACCTCTTGGGAGACGTAGGTCTTTAAAGTAGGAATATAAAGATTTTGCGGGCAGGCCTCTCGCCCCCACTTCTACAGCATATATGACTGAGACTGTTTTATCTACCAGTTCCTTGTTCTTGTTTAGTTTGTATTGGTGGTCTTTTGGAACATTTGTGTCCCATGGAACAGTCAGCTCCACATAAATAACTATTTTCAATGAAAGAGAGTATATTGTCAAGTCAGGCTTAAGAGACGAGATGCAGATCTCCTTTGGAAGGTTCTATCCCTCTGTTCTCGTATCCATTGGGATATTCCAGTCATTGGACTTCCCAATTATTGATATTAATTTCTTTGTTGTAGGTCTAACTTTTTGTCCCTGTTTTACAAATATTACAATCGACTGTGTCCATGTGTTTAATCTTTTGAATGCTCTTGCCACCGCAAGGCTGGAAGGCTCTCTCACAATTTCAAGCACCTTATCGTGTCTGTATGAGAACCTTCCCTCCTGTAGTGCTACCCTGCAGCCGGCCAAGATATGCCTAACCGTGCATGCAGATGACCCACGGAGGCGGAAACTGTCATTTCTGTCTATATTCCATTGTTACTCGGGTCTGGGAGCGTACCCTGTATTGAGTTTCGATAGAACTTCAGCATCTCAGATGACCATCCATGTATTATCTGTTTCCATCCCAGTGCTGGAGGTATACATAATTCCCCCATGGACAACCAATCGTTTTGAACTTGCAAATTCAACGCATGAAGTTCGTATTCATTGTTTGAATTTTCACAACAGGCCCGAAGATTTTTCTCAACACCTTCCTTTCAATGATCAGAAGCGCATTTTCGTCTCGTTTACTAAGGACCCAGCACTCACCTCCGTACACAAGCACTGGTCTCAACAACGTTTTACGCAACAGTAACATTGTGCTTCTTGTCAGCAAACGAGATATTAAGGTGCTTGTGGATACCAAAGTAGCACTTATTTGCTACTGCGATTCTCCTTTTAGTCTCATCTAACACTGACATTATTATTGCTAGTTAGTTTTAATTAGTAAGGTTAAGGTTTTTATTAGTAAGAAATTAAGATTAGTTTTAATTAATAAGGTGCATTGGGTAGGCTTCATCCTCGAATGAGGGCACTGAGAGTCCATAATTTAGCAGGCGGGGTTTGTTGGGGGGAGCCCATCCGGCAAACTCCGAGCCCGCCTGCGTAAAATGATTTGCAAGTAAGTGCGGGTAAAGAGGTGCTAACGCGCCTGTGATACCCGGGTAAGGTGGGTGACTTTCAGTGTAGTGAGCCCAAGTATTGGATCGAATCAAAAATTTCTATGGTAGGAGTACCTACGCTAATTAATGTTCCTGAGGTACTTTGCTGTTGAGGAGATCACTTGAAGTCCCATTTCACTAGCAGCTTCCTCCAAATCCAAAAACCCCTGGTTGACATCTCTAGATGTTCTTGCAATTATATCATCATGATCGGCATACACAAGGATCTGGCATGATTTTATGAATATTGTAACCGAGGTCTCAATTCTGACGTCTCTGATAGTTTTCTCTAGGACTATATTAAATAGCAACGATGGCAACGCATCACCCTGTCGTAAACCATTATATGTATTAAATTGGTCAGACGTGCGCTGGTTTATTTATTATTTTTTTTATTTACCTTTTATCACACTATATTTATAATGACAACAATAATTAGATTACTGCTGCCCAACTAGGAAATCCTGTTCTAGGGCTAGCAGTTTACAATTTTTATTGACAATTATACGCAATCATTGTTACCGTTGGTGATTGTTACCGTTCCACACTAAATATGTACTCAACTTACTGCACTCACAATCATTACCTCAACAAACATATGGGCTCACACAAAACAGATCAACCAGCAGGTATACTCATGAAGTTGGTCAACATAAGATTAAGATCAGTTTCAGAATTTAGAAATTTTTGAGCTTCAAATAAATTAAATACTTGTATAAATTCATACAAATATTAATGAAAATTTCATATTAAACGTTGATATTCGTTTTTATTCCTCCAAGGTTGATATTAACAATTTTTTATGATCAAATGTAAAGAAAGATTAAAATTACATTATCACCGAATACTGATTTATACATTTATAAGATTAAGACAAGATAAGCACGTATTAAGAATGTGTCATGAGTAGCCCCCCAGGTCCCAATGTCTGCCATAATACCTGTCATAATCCAATCTCTGACGCGATTTTTATTTCAGAGCCATAGAAAGAGACTAGTTAACTATGTTGGTGTAATTAATATGAATCACATGGTTCCCAAATCAAATCAAATATTTTTATGTGTTACAAATGTTGTAAATAATTTTAATTTTGAATTATTTAAGTAGTTATTGTTGAAAATAACATTGAATGGGGAAGATGATGATTGTTGTATGATATGTCAAGACGATAAAGACTTGATCAGCTTCCATGAGAAATTAGAAATTCATGGGAAATTAGAGAACCTTGGAGAAATGTTTTCTTCGTGTTTTAATGTACAAGTAAGTACTTATTTAATTTTTTTTTATTGATATATAATGACATTTACAATTCAAAGATACAGTCAACCATCGAAACTCTCAGGGTTTATCTGAGGTTGACGAATTCAGTTTGGTAATTTTAATATACATAATTCATAATAAGATGCGGTTTTCGACCTACGACAGCCGGTTAACTCAAGGAGTATACTCCTAGAGCACATAGCTGTCGTCATCGGACCTCATCATATACCTTTTTATATAAGTGGGTAAAATATTTAGGGCATGTAGTGTATATTTAATATTTTGGACAGGAGATATTCCCATGTTCTAATGCCATATGCATTATTGTACACAGGTAAAATATATTTCTTTAAGTAGTTTAACTTTCTGAGGTTAATTCTACATGAATTAACTTTTAATATTGGGTTCAATTCTGAAAATGTATTAAAATTTTAATGAAATTACAAATTTATTAATTTTCATGGACTTCCACTCCGCTCTGCTGAACGCACAACACTATCCATACCTATCCATAATTCAGAATTTCTCAGCTCTTCGTTCGAAGTACAATCAGCAAGATTATGGAATAGCCTTAGTCCGGATATTGCGTCGTCTAACTCACTTAGTATTTTCAAGAAAAAAACTAAAGAAGGAATATTTATCCTTCAACACCTGATCCCGATTTCCTCTCCTGTCCTTACCATATCCTTTTTCTTGCTATGAATTATATTTTTTTTTTGTTTTAATAGTATTTAAGTATTATATGTATTTTCTTTGATTTATTTTACTCTTTTTTATTTGCTGTTGTACATACACAATGTTGTCATACTTTGTAATCTGGTTGGTACAAGAAGATGTATAAATAAATGTATAAATATTTATACTCTCGTTTTCTAGAACATTTTATTTTCTTAATAAATGTCCTACCACACATTGTAAACGTTGTTTGAAATTATAAATGCTCCGCCACATTACCTCCACCCCCAGAGAGATCCCTCCCTCTGAGTCGTCAAGGTTGGAAGTGGTTGCCTGGTCATCTTTTGATTTGGTGTATTTTTAATGGTAAATAAGTCTGTCTAAAAATTTTACTCGCCTTCCCGAGCGCGTTGTTACTTTCTCTCTCTCTTCACTCTTTTTAACTTCTTTCTTGTTTTTCTCCTCATCTTCTTCAATAATATTTTCTACAAAAGCGGGTTTATTTCTGTCTAAAATAATGCATTTCTCTTTTCCTTTCATCAGTATAATCATCTTCTTATCATCTCTTCTAATCACTTTGTACGGTCCGTATGTCGATTGTAGTGGTTTTTTTACTGCGTCACTTCTAACGAACACGATTTCATTTCTTTGCTTACGAAAGGTTTTATTTCTCCATGATGCTGTACCATTCTAGGCTTCACCTCTCTAATTAAATTTTGAATTTTTCTCTGAATAGTTTCCATCTCTTCATCTCTATACTCAGTTAAAAACTCGACTGGTAGACTGAGTGTCTGTCCATATAATATTTCCGCTGGTGATAGATATATGTCTTCTTTTATCGCTGTTCTCAGCCCAAGTAAGACAAGAGGTAAACGCTCTACCCATGTTCCATTGTTGAATGACTTCAACGCTGCTTTCATTGTTGTGCTATTCTTGACTTAGGGGCTTTAAGATACACCTTTTACAATTTATAAATACACGCGTATTCAATTATTACAATTAACACTTTATTAACAGTTATGTACAAATTAGAGATTGAACCTGAACACAGTGAGATATGAACTATCCAAGTAGCTATCTAGAAGCAGACCCGAGTACCTCCTAAGTACTTCCTTATATACGCTACTAAACGACTCCGGAAACGTCCGAATAAAACATCGGGTCCCACACGACAAACCCATTGCACCAAAAGGAGTATTGCCTAAACCTGATATATTACACTTTCCCCTCACTTAATTAGAAAACCCATATTCTTTAAAACTTAAACTAAAATTCCCACAACTATAATTTTAAAACATATCAAACTATTAAGAAACCTTAATAGTTTGATAATTAATCTCCAAAGATACATACATAATACCATCATGTTGTTTTCATATTCTGGGTTAGAAAATAGACTGACCTCCATACTATCCTATCCTGACATATGTATATACCTACATGTTACATATATAAAACAAAATATCTTAGTGCTTAAGTGTTTATAGTTTGGTACGTAATCTTAAATTATGCATACTGGATTTCATCTGGATATATATGCATTAATTTCATCTGGATTATGTAATATGTATATAACTAGATTAATTTGTGGTATTTTTTTTAAGTTTTATGTTTCACCATTTTCAATGTGTTAGCTATAGGACTAATTTTAACTTATTGTATTTTTTTAAGTTTTATGTTTCACCATTTTCAATGTGTTAGCTATAGGACTAATTTTAACTTATTGTATTTTTTTTAAGTTTTATGTAATTTTAACTTATTTTTTTGCAAACTGAAAGCAAACTTGAGGTGACCACAGTTGTCACTAAACGGTGCTTTATAAATTGTCCTTATTATTATTATTACACTGTCGCCATCGACAGTTGGATCTCATGTGTTACAATCAACTAGTTAAATTTACCGTCTTTAACTTATGAGCCCAAAGTTCAGAACAATATTCAATTTTTAAATACTGTATTTTAAACTGATATATTCTTTGGTAAAGAATTCTTAATATTAAAGCAATAAATAAGACAAGGATATAATAAGTCAGGATCCTTAAAGCCAACATCGACTGGGAAACTATATCCAATTGTCGGAATCGCTCTACCACACACTCGACGAAGGACCGATGCAGAGAGGTACAAACAAACTCATGATCGTAGGCACCATCTATATCACCACCAACCAACAGTCTCACGTCTGAAGTACAGAAATAGCTTCATTAAAAGCACCTTCCCGATAGAAAACTCATAACAAAGGAGAGAGGATCTGTGGAAACAGGAACTTGGAGCGGGACTGTGGATACATCAATGTGAGGGTATCCCAATAGGAGAAGACCTGCCCTACAGTATATGGACTACCCTCAACAGATTAAGGGTCGGTGTCACACGATGTAGAGTGAACCTCGCAAGATAAGGGTACCTCTCTGAAGATGACACTCTATGTGACTGTGGCATAACCCAGGATGAGAGTCACCTTCTGATGTGTCCATTTATGGGGGAAGGATGCACCCCTGGAGACATAATTATGGGAAACGACAAGGCGATAGTAGTCACCGCATATTGGAGTGGCTGGGTTTGAACTAGCCGGACACGTAAAGTAAGTAAGTAGTCAAGGATATCGCGGGATACTGTTAACTTTACATTATTTAAGAATTCTTTTGCAGTTTCGATTTTGTGTTTCTATGTGATCAATTTTATAATTGTTTGATTTTTCTTTTCGAGTAGTTGTATATTATTTTCCTTATGCATTCAATAAGTGGTCGTAGTTGATACAAACGTCATTACTACTTGCTAGGGATCTAAATAATATATATTTGATTTTGAAATAAATAAAATAAAATCTAATATAAATATTGTATTAAGGAAAAAACAATCATTGTATTACAAAAAATACATAAAAATAAAAGAGAAAGAGCACGATAGATAATCAACTAATTGGATTCCACGAAATTATCGCAATATTTTGATATACTTGCTCCTACGACATAATATTTATTCTATCCTTAATGATTTTCTATATTTGTTTCATTTTTATTTAACGAATGATAAAATATTCAACCATATTATAAAGTAATTGCTATATAATTATATATTTAAGCATTGAACCTTTAAATATACGAAATAACTTTCTTATTTTATTTTACTAGATTTACGGAAAAGCACTCCGACAAAACAAGTATTAATCCAGATTAGTAATCCAGTGTTCGTGAATTGGAATGTCGTCTAAACCGATTTCTTATACCTTTAGCACAAGCATTTAAGCTTGCTTAATTTAGGAAATGTATGAGAATGTATGTGAACCTACTCGCCGCATTGAAATCAGATTTATTCTGCACCGTTTGAACCTATGGTGGATCCGGCCCTGTCAGTTGGGGCATAAATTCATTGGTAATATTAATCGGTGTTTTTGTAGTCATGTGGTTTTACCAAACAAACCATGCTTGCCAAAAACCCGACAATTTGATTTCATTTTGAGTCATACATTTGAGAGAATGTCTTTCCACACACATTATGTTCATGTAGTTTTAATTCATTTATGTTTGTTTGAAATTCCCCAAAGATTTCCGCAGATTTAATTATTGGCCCAAATGTGTTATTTGATGCTTTTTTAAACTATCAATTCGAGAGAACGTCTGCCCACACACATTGCATTCATGTGGTTTTTCACCCAAATGAGTTAGTATATGTCTGTTAAATCCTCCTCTTTGAATGAATGTCTTCCCACAGACATCGCATTCATGTGGTTTTTCGCCCGAATGAATTTGTTTATGAATGTTTAAAGCTCCCTTGTAATCAAATATATTCCCACAGATATTGCATTCATGTGGTTTTTCAACCGAATGTGTATTATAATGTCTGTTTAAGCGTCCTTTTATAGGAAATGTCTTCCCACAGATTTTGCATTTATGAGGTTTTTCGCCCGAATGAGTTAACTTATGTTCGTTTAAATTTCCCTTTTTAAAAAAAGTTTTCCCACAGGTATTGCATTCATGTTTTTTGTCCGCATGAATTAATTTATGAGTCTTTAAATACCCTCTTAGAGAGAATGTCTTCCCACATACATCGCATATATGAGGATTTTTACCCGAGTGAGTTAATTTATGTCTATTTAAATCTGATCTTCGAGAAAATTTCTTCCCACAGATATTGCATTCATGTGGTTTTTCGACCAAATGAATTTGTTTATGAGACTTTAATTGTCCTGATAGAAAGAATGTCTTCCCACAGATATCGCATTCATGAGGTGCTTCGCCCGAATGAGTTAAGTGATGTTTGTTTAAGTTACTTTTGTTAGCGAATTTCTTTCCACAGATTTTGCATTCATGTGGTTTTTCGCCTGAATGAGTTAGTTTATGAACGTCTAAATTTCCCTTTCGAAAAAATGTTTTCCCACAAGTATTGCATTCATGTGTCTTTTGGCCTGCATGAATTAGTAAATGTCGTTTTAAACATACTTTTTGAGAGAATTTTTTCCCACAGTTATGACATTCAAGTGATTTTTCGCTTGAATGAGTTACTTTATGAATATTCAAGTATCCTCTTAAAGAAAAACGCTTCCCACAGACATTGCATTCATGAGATTTTTCACCCGAATGAGTTACTTTATGAGTTTTTAAGTATTGTTTTCCAGGGAACCTTTTCCCACAGACATCGCATTTATGAGGTTTTTTGCCCGAGTGAGTTAGTTTATGTGAATCTAAATGTCCTCTTTGAGAGGATGTCTTACCACATATACTGCATTCATACAGTTTTTCTCTGGGATGTGATAGTTTATGAGTGGTTAAGTGTCTTCTTAGAGAGAATGTATTCCCACAGACATTGCATTCATACGAATGAGTTACTTGTAGTTGATGTCTTTTTAAATTTTTTGGGTGAGAGAATGTCTTCCCACAGATATTGCATTCATTTTTAGAGGATTGGGAAATTATTTTGTTTTCATTTCCTGGGTGCTCTACGCTTTCACTTTTTAAATTAACTTCGCATTCTTCAATTGGAAAATCTGGAACTACATCAATATATTTGTCCATGGAAGGAGTATATTCATCTTCCAATATTTTTTTTGTCTTTTGTCTTTTGTTCGCCATGGGATCCATTTTCTGAAAAAAAAAATGTTTATTAAAAAAAAATGTGATTAATTGAGTACAGATTGACACACGAAATCCAACTCGATAAGACACAAAGGTGAGTGTATAAAACATCAGGTGATGGGTATTGATGTTGTTGGATAGTGGACTGTATCATAAACGATCTCACCGATGCTTCCTTTACTTCTGGTTCACTATGATTCTTTATCTTCCCTACACTGGTCGTAACATCCACCACTAAACTTTTTTCACTCATTGTTACCCAAAATTATTGCAACTAACTTTGAAACTGACACATTGGTGACGGAACAATGGCAAGGAAGGGATTTACGGAAATATGCTTCTATAGAGTTTTCTTCAAAACAGTACTATAAAAATAATGTTATACAAGCATGAAACTAGTGATAATGCTTATGTTCTTTGGGTAATTGTTTACAAGAACTGTCCCTGGCCGATCGCAATATTTTTTATATCAATAGATAGATAAACACGTATATATTACGGGAAAAATAAAGGCTTTTTGCAGTAAGGCTTTAAAGAATTATAAAAAAAATAAAATTGCGAAAAATGTACGAAGGAATCCATTATAAAAATGGTTGGTTTCCTGACTTTACTCAAGTTTCCGAAATTCACCACTACAGTTGAACACTAGCACGAAACAACCTAACCAACCTATTTTAACCAAAAGTTTCTTTAGGATAGGTTGGTAAGGATAGTATGTAGTCATCAGTGTGACTGGAGTGAGCTAGTTGCATTATATACTATATTATACAATCATTAAAAATAAATGACTTCATTTCAAAATTTTTTGGGATTCGTTGAATTAGCATGGTATTTCTCTACAACAATTTTTGACTCAATGCAACTCTCTCACGCGAGATGCATTAATAACAACATACTAGCATAAACAACCTTTTGTAATAACACGCGTGAATTTGTAGCATTATATACTGTGCTATTATATAGTAAAAAATAACAGTATTACATGTGAATATCATTTGCCAAAAAATTGAATTTTATTGTTTTCCGCTTTTAAAATTAAATTCATAATCAATAATATTTTTACGTACCAACTCATTTTCTACTTTTTTCCAGCTTAATTTTTGTTTTGGCAATAATCACTAAAATATATCTTCGGAAAAATAAAATAGAATGATGTAGGTATCTATTTATTTTCTAGTTTTTCAGTTCAGTTAGATGTGTGCAAATTTTTTATATTAGTACTTATTTTTTACTTAAAAATCATGTTTTGAATATAATAATATCGTTATATTAATATGTGAATACTATCTTTTTCACAGACTTCTATAAACATAGACTCATCACGTTGGAAATATATGGTCCGATAAGTGGGTGAACCCGGTGATCGATATGAATATAGCCGCGGATTGCATCAGGGTTGTCGTAAAATTATGAGATTTCTTACCTATGAAATGCTATATCTTGTCCCTTCTTTTTAGATGTCGATTGACAATTATAATACAACACTTGCGCATGATTTTAATATTTTTTTCTCTAAAAAAACTAAAACAACACTCAAGAACACAACGTGAATGTAGGCACTCACGGTGGCGTCGTAGCTAGCTTCATACATGTTGCCGTGCCCACTAGTGGGACGACATACCCTTGGTTGTTACTTCGATAGCTGTAACGTGAAAGCAATATCTCTTTCTTTTCCACACTACATAAAAAGGAATGAATGCAGAGTGTCTAAGGTTTGTTAATTTATGCTGAGTCTATGTTTATAGAAGTCTGTGATCTTTTTAATGGAATATATTGTAAATGTGGCAAATTGCTATTGTATTACTTTTATTTTTTTAAAGATAATTAAGTTTTTTAAATTAATTTGCTTTCAAAACGCTAGAGGTTTGGAGGCAGAATTGCCACCTAGCGGTGAGTTTTGGAAATTCAAATTGTGTCAGAAAACTAACAAATTGAAATGGATTCCTCCATACACTTTTCGTAAGTTTATTCATTTTTTTATAATTACCTATAAGACTTACCTAGCACCAAAAGTTTTTATTTTTCTCACTATATACGCGTTTATCTATCTATTGATTATTCGATCGGCCAGGGACAGTACTTGTAAACAATTACCCAATAAATATTTAAACATACTGCAGACGTTTAACTCTCATGAAATCACATTATATTTATCTCTTATACCAAATAATGATAACTGTACCTCTATTCTACCAACCTCCACTCTTGACCCACCAGTTTCTGGATTAGGTGGTATCACAGTTACAGATTCTGTAGTTTTGAAATATTTATGTGAACTAGATGTCAGGAAGGGAGCGGGTAGCGATAATATACCACCAATTTTCATAAAACGATGTGCAGATTCGCTTTCTATCCCACTTAATATATTATTTAATATATACATTTGATGTCTGCTGTTGAACGTCCGTCTTGAGATATTCTGCTTCCCAGATATACAAATTCTTTCACCTGTTTAATTTCGATGCCCCCCCAGAACAATATTTGCGGAGCATTCCTCCCTTCCAGCAACCATGCATTTTGTTTAGTCCTTATTTATCCTCATGTTGTAGTCGCTTGTTAGGATGCCTCATTTAATTCTTCATCTGTTTCTCCTAGCATTGCGATATCGTCTGCATACCTTATCACTTCTATTTTTTTGTCCCTGAATTTTAACACCATGCCAATCTCTCATTTCTTCTCTCAGCTCATCGATAGCCTGTTGTATGTAGCAATTAAATAAAGCTGGAGACATAGAACATCCCTGTCTCACTCCCTGGCCAACACTTGCTTCGGCTTTGCTTTCTCCTGCTGACACAACTACTATCTCATTTTTATATAAATTCCATATTGCCCTTCTATCCTTAAAACTTAGTCCTATCTTGTTTAATATTTTAAAAAGTTTCTTCCAGTCTACCTTATCAAAAGCTTTTTCTAAATCTATAAAAGCTATGTATGTGGGTCTGTATTTCTTAATTCTCTTCTCTATTATAAGTCTCAAGCTTAGAATTGCGTCTCTCGTACCTGTTCCCCTTCTAAAGCCAAATTGGTCTTCTGACAAAACACTATCGATTTTCCTTTCTGCTCTTTTCATGATAATGTTCTTAAGTATATTTGATGCATGTGATATTAAACTTAATGTTCTATGTGTTTCGCATTTAGTTGTACCGAGTTTCTTTGGTAGTGTTTTTATCAGGCATTTAGTGAAGTCTTTGGGTATTTCGCCCACGTCATATATTTACAGACAAGTTTGTATAGCGTGTCAAATATACCATTGCCAGCACATTTAAGCAGTTCCGATGGAATGCATATGGAAGCATAATTAGATGCGACAGAAAGTATCCCAGAAATAACACTTAAAGCGATACCTGTCAATTTTGACACTAAATATTGTATTTTTTCACCATTCGACAAATTAATATTGTCGTGTATTAGATCTTTGAAATTTTGATAAAATAATGGCCATTTCGTTGGATCACCATCAAAACTAACAAGTTCCAATATTGGCAATTTGTGAGTTCTTTGAGAGTCTTTTTCAAATGATTTAATAATTGGAGGAACGTAGTCAACTTTAGTTTTTAAAGATTGTTCAATATGCTTGATGTTACAGTATAATTCGTCAAGGGCTTCAATAGATTGAAAAGACGGAACATATTCTGGATTTACAGCTATTTTTCCCAAATTTAATTCTTCTACAACTTGACGAAATTCAGAACGAATTTTATCTATCGATTGTATGCGGATAAGAAAATTAGTTTTTTCTTCAGCGGTATTTAATGATTTCGACAAGTCATAAACTTTCTGAATAATTGCAAATAAACTTAGCCGTTAAGCTTCCAATATTTTTAATGAAGCCATTATAGATTAAAACAACAATAAAATTAATGAAACAAGAATTTGATTAAGTACTTAGTTACTACAATCAATGCGGGTATGTATGAAATATGTAATGTAAATAGCATATGTATAATGTTAATTTTGTATAAAAATGTATAAATTTGATAAGTAATGCGTGAAAATTCAAGATATGCGGGACAGAGGAACAAGGAATGCGGGAAAATACAAGATATACGGGACGAAAGACCAAGAAATGCGGGAAAATACAAGAAATGCGGGAAAATACAAGATATACGGGACGAAGGACCAAGGAATATGGTGGAAAAGATAAAGGAATAGGGAATTACCTTGCCTCGATATTTATTGTTCTGGTTCTGTATAATCTTTTCACCACATTCACAGCGTATGAAAACTTTGACACTTCACTGAAGTTAATTAATTCAAGCGGATTTTGAAGATATAATTTTCATAAAGAGCGGTGCGGTGCGGTGTGTTTGTCAAGATGACAGTTGATATAATGAGAGAAATTTTATATGCAACAATACTTTTTTGCATATAGCTGGCAGGTATGTAGCTAAGTTATTTTTAGGCCGAGGTAAACTAGGATAGGAAAGGTGTGTGTGTGTGTGTGTGTGTGTGTGCGTGCGTGCGTGTGTGTGTGTGTGTGCGTGTGTACCCAACTTTGCCTAACCAGTATCTATGCCTGGTGCCTTGTTATCTTTTAATTTTGATACAGCGTGTCAAATTCGTGTCTCATGATAGCGTCTTCGTTATTCTAAGTCCAGGTTCGATTCTAAAGCGTCATTGTCTGTAATTTCACTTTTACCTTTATATAGTACCTCTATATATTCTTTATCTGTTCACAATCAGTTCATCTTCAAAGAGCAGTTTTCCATTTTGGTCTTGGATAGCACCTTTTGTCTTAATTTGATCACTGAAAAATTTCTTTATTTCAGAGTATGCTGTTTCGAACCTTCTTTCTTCAATATCTCTACTTATTCTTGCACATTTTTCCTGGAGATATTCTTTTTTAGCCTTTTTGGATTCTCTATTGATTTTATTTCTTAATACTTTGTATTCCTACTTTTCTTCTTCGGATGTAGCGTTTTTCAACTTTCTTCTTTCTTCAATCATTTTTAAAATGTCGCCAGTGATCCATTCTTTCCTCGCTTGTGGTCTTTCACTTTTATGTTCTTCATTTGCAGCTATATTTATTTTCTCTTTCACCCTTTCCCACACAGTCATCAATATCCAAATCGCATGTCAAAGTTTTCTCCATATATTTTTCTCTCGTTTCCTTGTTCTTAAGTAACTTAACATTCCATTTATTACAGTGTTTCTTCTTTATTTTTTTTAATTTGAGTACGCTCTCTGCAATTACCATGATGTGGTCGCTGTCTATATCCGGGCTCACGTAACTCAAAATTAGGAAAACTCCGGATACTCGTGTAACTCCGGATTCTGCATCAAAAGCAGAATCCACCAAGCAAGAGTCGCCTTCAACAAAAGATCAACAATTTTTGAATCCCCTAATATTTCCATCAAAATTAGGAAAAATTTGGTCAAGACTCTTGTCTGGAGTGTACTGCTATATGGTTGTGAAACATTGACCATCAGCCAACGTGAAACGGGACGTCTGTCTGCGTTTGAGATGTGGTGCTACAGACGCATGGCTAAAATTCACTGGTCAGAATACATCAGCAACGACGAGGTACTAAGTAGGGTTGGAGAGACAAGGCAAATTATGAAAAGAATTGCCCAACAGAGAACAACTTGGATAGGTCACAACATCCGGCACCCAGGCCTGCTTTTTACCATCGGCGAAGGAATGATTGATGGGGGCAACTGTAGAGGTCGCCCCAGAAACAACTATATAGACCCAGATAATCGGTGACGTGCGCTGTAGCACTTACAAAGAGATGAAGAGACTGGCGGACGATAGAGATAAGTGGAAAGATTGAGTGCTTGGTGCAGACCAATCCTAGGATTGTGACCAAGAAGAGAGAGATTCATTTCCAAAGGAATATTTCCCAAAAAATTCAAAAAAGCTCATATCATACCTATTCACAAATCTGGCCCAAAACGTGATATTCAAAATTATCGTCCAATATCAATTCTACCGATGTAAGTCCTCGAACGTACTGTATATGATCAAATTTATCACATGGTTAAACTAAATATCCAAAATCATCAACACGGTTTCCTACCTCACGTCGTCGCTCTGTTTTTTCAAATCTTATAACACTTACCGAGTATGTCACAAGCAACATGGATAAAATATGCCACTGTACATTAAATAAATTAAAACTAAACATATTGAAATGCAATAAAATAAAATAAAATGCAATAAATGAAAGAAACCAGACCCCGATGGTATGGGCTTGTAAATAGAAGGGGAGGCGATCACGTGGTCAGGGTGGCCCTAAATATTTCCACACCACCCAGAACTAGAGGCCGGCCAGAGACGGCCAGGCCGGACGGCCGGTGGACGAGTATTGGGAGAGAGCTGAGGAAGGACCAGCTGACCACTGAGATGAGGAAGGATCAGCTGACCAGTGAGATGACACAGGACAGAAAAACGTGGAGACTGCGTACCAGGAGGGCCGACCCCAGACGAACTGGGAAGAGGACCAGCCAAACAAGAAGATTGAAATGCAATAAAACAACATTTACCCACAACATAAACAAGATAAACTTCACGTATATCTTCAATGACTCTAACATCAATGATGTCAATTATATAAGAGACCTGAGTGTGATACTTGATTCTCAGATAAATTATATTGAAAATATTAATGACATAATAAAGATTTAAATCAAATAAATTTTAAAGTAAAGCAAATAAGATGTTGGGAATTATTATCCGCAAAAGCAAGCCTTTCAGAAATATTAACACTTTTTATACTTTATAAACCACCTATATATACGCCCCCACCTTGAATTTTGCCCACAAATTTGGTCCCCTTTATATGTAATACATATCACTAGAATTGAAAGAGTACAACATAAATTCATTAACTATTTAAATCATAAATGTCATTTAAATTTTACTGACTATAGGGAATCACTAAAATATCACAGACTCGACACTCAAGTGTAGAGGAGTCTTGCACGACCAATCGCTGCTGCATAAAAATCTGAACGGTGCCATCGACTCACTCATCTGAGCTTGTCAACCTAGTGGGCATCCATGTTCCAGGTAGAACGGTTCGCCGACCTGAACTTTTACATGTACCGGTATGTAGAACAAATGTCAGGAAGAATGCTACAATTCCACGCGTATGTGATTCTCATAACACGTTGTTCTCAACCGGGGTGGACATCTTCAATGTAAAATACGATAAGTTTAGTCGTGAAATATTGAAGATGATACGCTCTTAATCTTCCTCCCTCGTACCCTCCTATCCATCCCATCCCATACGAATTGTATGTGTGTTTTATGTGCATGTGTGTGTGTGCATGTACCTACATGAGTTTTTTTTTTTTTGTTGGCTCTTCACCCGTTAAGAGTGTTCTCAGCCATCTAAGTTAAAATATTAAACTGTCAAAATAGAGAAACCTAAATTATTTTTGTATATTTATTTTACTTCGATCAATTTAAATTTTTTGAACAGAGTTAAATTTTAATGTCATTAATTTTGATGAATTTTTTGAGCAAAATGTTTACCTGCCTGGAATTGTAGCTCAACAATGTCCTCACATTTGTTGGCATTGGAACCCCAATCTCTGTGAACATGAGTTTTTTACAGTATTTTCTAGTTATTGATGGAAAGCTTGTTATTGGCTCTCAATTATATGTTAAAATTGTAATATAAAAGATGTTAATGAGCTATTGGCTTCCCAAATAAATAAATAAATGTCTGTGAAAGAGACGAACTTAAATTAAGTTATACGTGTACCCAGAATATTGTCGATACGTGGTGACATACAGTTCTACATTCCCCACTGTAATACCAATTACTATAAGGACTCATTCCTAAATATATCATGTAGATTGTTTAATACCAAAATGCGTGACGTAGATATATTCAACTTATCACTTGGTAAATTCAGGGTCAGCGTGTGACGGTGTTTGGCTCAGCAGGGTGTAAGGTCACTTGGTGCTTGAGATCGCTGTGGTTCACTCTCTACCATTTTTCTTTCATTGTCAAAAACCTTTAAATGATGAATTTAGTGTGTATATTATGTATGTATGTAAATGTATATGTATAAGCGCATATAAGTGATTTAGTGAAACGAATAAGGAAATGTATATATGTCTTCATAAGATTAAGAAATATCTTAAATTTAAATTATCTTAAAAATGTTTAGTATGCGAAGGTTCATTCTTTGCTTATGTATGGAATTGTTAATTGGGGAGGAGCATATGACAATATTTTAAACCATGTTAAAGTTGTACAAAAATTAATAATAAAGGTTATACTAAAGAAAAAACGTACATTTCCCACAAAAACACTTTTTGATACATTTAAAGTTCATAAAAAAGAAGATATTTATAAAAAAAAAATTTTTACAACTTTTTTTAAGATAATGTATTGCAAAAGTTTAAAAAAATATGTCACTACGATTCCGAAGCGATTTCGTAATACTTGACAAATGCAAAACAATTACATTTATATGGGAATAAAGAATTTCAATTGCCTCCCAGATGAAAAAACATTTCACAATCTAAACTGGTGTATGTAATGATGTATGTATTGATATGACCAAAATTGTTTCGAATTTCCTTTTTCTATTGTTTTTTATGTATATTTTTTTTTTTTTATTCTTTTTTTCACCCTTGTATAACTATGTATTAATTGTACCTATTATGTAATCTCAAATGATTCCCTCATCAAGCACAAGGTTTTAGTCTTTTTGATGAGGTAATGCAACAATTTTACCATAGTATATCATTATGTATTTGTAAATTTATTTGTAATATTGTTAAAAAAACAAGATGTTAAATAAATAAATAAATGTTTGTATGTAAATGTTTGATTGGTTGGGGTGGCGCTGCTAAAATTAATATGGATCCTCTTATTATAGCACAAAAAGCTTTAATTAAGGTTATAATAAAAAAACCATTTACATATCCAACAGTTCAATTATTTAATGATTTTCCAGTTTTCAACATTCCACAGCTATATATCAAAATTATTTCTATACATTTTCATAAAGATAAAACAATTCACATTACACCGCAACACAATTACGAGACGACACGCAGGAATTTTCTCATTACTCCAAAGACAAACACGACATTCGGACAAAGACATTACTATTATTTAGCTCCAAAATTTTTAATAAGATAAAAAGTGAAATAACGGACATACAGTTGATGAATAATTTGAAACACAAGAAAACAATAGAAACATGGATTAGAAACAAGGGCATTATACATACATACATACCATCATGCCATGTCCCTTACGGGGTAAGCAGAGAGAACCGAACGCCATACTTCTCTATTTTTGCACACATTTCTGGCTTCCTTTACATCTATGCATCGTCTCATACATGCTCGTCGATTGTTCAAACTTTTTATGTTTCCTTCTTTCAAAATATCATTCACATGGTCATGCCATCCCTTTCTGGGGCGACCTCTGCTATTCACTCCATCTCTTGCACCCATGTATATTTTTTTGGTCAGTCGTTCATCGTTCATTCTTTCTATATGTCCAAACCACCTTTTTTTTTTTTTTTTTGAGTGGCAGCTCTCCAAGGAGAACACACTTAGGCCGGTTGGCCCTTTGTGATACCACAGTGGGGTTGTCCTTCCCCTTCACTAAACCACATTGAACCAGCCTGAGTGGTTAATAAATGTCAGAACGTCGCTAATGTCAGCATACGCTATGTCCATCAGGTCATCGTAGAAGAAACTTCCCAAGACCAAACCACCTTAAAGCATTCACTTTCATTTTACATATAATATCTTTCTTTAACTTGCATTCTCTCCTTATGTCCTCATTTTTTATTCTATCATATATCGTTCTATTACATACTCTTCTTAGTGATCTCATTTCTACAGCATTTATTCTACTTTCATGTGTTCTTTGCCAGGTCCATGTTTCACTAGCATACGTCAAAGTAGGCACCACAATTGCATTGTGTACTGCAATTTTGGCTTCCTTTGAGATGCTTGGGTCGGACATTACTGGCCTAAGTGCTCCATTTATTCTATTCCCTGCCATAACTCTTCTTTCAATATCTTTATCGGGTCTTCCATTCCTTTCAAACATACTCCCCAAATATAAATTACAAGGGCATTATATACTGCGGAAACATGATCAAGCTACAATAGTTTATATTTTATTTTTATAATAGGTATATTTTATAACAAGTTTTAGTTAAATACAAGTTTAATATTTTTCTGCCAGAATAACGCAAAAAAAAAAATCTGCCACCACGGTACAGGCTCAGCCTGGTGAGGTGGTATATACCAAATAATCCTATAAAAAAAAATGTTTCATATAACTTATTTAAATTGTACTTTTTTGTAATATTTTTACTGTTTGTATATTGTTATATTTTGTTTGGTTTCAATAATAAAAAAAAATGTGAGTATGTATCATGTAAAAGTATATAGGTATGTATATCGGGTACCTATAGTGGGAAGATTTGAAAACAGCTGAGTTCGTTTACATGATGTTTATTAATGCGACTGGCCCGAGAGAATGTTAAATGAGAACTGAATAAGGTTTTGATTGGGGGGGGGGGGGGGGTATATATATAGGCTACTTCGTATACCCCCACAGGAGTCCCCCCTGAATAATATACTTGGGGGTTCACATACTTAAATACTACACATAGGATAACACAAGAAAAATAATAAAAACTAATGTTCGTATTTTCGGCGAGTGCGGCCCTGTTGAGTAGGTATGATGAAATCTAAGTCCTGGTCTGGTTTCGTTATCTTGAAGTAGTACATAGTTTGATATCTCATATTACATATTGTTCAATAATCACACAGTGCTCCGGAATGTCTGATGTCAGCGAAAATGAAACTTGAAACTTCTCTGTAGCAAGAAATCGTATCAACCTTATCTTGCAACGGGGTGGTACCATTACTAAAGACTAGGTATCGAGAAATTTCCTTCGAGCTGCTTGTCCTGTCGATGAGGCGATGTGAATGGCTTCGGTTTGTCGTGTCGATGAGACAAGGGTGAGCGGTTTCGGCTTGTCATGTCGACGAGACACGGATGAGCGGCTTGGGCTTGTCTTGGTGGCGATGAGACGAAAGCGAGCAGCTTGGGCTTGTCGTAGAGGCGATGAGACGAGAGCGAGCGTCTTCGACGTGTCGTGACGTTGAAACAGAGGCAAGCAGCTTTGGGTTGTCTTGGTCAAGCGGATCTAGCTTGACGGGATGCAGAAAAGTTCACAGGCGGGAGTTGCTGGTATCGTGGTAGACGTCACGATGGGGCAGTAGTCACTTCTCTGGGAGGTCGATGCTGGCAGAAATCATCGTAGGCATGTTGTTGCATTTCGCGGTTTTGACGATCTCGTGGGCGTCAGCAGTTATAAGTTCTCACGACAAAACAAAGTAGGTGTCAGCAGTCTTGAATTCTCACAGCGGTGTTATCGCTTGATGTTTATTTTTGCAAGCTTGCACTGTGATGAACGTGTAGGACGGATTCGTTGTCTAGTCCACGGTTCACGAAGGCTCACATTACAAAATTTCTAAACATCAACACTGTTCCCACTATAGGTATATATCACGTCGGGTTCATCAGTTATAGGTATGTATATCGGGTACCTATAGTTTTTTTTTTTTTTATAACCCATCCAGAGACCCTCTCACGTCGACTCAATAGTAGTCCATTGTGATACTTTGCCTGCTAGATGTCATTCCATAGTCCTATCTCCTGGAAGAACTGTAAAATCCTTTGTGGATCGGTGTCTCTGATTTGCTTTTGATCAGCAATATGCAAACCTATTTTCTTTACTCTTGTTTGCATTAGTGGGCCACATTCTGTAAGTAGATGCATCGGTGTTTCATGTTCATCCATGCAGAACCTGCATAGGTACATTTCCGATAGATTCATCGTGCATAGATGTTTATTGAGTCTACAGTGACCAGTTAAGATTCTAGTAAGAATCCTAAGGTTATTCCTGCTCATTGTTAGGATCCGCTTAGAGTGTGTTGAAGAGAATCCTGAAATGAGTACTTTTGAATGTCTCTGTCCTGGGGTAGATAACCAGAGTTCAGTGGCATTGTTAAGCATTCTTTGGTAAAGTGTTGATTTGACAATACTATTAGCTAGGAGACAGTGAGGCTCCGGCCCATAGGTAGCTATGTCCGCTCCCCTATTTGCCAGAGCATCAGCCTCCTCGTTACCTTTATAATTGGAGTGTCCAGGTACCCATCTTAATGTGATTTTGTTACCATAGTTTACTGATAGAGTCTTCAGCGCTTCAATGCAGTCTAGTACTGTTGATGAAGTTACTGTGTAGGAATCAAGAGCTTTAAGAGCAGCTTGACTATCAGAGTAAATGTATATTCTGTGGTTCTTATAATTCCTTCTTAGGATTTCATAGGCACAGAGTGTTATGGCACATATTTCTGCCTGGAAGATCGTTGCATACTGTCCCAAGTGCTTGTGGATCTTCACCCTAGGCACTTGCCCATATATGCCCGATCCTATACCATTCTTTTTCTTGGATCCGTCAGTGTACCATATAAGTGCACCATTGGATTCCTGATACCAAACATCTGCTATTGTAGTTTTAGTTTGTATTTCTACTTTGTATGGTTTTTCAAAGTTGTAAACAGTTAATATTTTATCTGTTGGGAATGCAAGTAATTTATCTTGAGATTCTATTTTGTTTAGATTTGCTTGGATTTCTAAATTTGTCTTTAGTTTATTTCCACTTGTTAGTCTTATAATACCTTCCTTTGCCATTTTTTCAAGGTATAAATGGAGAGGTGGTAGACTAATCATGGCCTCTAGAGAAGCGGTGGGAGTTGTGTGTAAGGCTCCCGTAATGAGCAAGCAGGCTAATCTTTGTAAACGTTTAAGTTTATCTACACAGCCTCTTTGTTGTAGTTTGTCATTCCAAACTGTTACAGCATAAGATACTATGGGTCTTATTATTGTAGTGTATGACCACAGAGCTTGTTGGGGTTTTAGTCCCCAATTATTCCCTATGAGTCTATGGCATGTCCATAATGCTTTGATTGCTTTTTGAGCAACTTTTTCTACATGTTGTGTCCATGTTAATTTACTATCCAATGTTATACCTAGATATTTTACTTCATTGGAAAAGTCCAGTTTTTTTCCAAAGAATATTGGAGGTGAGAGTTTATCCAACTTTCTTTTCCTAGTGAAAGGTACAACAGTTGTTTTATTTGCATTAACTGTTAGTCCATTATCTTTGCACCATTTTTCAACTATTTTTAGTGCATTTTGTAGCAGATCAGAGATTGTTTCACATTCTTTCCCTCTGATTGTAATGACTATATCATCCGCATAGCTTTGTGTATTATATCCACATTCGTTCAGTGTGCTTACTAGGCCATCCACAGCCAGCGTCCACAGGAGTGGTGATAAGACTCCACCCTGCGGACACCCCCTGTTTGTTTTAGCCTTAGTAGTCTCATCCACCAGATTAGTTATGATGTATCTATTGGATAACATGTTGTCAATCCATTTTATTATAGTGTTGTCTACATGTTTCTGTCTTAGTCCACTCATTAGTACGCTTATTGGTACTGCATCAAATGCTCCTTCTATGTCAAGGAACGCACACAGAGTAATTTCTCCGCTATCTAGAGATTTTCTTATATTTCCTACGATTTCAATGAGAGCTGTTTCAGTAGATTTGCCCTCTTGGTAAGCATGTTGCTTTGGATGAATAGGATGCAATGTTATTATATTGCTCACTATGTATCTATGTAAAATCTTTTCCATAGTTTTTAGCATGAATGAAGATAGACTAATTGGTCTATAAGCTTTTGGAGTCTTATAACTTTCTTTACCTGGTTTTGGTATATAGGTTACTTTGACTGTTCTCCAGCTTTGTGGAACATAGCCCCATGCAAGACTGGTTTCAATAATAAAAAAAAAATGTGAGTATGTATCATGTAAAAGTATATAGGTATGTATATCGGGTACCTATAGTGGGAAGATATGAAAACAGCTGAGTTCATTTACATGATGGTTATTAATGCGACTGGCCCGAGAGAATGTTAAATGAGAACTTTAAACGGTATGTTAAATGAGAATGTTAAACGGTTCAATTTATCCATGTAGTTTTTTTTGGAGAATTTAGCAAAAATGAAGCCTCATTGAGGAGTATTACCTTAATTTCAATAACTAGTGAATTTCTTATATATTTTGCACATACGCCCCTCTGACTCGCTATGTTTTTTGATGTGGACTAGATTTTTGCATAGAAAATTCATAAAAACTGTGGAATGTAAAAACAAATTTTCTAAAAAGCTACGAATCATAGAGAAAAAAATATGTAGCTTAATTATGAGACGTATTTAAACATTTTAATATCAAAATTGAGACAATTAGTCTAAAGCTTCTGTCATTTTTAATGTGTAATCATATTATTTTCTTTTTTCAATATTTTTTTCAGACATTTTTCTTTAAAATTATCTGTTTAATGTTCGGCGTATGCAGATTCGCCCATCTGGTTCGATAATATTTCAACAAAGATATCGGGCAAGTCTTCGGCGTATGTTCATACGCCCTTCTGGCTCGACAAATTCGCATATGTCAGCATACGCCCAAAATTATTTTTTGAAATATCTCGAAAAATACGCAACGGTAAGCTGTGATTTATACAGATGGTGGAGGTCTTGATAAAGTATCGTTTGGCATAAAAAACGACAAATCGTTTTTTGCAGATACGCCCTTCTGGCTTGACGCCCGCGATGTGTATGTGTATTCTTACAATTTCTTTTTCATTTTTATTCTTATATTTATAGTTTAAAACATGTTTATAAATTTATTTCCTCTCCTTCCCCCTTCACATTCCTTCCTTATTATAAGGCAACATGTAATTGGTACATTACATTATTTTACTTGAGGTTATGTTATCTAGTTACTTTATATTAAGTACCTAGCTGTACCTGTTTGTTGTCAAATAAATAAGATAAAAAAAAATGTGCGAAAAAGCGAATCCCCTCTGCATTGTATTCGCTGCTGTAATAAACAAATGTGACGACGCGTATTTAAAAAATATAAATTCTATTTTAATCAGTTAAAGATGAATATTTTTAGGCTCATGATTATACCGGCGCCTTCAAAAGGTAGATTTTGCAAATGTGCTTACTTGAAATATCGGCAACGTGTTTCTCTCTTATTTAATATACAGCATTAAATAATATATCTGGTCGGTCTTTCACAATTTTCGTATATTTTTTATATACTTTCACGGCATTAGATTTAGATGGCTTTTTGATTACCTACGACAATAAGTCCGAATCAGTCCGAATACTAAATAGTCTAAATACTACATCAGTTCTCTTTTCTACAATAAGTTCTCTTTTCTATGATCTTGCCCACAGAAAATATCTCTTTTCTATGGCATGGCACCATTGACTTCAACCATAGATTTTTATTATAATATACTAGATGTCGTAGTTAGGAAATTTTGTATGAATCGAAGAGAGTCATTTTTCCGGTGGATTTTTGACGTTTTGGTTCCAGACCACATCGTTTTTCTATAGAGAATAACGACTAATGTGAATTGTTTTGGGATTTATTTGTCTAAAAAACATTTTAATTATGAATGTTTAGAGAACAGTAAGGTATCTAGAATGTGTTGAAATTGATATAAGGAAGCTGGGAAGAAATATATTGGTCCCACGTTGGGCCGCGAAATTGATATATACAATCGCTGAAGAGGCTGAAAAAAAGGCTTTACGTTGAGATGCACCAAATTTGTATCGCGTGGGGCCAAATTGTTATAAAAATGATATAAAGACGTTCTGAGTAATAAATAATTGCTGAAAAGGACAAATTAAACATATAAGCTCCTGCTGAAAAGTGATTTACAAAAATAAAAATTAAACGCTGTCTCCAAAGAAGTCTGAAAGGACAAGCAAGTACACAAAAATACAGGCATGGCAAAAATAATATATAAATTGGAAAGATCTTACCAAACTGCTCTCCAACTAGGATTGCAATGAAACACTTATACTTTAACACTTTATATTACTTTTTTTATAACATATTAAAACTATCTTATAATCACCCCTCGTTGGTAATGCTATCTAAAAGAATTTTTTTATTAATACTTATAATCACCTCCCGATGATAGGTAGAGAACCTGAAATGAACTTAATCACTACTTTATTCCGACAGCCCAGCCAATCAAATATTAATGGTGCTATTGTCGCGAACTCTCCTGTTCGCATTATTTTTTATTTGAATTCGGCGCCAAATCGGACCACAAACTAATATTTGAGAAAAATTGTTATGTGTGAATAAAAATAATATATTTTGACAATACGATAACCTCCAAAATGTGACAGATGACAGTCGAAATTATACACGCGTCCTGTCGAAACGGACCGCGCTCACTGAACGGCCGAGGGATGTCGATGTATGTCCGCATCCCTCATGGCCAGAGCAGCTGCAAACCGCACCAACAATATACTGAATTCGGTTCGACTAGCGTTAGAATACGTATATTATGTCATGGCTGACAACTACTGACTCCTACCGAATGACAACTGACTGGAAGCAGCATGGCGACCCAGCGCCCGTGGAACATGAATTAGGAGGGGTGGGGGGTCTAACTGCATCGCTGGGTGAAAACCAAGGTTCTAAGAATCTGTTAATTACATTTTACTTTTTAAATTTATTTTCAAAACAAAAGATAATGTTTCAATATATGAACAAGGCCTGGGAGGGGGGCGCTATAAGCATACATACATACATACCATCACGCCATGTCCCTTGCGGGGTAGGCAGAGAGAACCGAATGCCACATTTTTATATCCTGGCACGCATCTCTCGCCTCGTCCACATTCATGCATCGTCTCATACATGTTCGTCTATTGCTCACACTTCTAACATTTCCGTCTTTCAAAATTTCGTTCACATGGTCGTGCCATCCCTTTCTTGGGCGTCCCCGACCTCTCATTCCATTCCTTTCCGCTCTGTAAATTTTCTTCGTCAGGCGCTCCTCATTCATTCTCCCCATGTGACCAAACCATCTCAATGTGTTCACTTTCATTCTAGTAATGACGTCTTTCTTCATCTTACATTCTTTCCTTATGTCCTCATTTCTTACCCGGTCATACATTGTTCTATTACAAATCCTTCTTAACGATCTCATTTCAACTGCATTTATTCTACTTTCATGCGTCTTCTGCCATGTCCAGGTTTCACTTGCATACGTCAAGGTTGGCACTACGATGGCATTATGAATGGCAAATTTGGCATCCTTTGATATGTTGCGATCATTCATAATTAGTCTTAGTGCTCCATTCACTCTGTTTCCTGCCATAACTCTTCTTTCGATCTCTTTATCGAGTCGTCCGTTCCGTTGAAATATGCTTCCCAAGTATACATATTCTAATACTTATGGAAATATTAATATGTAAAGAAAACTTAAATATGTTGCCAACCAAAACGTCAAACGTTGGATATTCCGTGATTCACTTTTTGCACGGAGTGCAATATCTAGTATTATAATATAAATCTATGATAGCAAAATGACTTTATCTGTCGGTACTGCCTCCGTGACCAGCCAGCTGGTTAAAAATTATTTGACCAGCCAGCGCCATCTTGAAAAAATGACTAGTAGTGTTGCCATTACGTAATAAATAATTTTATTTTAAATAAAATTCTTGTTTAACCTGTGGCAATGATATATGGAACTGTCAAATGTATAATAGCTATCAAAGTAGATAGTATGTTATGGTTTGGTTATGTTCCACTCTGAATGTACCGCGGATAGTACAATTATTACTATGACTCGCAGCTTTTCAATTTATTTTGTAGGTAGATATTAGGCATAGAAAAGAGATACTTTGTATTAGGATTAATTGTATTATTACCGGTCAACTCTCATCAAATATATTTTGGTGTAACTCTTTGTCTGGAGATAATGTCATCCCTTTGTTTTGAATGATAGAGTTTTGTTCCTTATAAGTATTGTATTGTTTATATTTTTATGGGTATAAATATTTATTTGATACGAAAATGATTACCGAAATTTATTAATATGTATGAGCAAGATCAGCTGTACATCATACTGTGTTTCTAATAATAATCAGTGGCGCTACAACCCATCGTGGGTCCTGGCCACCTTCAGAAGCTCCCTCCACCCCTCCCTGACCATCGCTTCCTGCCGCCAATTTACAATGCCCATCGTCCGCAAGTCCCTCTCTGCTCCATCTAACCATCTCAGTTTTGGCCTACCAACGCTTCTTCTGCCCATTGGTCTTGTAGCGAATATCCTTTTTAGTGGACAGGTTTCGTCCATTCTCGCTACGTGACCCAGCCATCGGAGCCAGCATATTTTGATGTACTGAGTGACGTGTACATCAGAGTACAACTGGTACAGTTCGTGGTTGTACCTGATACGCCAGGCTCCATTTTCGCCTACGGGGCCATAAATGCGTCTCAATATTTTTCTTTCAAAGGTATTTAACCTTGTTTCATCGACCTTTGTTAGGGTCCACGTTTCAGCAGCATATGTTAAGACTGGTCGTATGAGAGTCTCGTACAGTTGGACTTTTGTTCTCTTTGATACTATACCAGACTTTAATTGGTTTTGCAACCCAAAATAACATTTTTTTGCTGCTGTTACTCTTCTTTTTATTTCATCCCCAACTTCATTGATGTTGGTTATGAGTGAGCCAAGATAGGTAAACCTGTCCACTGCTTTGAAACTATAGTTTCCAACATCAAAGGGCACCAGAGGTGGGCTCGTAATCAATGGGTTGGACAGTAAATATTTTGTCTTTTGTTCGTTAATAATCAGTCCAACCTCCCTTGCAGCTCTTTCAAGGCCAATGAAACCCTCTCGCAATGCTCTCTCGCCATAATATCTATGTCGTCAGCATAGGCCAAGATTTGTAGGGATTTGTGAAAAATTATTCCATTAATATCAATTTTTGAATCACGCACTGCCTTTTTGAGAGCAATATTGAAGAGAATGCAGGCGAGTGCATCGCCCTGACGTAAGCCATTCAATGTGTTGAGCGATTCCGAAAGGTCTGACTGTATTCTTATTTGACATTCCAATCTCGACATCGAGAGCTCAGTCATTCGAATGAGTTTTTCTGGTATACTGAACTCTCTCATTGCCAGGTACAGTTTCCTTCTATTTATGCTATCATACGCTGCTTTAAAGTCGATAAATAGATGGTGGGTTTCGATATTATATTCTCGGGTCTTCTCTAACACCTGACGTATGGTAAATATCTGGTCCGTACATGATCTGCCCGATCTGAATCCAGTTTGATACTGGCCAACAATTCTTTCCGCGTGCGGCGAGAGACGCTGGCATAGTATTATCGAGAATATTTTATATGCAACGTTTAGCAATGTAATTCCCCTGTAATTTGAGCATGTCAATTGATCGCCTTTCTTATGAATGGGGCATATAATTCCTTTATTCCATTCAGTTGGTAGAGTCTCATCCATCCATATCTGTGTCATAATCTTGTGGATCATATTTATCAGATCTTCTCCACCATTCTTATATAGCTCCGCCGGTATACCGTCTAATCCAGGTGCCTTGTAGTTTTTGAGGTTACCAATGGCACTCCGAACTTCGCTGAGAGAGGGTTGTCTAGCATCAGGGTGTTGTTCATCATCCTGAATATTCGCACTTTGTGGTGTATCGATGGGATCAGTGGTTTCCGCTCCTATATATAGGAGTTGGTCAAAATGTTGTACCCATCTGTTCAGGATGGCTTGTTTATCACTGAGTATGTTGCCTTCAGTGTCCTTACAGAGGCATGATCGTGGTTTAAATTCCTTCCTTTGATCATTTATCTTCTTATAGAACATCCTGCTATTGTTCTCTCTGTTAAACCTTTCCGCATCCTCCATTTCCTTCTTCAGGTGTTCTCTTTTCTTCCTTCGGTGTATCCGTTTTTCATTTTGTCTACAGGTTTTATATTCAAGCTGTGATTGTCTAGTGCGGCTGCGTTGCAGCATCCTTTTATATGCTTCGTTTTTCAGGTTTGTGGCGGTCTGACATTCGTCATCAAACCACAAGGCTCTTCTACTAGTTGGTGCTTGTCCAATTACATTATCCGCTGATGACAGTATGGCGTTCTTACATACCTGTGTCTCTAATGATGATAATAAAATATGTGTGACAAGTTTCATGAATATGGAGTAGAAATAAATATGTTTCAATGGAGCAGTGTAGAGGCCTGCCATTTTAATCTACATAATATGATGATGGATGGTCAGTAATGCCTTATTTACACATAACGATTACTCGGACCAGCAGTACTAGGAACACCTGATTAGTGAAATGACGAGCAGAGTGAGTTAATATTCATGAATAGAACCCAGTCTTCCTCCATCTTTACTCAGTATATGCAAATTATGCTTCTCGGAAGAAAAGTAGGTATGGCTATATATTTGTTTTCTTCTGCTGGTTCCCTGTCAGGAACCCCCGACGTCGATGCGATCACTCTGTCCTGTGCTGCCCGGAATATCTGCTCCACAGTTCTGAAGCCCGTCCATTCCCTGATATTACGCAGCCAGGACATCTGTGTCCTCCCAGTCCCTCGTCCACCTTCTATCATGCCTTCCAGTATGAATTGGAGCAAGTGAAATATATATTTTAAATCAAGAAAAATAATAAAATTGAAAAAGTAGGTAGGTATATATATTTGGTATACACCACCTCTGTAAAAATAATATTATAATATATGTGTTTCTTGTATGAAACAGTGTGCAGCATTGAAGACTAAGTAATTGTAGTCTTTGAACTTACTTGGAAGCGTGGGAGGTAAATTGGCAAGGATACCATATTATACTATGCGAGATACAACCAAGTCATTATTATAAGAGTTTTGGCTCCATTAGTTGAGAGGCATCGTCTGGTTTTTTTCAATAATAAGTACAGTAGTTAAGACTTGTTTATCTATAGAAAGTCCATTGTCAATATAAGCACCTAGAAATTTGGTGCGTTTTAAAGTATTAGTGCCTTTGATGTATATATGGGGTCATATTTAAAAAACTGTCTCCTTGGAGAAGGCAGTCACATAAATTATGTCTTTGTTGGATTGATTTTTAATTATTTATATATGGGCATCCAGTTAGATATTTCCTCAATGCACACTATCACATCTTGGGTTCTTGACCTGGGCGACATGATTCGAAGAAGGATTCCAAGTGATTTGTATATAAATTGAAAAAATAGAGGACCCAAAATGATTCTGTAAATTATAATATTAAGTATCATTTAATGATTCGGCGGATATTTTGTGGTAGTTAATATAAACCATTTTTGAATTATAAATTAGCTATAAACCACCGGAACCGATAGACAACTAAATGCTTTTCTTACACATATCAACAGCCTACACGATAAAATCAAATTCACGATAACACAATAAATTTCTTAGATCTCATAATCCAAATTATAAACAATAAACTAGATCTTGCTATCTACAGAAAACCCACCACAACAGACACTGTCATACCTAACTCCTCGTCCCACCCCATCTCCCACAAACTTGCTAGCTTCCATTCCATGATAAACAGACTCATAAATATACCTATGACACAAAACAACTTCCAACACGAACTACACATCATCAAACAAATCGCATTGAATAACGGCTACAATTACAAAATAATAGACAGCATGCTCGACATAAATATACCTATGACACAAAACAACTTCCAACACGAACTACACATCATCAAACAAATCGCATTGAATAACGGCTACAATTACAAAATAATAGACAGCATGCTCGACATAAATATACCTATGACACAAAACAACTTCCAACACGAACTACACATCATCAAACAAATCGCATTGAATAACGGCTACAATTACAAAATAATAGACAGCATGCTCGACATAAATATACCTATGACACAAAACAACTTCCAACATGAACTACACATCATCAAACAAATCGCATTGAATAACGGCTACAATTACAAAATAATAGACAGCATGCTCGACATAAATATACCTATGACACAAAACAACTTCCAACACGAACTACACATCATCAAACAAATCGCATTGAATAACGGCTACAATTACAAAATAATAGACAGCATGCTCGACATAAATATACCTATGACACAAAACAACTTCCAACAAGAACTACACATCATCAAACAAATCGCATTGAATAACGGCTACAATTACAAAATAATAGACAGCATGCTCGACAAAAAACAAAAACAAAAAACAACTGACCAATACATATATCCATTCAACACCAACAACCTAAATACAGAACAAAAATGGAGAAAAATTCTATACACAGGACCTATTTCTATAAAAATAAAAAATACACTGCCAACTAGTATCAAAGCTGCATTTTACACCAACAACAACATCAGTAGATCATTATTAAATTCTAAAACTAAAAGAAATTACAAAGAAAAAAGTGGAGTTTATAGAATAACATGTGGTGACTGTAATGAACACTACATAGGACAGACATCACGTAACCTAAATATAAGAATTAACGAACACAGAAGATGCTTAAACAACAATAATTTCTCAGAATTTGCTAACCACATTATCCAAACTAATCACTCTTTCAATAACCACAAACTAAAACTATTGCATGAAACACAGAATAAAGGATACCGACTTAACAACTACGAAACGCTCGAAATACATAAACACATAAATTCCGGTATAAAACTTATAAATAACCATACCTTTCATAACACTTCTCCAATGCTTAATATATTCTCCATCAAAAACAAAAACACTTCACAATACTCCCCTCCCCCCACTAACCCAACCAACCCTCAACTGCCACCCCCCTCGCTTCACAGACAGATACACACAAATTCAACATGTTAGTCTCGACACGCCGGTCGATGGAAGGACAGCGCTTCCGAAACATGTCGCGAAGTGACTCAAAAAACAAGTGGTTTATAGCTAATTTATAATTCAAAAATGGTATAATATTAAGACTTACAAAAACTATACAGTTGCCCAATATTTAATTTTCCTGGTAATTTTTTTTTTTATTTATTTAGGAAAACAAACAAGATACAATGATAAAAGAATATACAACAGTTATAATAAATATGGATGGTACATTGCATCTCAATTAAATGTTTTCACATATAGTAATGTATATTTAATCATACTTTTACAGAAAAAAATAGTAAAAAAAAATTTAAAGGTGAAAAAAATTATAATAAATTGTTACAGAAAAAATAATAATTAAAATTAAAGGGTGAAAGTGTAAGTATATTGTGTAAGCGAGACAAATTATGATGAAAGTAGGTAATAAATTTAGGTATAGGTACTATTTATTGAATAATTGTAAAATGTATGATTTGAAATCTGCTTGTGATTTATGTATTATATCGAATTGTCTAAAGTATGTATTGTAATTGAAGCAGCTCCGCCTAATATAATAGTTTTGTGAATAATTTGTGAAACGACGGTCGACATAGAACAAAAACTGAGATCATAGTTAGCACTTAAAACAATCTTCCACTTTTACATGGCCTATTGTTAAAGAGTCATTCACTTCCTGTGGGAATCCCCAGATTGTAGAATAACTCCCTCACTCTGATATTTTTTCGAGTGTCTTATAAAAGTCAGGTGTTCATAAAACTTCCATAAGGTCTGCAACATCTTTGTAACCAATAAGGTACCTGTTCTAGATGTTATATAAACGTTAACGCATATTGAATGGTGTGTTTTTATACATACACCCACAGCATTCACTGGTTACCACATTATTGAAATATAGGTACCATGGTGTAATAGTAAGTAGAAACAAAAGAGTTATCAATGCACTATATAATATGATTCAGCCCTAAAGTCTAACACTAATCGTTTCACTCATGAAACTTAATTTACTATAGTTGGTTTGTGGTGAGTCTGTGAGTAATCACAATAATAATTCCTAGGAATAAAAAAACATCATGTTGACAAATTATTTATTTTTTATTTTGCAAATATTTTATTAAAATAAAAAAATAATTAATTATTATAGAAACAGTGAAATAAAATAAAAATGGATATAAAATAACAATAGAAACAATGATGGTATGTTTTTATTTAATGCCGCTGTGGATGGACTTTTAATAATATTTCCATAATTAATTTGTATTTTTACAATATGGTAAACACTGTTAACCCATATCAGAGAAGAGGACACACCCTCTGTACTACATATATACTCAATATACACATCAAGTTCAATTTATTAAAGTTAATATCTCTGATAACATGTCATTATTTATTACTGAATTAAATTTAATTCATGTAACTTTTCATGTAACTGCTAAGCTCAGTTGGTAAGATGTATGCAAGAATCCTGGATCATACAGTATGTAAGGTGACTGAAAGCAAGATATGGGATGTCCAAGGAGAGTTAGTGGGGGGCTAAGGATGTATAGACCAAATTTTTAGTTTAAAGTTATGGCAGGAAACAGAGTGAATGGAGCACTTATATATATACATGGCACTAGAAACAGACATCAGCTAATACCGCCACAACCAAAAACGACACATGCACAGCGGCTATAGTTTTTGGCACCAAGACTTTATAATAAAATAATTATGGATATTGAACAAAACATATCGCATGATGGGAAAAATTTCAAAGACCTTGTTACTCGTTGGCTGATGCAGATTGGAAGAGAAGGATCTGCCTCGGTACTCTTGGATTTTTTGAGATAGAGGTTTTAGAGTTTTTATCCTGGTTGCCGATGTTCTAAGTGAATGGAGTATGTAAAAAAAAAGAAAACAAATCATATGATCGCAGAGTAGCCATAGCAATTCAAAACTAATACTGCTTCAGAACAGACTATGTCTAGCGAGGCAGTAAAATATCCAAATGTGTGGAAAAAACATAATAATTGTACAATTGTAATTAGGTATAAACTAACTAACTTGTTCCTTTGTAATAATTTATTTATAATGTTGGAAATAAATTATTATTAATTCATTCATTAGTAAACATAACATTATATACTTTGAAAAAGCAAAAATATGTATAAAATCAAAAATAGTTTAATCAAAATAAACCTGCATATTTCATTGAATGGCGACATAAAGTTATAATATCAGATCAAAAAACTATTGCAGAGGTTAGATACCGAACACAAATAGAGAAAGATATGGATTTTTATATAGCATCAAAAACATGTAATGGACTGCCAAAGGATTTGTACAACCCACTGTACTTGACTAAACACTAAAGCAGCTTATTCACGATCGTGCCATTCGGCATCGTTCCATATGGACCGGCTCCATTTGGAGCATTGTAAAATTTTCATCACACTCACGGGCGCTCCATCGAGCCATCAAAATTAGTATACGCAAGCGGTCGGCGCTTTCGTATAGTATTTCGCATAGTTATAGTATGAAGCGTTAGAGTATAAAGCGTGATTTTTGTATATTTACTACGGAAGACTACTAGGTATCACGCCTTCCATTGACAGATACTTTGGTTGGTGGAAACCCCGAAAGACACATTTAAAGAAATATAACGATTTATTAAACTGAGTGAAAATAGCAACTTTCGGCAATTTAAAGGCTGTTATCTCCTGAAGTCACCACTACTTAGGATTTGTATACCCAATAGTTGTTACATGCTGTGGTATCCTTTTACAGGAAAAAAACCAGCCTTTACACTTTGACTTAAGTATAGGTAAGTATAAATATTGTATGGGCTAGTGTACAAAATGACGTAAGTTCAAAATCGCTGTCTCCTAGGCTATTATATTATTCTCTACTTACTTTGTCTCTTTGACGCAATGGACAGATTGATAAGGAGATTGAAAGAAGAGTTATGGCAGGAAACAGAGTGAATGGAGCACTTAAACCAGTTATAAATGACCACAGCATATCAAAGGATGCTAAAGTTGCCATTCATAACGCTATCTTAATGCCAACTTTGACATATGCAAGTGAAACCTGGAAATGGCAGAAGTCGCATGAAAGTAGATTAAATGCAGTTGAACACATTGAGATGGTTTGGCCACATGGGGAGAATGAATGAGGAACGCCTATTGAAGAAAACATACATTGCGGACAGGAATGGGATGAGAGGTCGGGGCCTCCCAAGGAAGGGATGGCACGTCCATGTGAACGGTATTTTGAATACGGAAATGTTAGAAGCGTAAACAACAGACGAACATGAATAAGACGATGTATGAATGTTGACGAGGCGATGAATGTGTGTCAAGATAGAAATAAATGGCGTTCGGTTCTCTTTGTCTACCCCGTGAGGTACATGGCGTGATGGTGTGTATGTATGTATTTTCTTCCTTTGAAATGCTTTGAGGTCAATAATCTAAAACTTAATATTGCTAAATTAAGCTGATGTGGATCCTCAGAGAATAAAAAGATTTTTACAACAATAAATAATTGATACCTATGTAGATAGACGTACATGTCCTAAATATAATGATAATACTTCATTTTGATTTTCGTTTCAAGCCAATAACCGTGTTTCCTAAGCTTTTGGGTCTACCACGAACTTTAACAGATGGAATTTTAACATCACATAAAGAAATCGGAGAACAATAGTCATGCTCCATATTTATCAAATTTATATCAGGACCAGTTTCAAATTTACCTTCACATAATTCAACATCAGATTTCCTTAATAAAATATTTGATGCATTATCATCATCGCAAACCATAATATCCTGTGAATCTTGACCACTAACCTGAGGTAAAGCTATATCGAGATGACCAGTTTCACGTTTACCTTCACATAACTCAACATCAGATTTCCTTAATAAAATATTTGATGCATTATCATCATCGCAAACCATAATATTCTGTGAATCTTGACCACTAACCTGAGGTAAAACTATATCAAAATGATTATTTTTGTTATCAATACTACCAGAATGTTCGTTTTCTGACCAATATTGGCACAATTGTTTTATAGATTCTAATCGTTCATAAAATACTGATGATGAGATCTCCGAACAAATCTTTGATAATTTTAAACACTCTAAATTCATTAATTTATATTTTTCATGATTACTCAATTTCTTTTTTTTATCATATTCATGAGCAACACTTTGAACACAAACTTGATTTTGAATGGTAGCCTGATTGTTTGATTGTTGGTTGTAGCATGAAAGAAAGTAAGTCCGTGACCAACGTTCTAAACATAATTCTTTTTCGAAAAGAGGTATATTACAAATTTCTCTAAATTTTAAAATATGTCTGCATGGTAGAGCCATGGAACATCGAAAATGGCACTCACAAGTTAATGGAGTTACCAGCAACAAACCTTCCGAGGACTGCAGAAGAGCGTAATTAACATCTGTTTGATGAGATATTTGTATTGAACTCATGAGAGCAAATTGTTGGTTAACATGTTTGAATGCAAAATTTGTCAAATGTTTTTGGTACAAGTCTTGAGGTGAATCATTAGTGTACATTTGAGAAGAAATTTTATGCAAATGTTTGGAATTATTTATGTTTCTATTTACTCTAATTGAATTTAAAACAATAAAAAAGTGTTTAATAAAATCTTCTAAATTAGAATATTTGGTAATTACAGACTTTAATTGTAGATTCATATTTTCAACTTTATTATTTGTTTTATTAAGGAAACACATGTTATTTAAAGTCAAATATAACACCCATTCAGATTTTATAGGCTCCCAGTTTTTTTCAAAATATTCAATCACAATTTTTGGTACTTGAGCATTGTTTTTCATATCAAAAGAAACACTATTGTATTCATCCTCAGAGCTCGCATAAGCTAATTTTTGTAAAAAAATTTTTGAAACCTCAGACTGCATAGCAGTCAGGTTCATTTTCTTATGAGATACCTCTCTATTGAAAATTTGCAAAGTATGGAAAAGACATATTTGTAATTTAGCTTCAGGAAATAATTTTTTTAATACAGACCGTTCATTGGCATCCTTATCCGACATTACCACCTGTGTTTTGGATGTTAGTGGGTTAAGATTTTTGAATGTATTTATGAACCATTCAATATTTTCTTGATGTTCATTTAACAGTAACCCAACAGCAACGACTTCTCCTTGTCCTTCAGAATTTTCCACCATGATTAAATATGTAGCTGCACGGCTCTCATGTAAACAATATGTTCCATCAATGAATAACATTTCAGGAAATGACTCCAATAATAATTTCATTTTGTTGTCCTGAAAATATAAACATTCTAAATTATCTCCTTTCAACAATACCTGTACTTCACAATTATATATATTAGTCAAGATGTTGATACACTCATCGAGACGTTTTTTTATTGCAGGTTTCCTGTTTAAGTTAGTAAGGTCCTTTAGTGTCACGTGACATCCAGATTCTTGGATTATTCTACTTTGGAGAATTTTTTTGTTACCACGAGCACTTAAAACAGCCCTAGCATTTGATCTAAGTGTTTCCGGAATCTTGAGCCTTTGTTGAGGCAGGGAACGGAATAAAGTTTCAGAAACCGGATGAGAATGCTCCTCGCAAAGTTCTTTCAGTTCTAGTTTCCCATTTACCAATCTCAAAAACATCCCACTCTTGCAGTTTTGGCGAAAAGTAAACGTTTTGCGAACTTTGTTTGCTGGTAGATGTTTTCTTCCTCCATTTATGCAGGCCAACCTTAAATGGGAATACAAAAGTTTCGGATCTGCATTGGCGGCAAAACCGTGAGGATGCCTTTTGGCGTGGTTCTTCAATGTTCTGCAATCTCGTATCCAAAATTCGCTGAGAACTCTTTTTTTATATTCCTCAAGCCTTTCCCAAAAGCTCTCAAAACTGTCGAATTTATCTCCAATTTTCAACATATTTAAAAAATTTTAGCGTTCTGTCAGTAAGCACGAAACTTATGAAACACGACACAGATGAAAACGATCCACAATGTTTTGATTTATCTCTTTTTATTGGCTCTATCCACAAATGGCTCGAAGTTCGACGAACGATAGAAGTTTGCACAAAGCGCGGCAAACGTCACTCAATCTCAAACTTGTCAAAGTAAAGTAAAAACCGGAAATGCTGTGTAAATAAATGTCAAACGCCGTCCTGTCAAATTTCTAAATCAAAATTACTTCCGTTTGCTGGTTAAATATTTTTTAACCAGCTGGCTGGTCACGGAGGCAGTACCTTATCTGTCACCATAGTCACAGATAATAATATAGAAGTACCACCAACACCATAGTTGACCATAGTGGAACTGTCATTTTTTGCTCAATTTATAGGCTGTGGCTATTCTACACCATTATTATTGTTATTATTTTTTAAAATAATAATAATAATAAACTGATTTTTCTATGGATTTGGCCATAGTGAATTTTTCCTATAGATAATTGTAAAACCTTGTAAATCTTTATCTTGGCTAGTTACCGTATTCACACAAGAGCTATAAAATATACATGAAATGACGAAAACTCATACAAACGTCAAACATGTAAGTTCTCAGCCTTTTTGATATTTTCTTGCTGAGATTTTAAAACTTAATTTTAATTTGAAAAATTGATTTGTAACTATCTTCTTTTGTTTCTGGAAGTCATATAACTATTAAAATCCATATTGTTATCGATTTGTGTCTGTATAATTTCAGGTTACGAATTATTTTGCGCTGCAATTTCATCAAATGTCTTCAAGTTTCAATACTTTAATTTAAGTAGCACCACACGTTTTACTCCATTGAAGTGGCTTCCTGTTCTTGCAAACATACCTCAGCTAGCAATGATGTCCCATCTAAGAGTCCGCACCGAATTTCTCCCAGGAACCTAGTTACAAAACTTGGACGTGGCACAATGACTGGAAGAACATCAACCTATATGTCAATAGGTACATGGGTACTTCAACGGTGGTACCTCTAGGTTTGGATCTGCCAAGAAGGCTGTGGACCTCTCTAAATAGGATCCGCGCTGGACATGGACGTTGTAACTACCTCATGGAAAAGTGGCACTGTTTCATCCGCACAATGCGATTGCGGCCGTCTCTTCCAAATGATACAGCATATTATATTGCAAGAATGTATCGTACGGCTCTCGACCTGAATATCTGATCATATTTTATTTTTAAAATGCTATTGTTAATATATTTTTTGTGATTATTTTATTTCTTCCCACAGACATTGCACTCATTGTTTTTCGCCTGAATGAGTCTGTTTATGAGCGTTTAAAGATTGTCTTTGAGCAAATGTCTTCAAAGATCGTGGTCGAGAGAGTTTCTCCACCGATACTGCATTCATGTTGGTTTTCGTCTGAATGACTTGATGTAGTATTAATTCCATGACTTCCCACAAACTTTACAATCGTGTGGTTTTTTACCCGAATGAGTTTTTTTGTGTACTTTACAATTTGAGAGAATGTCTTTCCACAGATATTGCATTCAAATGGTTTTTCACATAAATGGTTAGTTTGTGTTTAATTAAATTTCTTTCTAGAAAGAATGTCTTTCCGCAAATATTGCATTCATTTGGTTTTCGTCTTGGTGTGTTCAATTTGTTTTTTTTTATCAAAATGAGTTTGTTTTTTCAAAGATCCTGTTCCACAGAAAGTTTTTATACAAACATTGCATTTATGTGATTTTTTACCAAAATGAGTTAATAGAATAGGTTTGTATAAACCTCTCATCTCGCCTTCCCATAGACATTGCACTCTTATGATTTTTCACCCAATTAAGTTTGTTTTCTCAGACAATGGAAGGAGTATATTTGTCTTTTATAAACCTTTCGTTTCATTTGACTCAAAAGAGAAATTAGCTGGTTAGTTAACAGAATTTTATAAATAATGTTAATAAAATTACCAATTCTGCAAGGAACTTAAGGAAGTTTTTACAATACGAATATTTAAAATTAAGTATACTATTTTATAAAAAAATATAAATTATACACACCACAACTTAACATGTATTTTTTATTTATTTCTAAATAAATCATGACTTTGTAATAATTTAATGTTTTTTTTTCTATGCACTCATAATTATGTAATAGGGTAGTTATTTGGTAAAGTAAAAAACAAGACATTATATAGGTAAATAGTATTTAGTTTTATTAAAAACATATCTATAAAATCCCGATACATAAAATGGAAACAGGATTATACGGAATACTATTTGTGAAAAATTAAGCAAGACAAATTATTAAAGACAATTCAATATATCGAAGAAGCTTTTAAGAGTTTTTTTTTCCACTGAATATTGGGGTAGACAGATAATCGAACACCACACAATCCAATTTTGACTTGCATTATTTGAATTTTTTCAACTGAATGAGGAAGTATATGTTTAATTAAAGCTACTTTTCGTGAGAATGTCTTCCCACAGACATTGCAATTATGGTTTTTCTCCCGAATGAGTTTGTTGATATGCTTTCAAATGTTCCGCTCGAGCTAGATAATGTACTTTTAAATGTTCCTCTCAAAAGAATTTCTTCCCACAGACATTGTATTCATATGGCTTTTCACTCTAATATTTTTTTTTGTTCATTCGCATTACCTATTCGACAGTTTCTCTTCCCACAGACGTTGCATTTATATGGTTTTTCACCCAATGAGTTAGTGTATGTCCTTTCAAACTTTTCTTATGAGATAAATTCTTTCTACAGATACCTACTACATTTATGTGGTTTTTCACCCGAATGAGCCGGTATATGCTTGTAAAAATCTCGTTTTTGAGAGAATAACTTTCCACAGACATTGCATTCATGTGGCTTTTTAACCATTTTTTTTAATGAATTTGTTCTTGTTAAACAAGTACATATACATCTTCCTATATTCCCTAAACTAAGCATAAATGCTGCTTGTGCTATAGGTGAACGAAATCGGTCAAAGCAGGATTCGAACTCGCGACCACTGGAATGTACATTCAAATTTCCAATTCGAGAGAATGTCTTCCCACAGATATTGAAATAATGTTTTTCCCACTAAATTAATTAGTTTTATTATGTTCATTTAAATTTCCTTTTAGAGAGAATGTCTTCCACAGACATTGCACTCATATGGTTTTTCACACAAATCTATGCTATCTTAAAAATTCTTTTTGAGATAATGTTTTCCCACAGACAGTGCATTCATGTGGTTTTTCGCCTAAATGAGTTACTCAATGTAGTGTTAAATTCCATGTGTGATAGAATATCTTCTCACAAACAATACATTCGTGTGTTTTTCATCCAAATGATTTTTTTTTCAAAGATCCGGTTCCAGAGAAATTTTTCCCACAAACATTGCATTTATGTGGTTTTTTTTCATCCGAATGTACTCTCCTTTGAGAGTATGATTTCCCACAGGCATTGCTCTCATACACTCAAATGACTTAATTTCGAAAGTTCAAACACTGTAAATCTTAATAATTTTAGGTATTTTATTTTGATAATCGATTCTTCTGATACATTGAGTAGCTTGTAAAATCCAGAATATAACCTCGAAGATATTGATAACTTTCAACCTTTTACATAACTTAAGTGAAATTTAAATGTAAATACTTATAAAACTTCACTATATTATTATAAAATTATATGTATTTATAAAAATATACTTCGTTTGTATACTTAAGAGGAAATGAAGGACGGTTTATCAATTGTTTACAAAAAATGGTTAGATTTAACCACATGGACTGTCATCTGACAGTATCTGTCTCTGTCTTAATCATCTGTCTCTGTCATATTTCAAAAACACATGATATTTTGTTATTGTTTACAAACATAGGGTGTAAAATAGCCACTTAAACTGACATCTGTCAAAATCACGTGATGTTTGTTATTGTTTACAAACATAGGGTGTAAAATAGCCACTTAAACTGACATCTGTCAAAATCACGTGATATTTGTTATTGTTTACAAGGTGAAGAATAGCAGCAGGGCAATTTATATATTATTCAAAAATATATTTTACCAGTAATCTTTGCTTTTACTTGACTTGAATAATTATATATACAATATTAATTATTTGAATATTTGCGGTCATCTTTTGCTACATAAAGTCACACTCTGCAGTTGAATTAATACCTAAGCATAAAATGACTACTCCGTACGCTCATCTTGTGAAACTCTATCAAATGATGATTCTTCATAAGTGTGTTTTAACTTTTTTGTTAATTTATGATTATCTGTTAATCAGTACAATTAGCTAAATCTTGGAATAGTCGTGATTTAATGTATACTATTGTCTCAATCCATTCAAATATATTAGATAAAAATATGTATATATCAAATAGTATTTGAACAATATTCCTACTTTGTCCTTTAATCCCCTCATTGCTATGATACTCAGTCTACTTATTGTTGTATTTTCTTATTCTTCTTAGTAACTATGTGTGAATCATTTATATTGTGTTTTTTTTTGTATTCTCTGACTTGTTATACATACATACAATCACCCTATGTCCCTCACGGGGTAGGCAGAGGGAACCGAATTGTCACATATTTATATCTTGACACATTCATCGCCTCGTCAACATTTGTGCATGTTCGTCTGTTGTTCACGCTTCTAACATTTTCGTCTTTCAACATACCGTTCACATGGACGTGCCATCCCTTCCTTGGGCGGCCCCGACCTCTCATTCCATTCCTGTCTGCAATGTATATATTCTTCGTCAGGCGTTACTCATTCATTGTTCCCATGTGGCCAAACCATCTCAATGTGTTCACTTTCATTATACTAATATCATATATCTTCATCTTACATTCTTTCCTGCACAAAGGCGAGTTTATTGACATAAGGCTTAATGTCTTCGAACCAATCCGAGAAACGTGAAGTCTCTAAAGTTAAATTAGAATAATAAATACCTTCTTCTTCTTTTACTAGATCTATGATCTGTTTCTACAGGTCCAGCTCTCCCTCCATCTCTTTGATAGTCCTACCCTTGGTCGTTGTCCCTCTGTTATCTCGCGCATTGTAATCTTTGGCAGCCTTTCTGGATTCATCCTCTCTACATGATCTCTCCAGTATCGTCTTCTTTGCCTGCTCCATCTTACAATATCCTCCACATTGCAGGTTAATGACAACAATAATTAGATTACTGCTGCCCAACTAGGAAATCCTGTTCTAGGGCTAGCAGTTTACAATTTTTATTGACAATTATACGCAATTATGAACCAGGTGATTGTTACCGTTCCACACTAAATTTGTACACAATCTCAACTTACTGCACTCACAATCATTACCTCAACAAACATATGGGCTCACACAAAACAGATCAACCAGCAGGTTTACTCATGAAGTTGGTCAACATAAGATTAAGATCAGTTTCAGAATTTAGAAATTTTTGATCTTCAAATTAATTAAATACTTGTATAAATTCATACAAAAATTAATGAAAATTTCATATTAAACGTTGATATTCGTTTTTATTCCTCCAAGGTTGATATTAACATTTTTTTATGATCAAATGTAATGAAAGATTATAATTACATTATGACCGAATACTGATTTATACATTTATAAGATTAAGACAAGATAAGCATGTATTAAGAATGTGTCATGAGTAGCCCCCCAGGTCCCAATGTCTGCCATAATACCTGTCATAATCCAATCTCTGATGCGATTTTTATTTCAGAGCCATAGAAAGAGACTAGTTAACTATGTTGGTGTAATTAATATGAATCACATGGTTTCCAAATCAAATCAAATATTTTTATATGTTACAAATGTTGTTAATAATTTTAATTTTGAATTATTTAAGTAATTATTGTTGAATACTAAGTAGTTTTTATTACTCTGCAGTTTGAGTCATGCAAAGTCATTCTTACAAGTCTTACTAGCTTCCTAGTTCTATCATCGCCCAGTTCAATATCACATGGCTGTATAAATATTGTGTTGTATGAAACGTGAGTTTTTTTAAGAAATAAAAAAAAATAACTCCCGTTTCATTAAGTATGTGCGTATTCATTTTTTTTAATCTTTTTTCAGTTACAACAAAGAGTTGGATCAGCTAAAAGTTACGGCATCAAAGAAAATAACATTGAATGGGGAAGATGATGATTGTTGTATGATATGTCAAGACGATAAAGACTTGATCAGCTTCCATGAGAAATTAGAAATTGATGGGAAATTAGAGAACCTTGGAGAAATGTTTTCTTCATGTTTTAATATACAAGTAAGTACTTATTTAAAAAAATTTTTTATTGATATATAATGACATTTACAATTCAAAGATACAGTCAACCATCGAAACTCTCAGGGTTTATCTGAGGTTGACAAATTCAGTTTGGTAATTTTAATATACATAATTCATAATACGATGCGGGTTTCGACCTACGACAGCCGGTCAACTCAAGGAGTATATACTCCTAGAGCACATAGCTGTCGTCATCGGGCCTCATCATATACCTTTTTATGTAAGTGGGTAAAATATTTAGGACATGTAGTGTATATATGCAAGAGCTCATTATCCATATCATTTAATATTTTTGTCAGGAGATATTACCATGTTCTCATCCCATATGCATGAGAACATGGTAATACACTGGTAAAATATATTTCTTTAAGTAGTTTAACTTTCGGAGGTTAATTCTACATTGATTAACTTTTAATATTGGGTTCAATTCTGAAAATGTACTAAAATTTTAATGAAATTACAAATTTATTCATTTTATGTATTTTTACTCCTCACTAACCCAAGGGGATATAGTGGAGAGTTATGATTTCGTAATTTTTAACACTATTTTTTAATTACAGATTATCAACTAGTATCATGCTGAGATTGTGTTCTGAAAGTCTCATCACAATGTATCTGTGTGTGTGTACTATGTACGGCATGTTTATTTTACTATATCGATTATATACTAAAGTACTGATTCGATTCTTTTCAAATTTTGCAAATATGTATATATCATACTCGTTTAGACCCCATTAGATTTTGAAAGATATCTGAATAGTGCTTCTCTATTTTTTTAACTGTCAAATATTTCAAAGTGACTCCAAGCTCAAGAAACTTGAAATTTGATATTTTTATTTTCATATTCGTAAAAAGGCACATCACTTTCATAAAATGGCATTGAAGAACTATCAACTTTTTATAATAAAATATTTAATTCAAAAATAATTTAACAATTTAATAATTTAACTGCCTTAAACTACAATCAGATCTTGACAAACTATCTGATTACTGCCAAAATAACAACCTCTTAATTAACGTCACAAAATGCCATAAAATTAGTTTCTCTCGCAAACTATCTCACATAGCCGTTCAATATACTCGCAATGGTAAACCTATTGCTTCTAATGATAACGTTAGAGACCTTGGTGTTATTATGGACACCAAACTTAGGTTTAACTCACACATTGACTGTATTATAGTATTATAAGGCCTACAGAATGCTTGGATTTTTATTCAGAGCCAGCAAACCATTCACAAACTTGAGAACACTCAAATTTCTTTATTTTTCCCTGGTTCGCCCTATCCTGGAATACGTATCTCCTGTCTGGTCTCCCCATTATGCAACACACATTAACCGTATCGAAAGGATACAAAATATATTTATTAAACACCTTAACCGAAAAGCATTTCTAGATTTCCCGTCGTATTGTGAGGCAAGGATTTACTATTGCATTGATTCACTCGAAAACAGACGTAATCTGATATGATGCTTCTCCACAATATTATTAATAGTAAAATTGATTCTCCTGCTCTATTTAATTATATATCTTTCAACATCCCTACCCGTAGAACTAGACACACTCCTCTTTTCCGTCTTACCACTCAACACACCAACTATGCTCAACATGCAACAATCTACATCATAATCTGTAATACATACATACAATAGGCATTTCCAAGAGATCGACATTTTCTTACTTAGCGCCCACACATTTAAAAAATATATCAAACTTAAAATTTCATCCTCATAATCAAATTTAACACTTAATATACTGACACATTTATATATGCAATTTCACACATCATTCACACAATATCTCACCATAATATGTAACCATTCCTAATGTATCTTAATATACCTACTACAATAACTTCAGCGACAACCTGTAATTGGCTTTATTATTAATCAAATTATCTTCTTTTTATATATTATTTATTATATGCTGTATGTTGTCCTCTAAATAAATAAATAAAATAAAACTCATTTCATGAAAATGCTGAAAACTTTCCTTTCTGAAGATTGAATAAAATAATGGAAATTAAAATAACAATAGAATATCACTATAGTGTATTATTAAATGGATAGTGACAGTTCTGGTGAACAGCTTTTAATTGTGTTTTCAGTCTGGATCTGTGAGACGATAAATATCGTAAGTCTCCAGAATGTGGCAACTTGTTATGTGGTGCGTGTTAAATTAATATTTGGCATAGTTCCTGTTAGTTGCCTGAGAAGCTACATTAAATAAATAAATAAATAAATAACACATTTATGTTTTTAATGACATTTATGTTGATTAAAATTTTAATTTGTTTTCGAAATTGAACCTATTATCATATTTTATTTTCGATGTGAAGGAGGGATATAGAGGAGTGTAGAAAACTTAAATTTATAAATAATTTGTGTTACAAATAGATTTTTTTTTAAAATTTATTTGTAGACATTTCATCTAACATTGAATGTTGAATGCCGACCGCCTTGGCACAGTTGGTAAGCCGTTTGGTTTCTGTGCGGGCGTCCTGGGTTCGATCCCCAGCAGAGGAGAAATTTATTTTTCACGCAAATATTGCTTCTCTGGGCTGGAAACACTGGTTAGTTGGAAGAAATTGCCATACGGCAGTAAACTCGCCACTTGCGCAGGGTGCAAGGACGTGTTCATTATTATTATTATTTTAAATTAACCTCTTTGTGAATGCATATTGTCATCATAAATAATGTCAACTGACATAAGATACCACTGAAACAAATAAGTCATCATTCCACAGATAAAATAGATGTTAACAGATACTATAACTGTCTCGTAAGAGCCGGGTAATAGAAAATACAACAGGCAACAATAACATCTCAAATAGTTCAGCAATGAGGTTCACCATCACACATTCTGAATGTAGTGATCCGTAAGAACCGAGTAATAGAAAATACAACAGGCAACAATAACATCTCACATAGTTCAGCAATGAGGTTCACCATCACACATTCTGAATGTAGTGATCCGTAAGAACCGAGTAATAGAAAATACAACAGGCAACAATAACATCTCACATAGTTCAGCAATGAGGTTCACCATCACACATTCTGAATGTAGTGATCCGTAAGAACCGAGTAATAGAAAATACAACAGGCAACAATAACATCTCACATAGTTCAGCAATGAGGTTCACCATCACACATTCTGAATGTAGTGATCCGTAAGAACCGAGTAATAGAAAATACAACAGGCAACAATAACATCTCAAATAGTTCAGCAATGAGGTTCACCATCACACATTCTGAATGTAGTGATCCGTAAGAACCGAGTAATAGAAAATACAACAGGCAACAATAACATCTCACATAGTTCAGCAATGAGGTTCACCATCACACATTCTGAATGTAGTGATCCGTAAGAACCGAGTAATAGAAAATACAACAGGCAACAATAACATCTCACATAGTTCAGCAATGAGGTTCACCATCACACATTCTGAATGTAGTGATCCGTAAGAACCGAGTAATAGAAAATACAACAGGCAACAATAACATCTCACATAGTTCAGCAATGAGGTTCACCATCACACATTCTGAATGTAGTGTTTCGGGTGTACCGTAAGAGCCGGGTAATAGAAAATACAACAGGCAACAATAACATCTCACATAGTTCAGCAATGAGGTTCACCATCACACATTCTGAATGTAGTGATCCGTAAGAACCGAGTAATAGAAAATACAACAGGCAACAATAACATCTCAAATAGTTCAGCAATGAGGTTCACCATCACACATTCTGAATGTAGTGATCCGTAAGAACCGAGTAATAGAAAATACAACAGGCAACAATAACATCTCACATAGTTCAGCAATGAGGTTCACCATCACACATTCTGAATGTAGTGTTTCGGGTGTACCGTAAGAGCCGGGTAATAGAAAATACAACAGGCAACAATAACATCTCACATAGTTCAGCAATGAGGTTCACCATCACACATTCTGAATGTAGTGATCCGTAAGAACCGAGTAATAGAAAATACAACAGGCAACAATAACATCTCACATAGTTCAGCAATGAGGTTCACCATCACACATTCTGAATGTAGTGCCTTTTTAGGTGAGACGAGAGACTGGTGTGTGGAGATTCACGCATGAATTGTGCATATTTTTTAAAGGATTTGCACACCCGCACACCTGTAGTTGAATACCCTACATTGTTGGATAATGTTGTGATGGTTTATATGTATGTATTTTAAGTCTTCAATCAAATCAACTCAGATTAGTTCATTGAGATGAAGAGTATATAGTTGTTACATTTGATTGATCCATATGTTTTGAGTAGTTGTTACATTTGATTGATCCAAATGTTTTGAGTAGTTGTTACATTTGATTGATCCAAATTTATAGAGTAGTTGTTTCATTTGATTGATCCGTATGTTTTGAGTAGTTGTTACATTTGATTGATCCAAATGTTTTGAGTAGTTGTTACATTTGATTGATCCAAATGTTTTGAGTAGTTGTTACATTTGATTGATCCAAATGTTTTGAGTAGTTGTTACATTTGATTGATCAAAATTTATAGAGTAGTTGTTTCATTTGATTGATTCAAATGCAGAAATGAATTTGTTTTTTGTTTTATATATTGTATTTTTTTTTAATGGAAGGTAGAGTGGGAGTGTGTACATCATGCGGTTTGGAACATTGTGCGGTTTGGAACATTGTGGTTGACATATAATAATTGTGGTAGACATTGGTGTTATTTTTGTCAATTTATTTATTTCGTCATTCATCATTTTTTGTTTTTGGAAGCGACGTGGACCATAGCCACTCCAACCGGCTCATCAATACATAGCACTTCAGTTTAATGTATGATTTAAAATTTTAGATCATCACCGATGACAATATCGGAATGATTTGCAAAGTGTGTGTAACAAGATTGAGAGATGCCCTAGCTTTTAAAAGTCTAATTCAAGAGGCCGATGAAAACTTTCATGCAGAAGATGACAAAAGTAAGTGGCCATTTTTTTGCAATTATGGGGGCGGGTTTTTAATGAGTTCATTAAATATTTAAATAAATTATTATATTCGTCAGAATGAATATATGCGTGTGTAGTAAATATGTACATAAACACCTACCTCCAAAAGTATTTTCTAAAGAGATAAAAACATGTATCTGATAATTTATTCAAAAATGAAAGAAAATAACATAAATATTATGTTCTATTTTTTAAATTAAATTAACAAAAATTTATAACAGACTGTTTTCTTTTTTGAAACATCATAAATGTTACCTAACCTTCCTGAAACATTTTAAACTGTGACTTAAAACTTCAAACCCAAATGATTATCTATTGTTAGTTTTGTTACCTACACATTTTTGATGCTGCAACCTTTTTGTATTTTTTATTTCGTTTACTATAATTATTTATTATTCTATATTTCATACTCTGTTGAATATTTTTATGTTTAAGAAAAAAATATCCAAGACATGAACCACAATTGCGGAACTGTTGTCAGCAAACATTCAGTAAACCGATGTTGTAGATGTTATTGTGTGTTTTAATTTGTAAATTTTTTGAAGCGTAGAAAATATGTTCCTTTACTGTACTGACAGATATTTGTCAGAAACAAAATGTTGCATTGTTTATGTCACTAATTTAGTTGCAATGTTTATATCACTAATTTAGTTGCAATGTTTATGTCACGAATTTAGTTGCAATGTTTATGTCACTAATTTAGTTGCAATATTTATGTCACTAATTTAGTTGCAATGTTTATATCACTAATTTAGTTGCAATGTTTATGTCACTAATTTAGTTGCAATGTCACTAATTTAGTTGCAATGTTTATGTCACTAATTTTCGTAAGTTCCTTCGGTCTTAAAAGGACATTTTTTTTCAAATACCTTGAGCAATTAAGGGTTAAACACATTCTTCTTGCTAAATTCATCGAAAAACATTTTATTTCAGTCGAGTCCCAGTCGGAGCTTGACGACAAAAAAAACACAAGGATAGTTTTCAACGCAAACAGAAAAAAAATACCACCGAAACTTAACAAAGACGCGACTGCCTGTCCAATATGCAACGAAGTGGCCATCTCACATTTTTATCTGCGGCGACACTACATGGCACACTTTCACACCCACATATGCGAGGTCTGCGGAAAGAGCTTTCAGCAGGAAAAGGGACTCCAGATTCACATGGAGAGGCACACGGGAAAGAGATACGCCTGCAGCATCTGTCACAAGGACTACATCTCCAAGACTTCGTTGAAGTGTCACATAGCGAGCGTCCACGACAAAGTCAAGATTTATGTCTGCAAACATTGCCCGGAGAAGTTCTCCTCGTCCACGTCGAAGCTGAAGCACATGTTTGAGAAGCATAATGTGCCGTGCCGTTCTTTCCCTTGCACCCAGTGCAATCGGACTTTTTATACGATGCAGAGGTACAACTTGCATGTGAAAAGGATGCATTTGAGGATCAAGGAACAGAAATGCACGCAGTGTGAATTTTCAGCTGTCACAGTGTCAGAATTGAACAGACATAGAATGACACATAGCAGTAAGTTTACCTTCTTTATTATGATTATCAGATGATATTGATTAATTGTACCTATATTAATATAGATGAAGATATTTTCATTGGGGAAGTGAGAATTTTAAGCACCCACTTTTGTAACTGTCTTGTGTTGCCCAAATTTTTGATAAAACTAGTTGCGTGTAATACATGAAATCAAACTGTTGATGGTGATAGTATGTATAGTTAAAGAATGCATCCCAAACTATAAACCCTTAAATCCAAATATAAATTATTAAATATTTTAAGATATTTTATTTTCTATACACTAGTTGCATGTAACACATGAGATCCAACTGTCGATAGTGATAGTATGTATAGTTGAAGAATAAGGAGCAAACTATAAACCCATAAATCCAAATTATTGAATATTTTAAGATATTTTGTTTTATATACAACACACATAGGTATGTATGTCAAGACAGGACGGTATGGAGGTCAGTCCTTTTTTCCTACCCAGAATATGAAAACAGTATGATGGTATGTATATATGTTTGTAGATAAAGTATCAAACTATTAAGTCTTCTTAGATATTGTGTATAGGCAACTGCCATACAAATTATATGAAGCAATGTCATCACTGAATTCAATTTTCTAGCTTTTATGGTACCTGAGATATATGGAAAAATAAAGTAAAAATTCAAAAGTTGATAACCCCTGACTGAAACAAAAATTCAAAATTCTGAGTATAAAAGTTTTGTAGGCCTATTACTGTTTATATATTTTAAAATTTTGGGCTCTGTAAATTGAGCGGATCAAAAGTTAATAGGGGGGGACGGGGACACACACACACACACACACACACAGATAGACAGACAGACACTCTAAATGTTCTACTCCGAATTCTAAGTAAATCCGTATATGGAACATATTATATGCTTTCATACATGACACAAAAATCAGGTATCAATTACTAAAAGGAGTACAAAAATACAATAGTTTTATTTTACCTTTTATCACACCATATTTATAATGACAACAATAAGTAGATTACTGCTGCCCAACTAGGAAATCCTGTTCTAGGGCTAGCAGTTAGTTATAATAATAAAACGAGTGGGTTGTGGCCAACGCTATACTTTTCACTACCAATTCACACCACAAAGTATTCAAATTTTGTATGGAAAATTTTCAGCATTTTCATGAAATGAGTTTTTTAAATAATTTTTATTTAAATATTCTATATTGAAAAATTGAAAACTTGATAACTCTCCAATGCCATTTTATAAAAGTGAAGTGCCTTTTTAGCAATTTAAAAATAAAAATATCAAATTTAAAGTTTCCCGAACTTGGGGTCACGTTGAAACATTTGACAGTTTAAAAAAATGTTGAGCACTGATCAGAAATTCATCAAAATCTAATGGGGTCTAAGCATAGATTTTTATTATAATATACAAGATGTAGTATTCTGTGAAAAAGATAAGCGTTTGACGTTTTGGTTAGAAACATATTTCAGTTTTGGTTGGCAACATATTTCAGTTTTGGTTAGAAACATATTTCAGTTTTGGTTGGCAACATATTTCAGTTTTGGTTAGAAACATATTTCAGTTTTGGTTGGCAACATATTTCAGTTTTGGTTAGAAACATATTTCAGTTTTGGTTGGCAACATATTTCAGTTTTGGTTAGAAACATATTTCAGTTTTGGTTGGCAACATATTTCAGTTTTGGTTAGAAACATATTTCAGTTTTGGTTAGAAACATATTTCAGTTTTGGTTGGCAACATATTTCAGTTTTGGTTAGAAACATATTTCAGTTTTGGTTGGCAACATATTTCAGTTTTGGTTAGAAACATATTTCAGTTTTGGTTGGCAACATATTTCAGTTTTGGTTAGAAACATATTTCAGTTTTGGTTAGAAACATATTTCAGTTTTGGTTGGCAACATATTTCCTCCTTTTTCCTTTTTCAGTTTGGTTGGCAACATATTTAGTTTTTCAACACATCCTAGATAACTGTTCTCTAAATCTTAATAAACACAAAGTGTTTTTTTCAACAAATAAATCCGAAAACAGTTCACATTACTATATCATCGCTTTTCACATGATTGTAGAAAAATGATATGGTGTGCCAACCAAAATGCCAAAAATCCAGTGGAAAAATGCCTCACTTCGATTCATTCAAAATTTGCTAACTATGACATCTAGTATATTATAATAAAAATCTAAGCAAGTATTACATGTACAAAATTGAAAATAATTGAATAATTCCTTAAGTATATAATTGATAAAGTAGAATAAACACACTGTACACAGCACACACACACACACACAGATACATTATGATGAAACTTTCAGAATACAATCTCAGCATGATACTAGCTGATCATCTGCAGTAAAAAAAACCTGAATTCATAACTCCCCACTATATCCCGTTGGGGTAGTAATAATAATAATAATAATAAACACTTCCTTGCACCCTGCGCAAGTGGCGAGTTTATTGCCGTATGGCAATTTCTTCCAACTAACCAGTGTTTCCAGCCCAGAGAAGCAATATTTGCGAGAGAAATGAATTTAAATAAATTTCTCCTCTGCTGGGAATCGAACCCAGGACGCCCGCACAGAAGCCAAACGGCTTACCAACTGTGTCAAGGCGGTCGGCGAGAAGTAATACCGACTAATAATCATAAAAATAAAATTATAGACATGATTAATTTACTTGCATAAAATTATCCACAACCGTGTAGACTCACCTTACCTAGTATCTAAATTAAATTTTTATTGCCCATCACGCAATTTCAGATCTCAGTTTTTGTTCTATGTCGACCGTCGATTCACAAATTATTCACAAAACAATTATATCAGGCGGAGTTGCTCCAATTACAATACATACTTTAGACAATTCGATATAATACATAAATCACAAGCAGACTTCAAATCATACATTTTACAATTATTCAGTAAATAGTACCTATACCTAAATTTATTACCTACTTTCATCATAATTTGTCTCGCTTACACTTACACTTTCACCCTAAATTTTTTTTACTATTTTTTTCTGTAAAAATATGATTTAATATATATTACCTACTATATGTGAAAACATTTAATTGAGATAAATAAATAAATAAAAAACTTAATAATTGATTTACTATATTTTCAATGCACTGATTGAATGGACTATAGTGTGCTCGATGATCTTCTCAATGCTTTATTTGGCAAGTGATTTGAAAGGCAGTTCAAGCAATTTAACTGATTCACTATAAAATATATTGGTATTTTCTTTATGACTAAATAGAAATAATAGATGTACCAATATGCCAAAAATCTTTGTGTAACTATTGCCAGCTCACTTACATACCAATTGTACATACAAGATTGTACATACCAATAATTGTACATCAGTAATTCACCAAATATATCATCAAACATGAAAGTGAGCATTTCACTGCATCTATGGGCACGCTACAGTTGACTCTGCTTTCGATATCGATTTTCATACATTCTATAAATATTTTTAACAACTATTAATATTGTCTATACAGAAAGGGACGTCTCTGAAAAAGACTCGGCCTAATCATTTTTGATCTTATTTTTAGATGTCAAAAACTTCAGTTGCAACGAGTGTGGGAAGCTGTTTAAAGTGGAAAAAAGCCTCAAGGAACATGCCAAGATACATTCCAACATTCGGAACTACCACTGCCTGTATTGCGGAGCGTCGTTTCTACAGAAATCTGGACTATCGGGACATATTAGATCACAGCACCGACAGCTTATGACACAGCAGTCAACTCACAACGCCACATTACAGGAACACCCAAATACGAGTTCGTCTTTTACAAAACAATCCCGGGTGAATGTGTCTTTTATCGATACCCCTAGTGGAATTCTGTCTTACATTGACCACAGCGAAGAAAATGAAGCTTACGAAGATCGGGTTGAAAACAATTTCACTTATGTTGATCAATCAGGAGAAAATTTTACCTATGTTGATCACTCGGATCAGAACGAAGCTTATGGAAACCAACCAGATGAGAATTTCGTTATTATAAATGAGACTGGAGAGAATGAAGCTTATAATACTCCGAACAATGTGACTTATATTGATGAATCTGAAGAAAATGTACCATATATTGAATAGTCTGAAATTATCCATCTCAAGAAAATATAACTATCGTTTACTAAAGTATGTAGCTTTTATTGGTCACCCTATAGAAAGTTCAGCTTATCAATCCAAGAAAAATATATTTTATGTGAATCAGACTAAAATTCATATATTGTTTGTCAAAAAGAAGAGAATTTATTATTCTTACGCTACATATTTTTGATATAGGTATTTTGAACTGGTAGAAAAAACAGTTCAAAATGGCTTTAGCACGAATATATATGCTGTAGAGGTGGGGGCGAGAGGCCTGCCTGCAAAATCTTTATATTCCTACTTTAAAGACCTGGGTCTCCCAAGAGGTAAAATAAAAGAAACTTTTGGATAGGGTGGTAAAAGCAGCATTATCCGCATCCTATTGGATTTGGTTGCGCAGGGGAGTGGAGTATCAGTCGGAGATTGGTGGGTGAGTGGTGAGCGTGACTTGAGTCATAAAGGGGCCCCTTACTCTCGCATACATGGTCGCAAGCCCATGTTGCTCGCCTGTTCTGGCTGGTACTCTGGTCGCCTGTGCTCGTGGGCTTGGATTCATGAATCCAGTGAAAACACAATTGCCTTTCTCTTTTGTATCTTAATTTTAATTGTTTACAATAAAAACTTTATATTAAAAAGAAAAATAACCCAAAGTATTTTTTTATTAGTATTAATTACCCTCTCCAATAATATGTAATACCGCATTTTAACAGTGAATCAGAATGAGATGATCTGCTTGAAAAAAAAAAATATCTGGAAAGAACTAAGAAGCAAGGATTGATTTTTAAGAAAATAATTTCAACCATGTTAATGCTATCTTGATTGCTTGTATTCTATATTTTGCTTATTTGAGGATTCAAAAAATTTATAAATTAAGTATACACTGTAGATGGACTAACTTTTTTTTTGTAATACCCACAAACAGGCATTGCCTGGTGGGATTTCTCTTATTTTATTTAATTTATTATTTACTTAAGTTTTTATGTTTATATGCATTGTGTTATATACATACTTTTGTTTTTTTTTTCGGTGCCACTATTTTTACGACCGGAATTGGCGGGAAAAGCGTTTTCCCGCCAAAAAGTGTCTATTTACATGACAAATTTTCTGACGTCGTCTATGTTTTTAGGTTATTTATAACCATTATTATTAGATTCACTATGGCTGGGAGATTTTATTGCAAAATTGTTCAGCCTCCTATTGAGTAGACTTTTGGCGTTACCCTGAAAAAACCATAGAAAGCGCAGATTAATCAAAATACAAAAATATTTACCTTTGCAATTTTTTCAATGGTCATAAAAATGCATCATGGAAACCAACTTGAAGAAAAAATAAATAATATTGGCATCTTATTACATTTACTTAATTATATAAATCATTTTTTCATCGAGATCTACAATTGTAACTAAGTATAAACAAAGGTAAATATTTTTAGAACTTGATTTATCTGCGTTTTCTGTGGTTATTTTTGGTTTTCGTCTATGGTTGAGTCGTGTAAATAGTCGTAGCCTTTTTTTTATGTTTTGCTATGTTCTTTTTGGTAATTTTTTACATTTTTTTTATTGCGATGTTTTTATTTGCTAATTGTGAGAAATAAAGATTTATTTACTATATTATACCTTACCAGTAGTCGCCCTCAATGCTGAGGGTCCAAGCCATCATATACCCTGCTGCGGACCATTGCTCTCCAGGTCGTCCTATAGCTGCCAAAGTACGGCTCTATGGATTTTGGCTCTATGTGTCATAGCAGGACAAATTGCCTTATTTGGTCGGATTAACGCATCGTCGATAGATTATTAGTTAATAATTATTAACCAATATGATATTGGTTAATAATTCTCGAGTTAAAGAAAAAATACATAATGTCAATAAATAAGAAAGAATAACTTATCTAGTATTATTAACCTTTTTGCATAGACATAAAATATATATACCTAGACGGCGTACCTGATAATTAAAGTGAGTTTAAAATTTTCGTGCTGGCAATAAATTGTAGTTTATCATACATTTTTCCATAACTTTTCCGTTTTTTTCAATAATATTTCGAATTGGTGATTTTTATTTAGTAAAAGTGGACATAATTATCAAATAAAGGATATTATTTATTGTTTTAATTAATTTGTTTGTTTTTTTTGTGTTAATTTATAAATTATATCACTTTTTGTAAAATGTGTGAAGTTTCTTTTTTGTGTGAAAGGAAACTTTGAAACTTTTACATACATACATACCATCACGCCATGACCCTTACGGGGTAGGCAGAGAGAACCGAACGCCATATCTTTCTATCCTGGCACACATTCATCGCCTCGTCAACATTCATGCATCGTCTCATACATGTTCGTCTATTGTACATGCTTCTAACATTTCCGTCTTTCAGAATATCGTTCACATGGTCGTGCCATCCCTTTCTTGGGCGGCCCCGGCCTCTCAATCCAATCCTATCCGCATTGTATATTTTCTTCGTCAGGCGTTCCTCATTCATTCTACCCATGTGGCCAAACCATCTCAGTGTGTTCACTTTCATTCTATTAATGATATCTTCCTTCATCTTACATTCTTTCCTTATGTTCTCATTTCTTACCCTGTCATACATCGTTCTATTGCAGATTCTTCTTAGCGATCTCATTTCAACAGCATTTATTTTGCTTTCGTGCGACTTCTGCCATGTCCAGGTTTCACTTGCATACGTCAATGTTGGCACTAAGATAGCGTTATGAATGGCAACTTTGGCAGCCTTTGATATGTTGCGATCATTCATAACTGGTCTCAGTGCTCTATTCACTCTGTTTGAAAATTTTAAAGTTTAATAAATAAAGTTATATACCATATTTTTTTACTAGCGATATTTTAGATTATTTACGATCGATAATCATAGTAGGTAATAGTTTATTTTGGTGCGTGATATTGTCTTTTATTTAAAGTGCCCGTTTCATGTTCTGGATATGGATGTACTTATCGACAAAACAAAGGAGATAATATACAAATGCACAGGTAATCATTTTGGTATTTTGAAATTGAAAAATATGAAATAAAATACATACAGTCCCTGATCTAATTATTAGCCCACCCTGGTATATTTGGTACATTATGACTTTTTCCTCTTGTTATTAATACATATCTTAATTTATGCAAAAACAAAATATTGAATATTGTTTTGGGTATATTTTATGGTTCATTTTAATTGTTGGAAACACTAATTTATTATAAGGTTGGCAACATTTACACATGAAATATGACATTAGTGTTTTCTATAGGATTTGTGTTTTGTTGTCTGGGCAGTTCGGTTGTGTCTTCGTTTAAGTTTAATGGCTAATTTGGTGTTTTTTTCTACAAAAAACTGTGTTTTCTTTTTTCTACGCATTTTACAATAAGTTTTGGACTATTAATTCATTTATTTTTTATGTTGTTCTATAGAAATTTAGTTTGAATTCCGTCCTAATTATTTACACGTGGTTTTAACCTTAAATTTCATTATGGGCAAGGCCAAAGATATAAGTGTTGAAAAAAAAGCAGTAGTGGAACACCTTTTGACCAAAGAAAATGTTACTATTAGTGAAATAGCAAAAAAATGTAACATATCAAGGCGTACAGTAAGACGAATTAAAGAAAAATTGACAAATGGGCTATCATTGGATGCTCAGAGGCATGGTAAATGTGGACGTAAAAGGATAATGACACCTAGGAATGAAAGGAAATTGGTGAAAATCGTTAAAGAAAACAGATTTGCTACCAATACTACATTGACTGATAAATTAAATGAGGCGGGAGTAAAAGTAGCCACTATTACTGTCCGTCAAAGTCTCCATAGACTAGGAATGAAAAGTCGAAGGCCAGTACGAAAACCCAAATTGACGGATAATATGAAGAAAAAAAGGTTGGAGTGGGCTAAACTGTATTCCGATTTCTCAGTTGAAGATTGGATAAGAGTAAGATTAAAAAATATATTTGATTATACTTTAATATTTTTTTAGAAATATTCATTTAATTCTGTCTAAAATTCTGGTTATTTGTAGGTATGCTTTAGTGACGAGTCAACGATCGAAATACTGACACAAAAGGCACAGTATGTTAAAAGAACTTCATCTGAGAAGTACAACCAGGACTGTGTAATTGAAACTATCAAACATCCTCCAAAATTAATGTTCTGGTCAGTTATTAGTGGTAAAGGTCTTGGGCGGCTGTACATTGTTGAGGGCATAATGAAACAGGACCAGTACCAAAAAGTCATTGAAACTCGACTGATGCCTCAAATAAAGGAATGGTTTCCACATTCGGGCGATAAATCTATATTTATGCAAGATGGAGCTCCATGCCATACAGCGAAATCTGTAAAAAAACTACTTGAAACCAAAAAAATCCCACTTCTAAACTGGCCGGGGAACTCTCCTGACCTCAACCCCATTGAAAATGTGTGGGAACTAATGAAGAGGGAAATATCTAAAGAAAATGTTACGAATAAGACCCAATTAATCGAGAAAGTGATATGGCATTGGAACCATAATGAAATGGCTCTTAAATGTATCGAAAGCATGCCAAGCCGTTTGCAAGCTGTGATAAAAAATAAGGGAGGATCCACAAAATATTAAAATAAAGTACTAAAGAACTATTATTTTATTTTAATTGTTATTGTTTTATGTTTAAAAATATGTATATTCACCCAAAGTTTTAAATACACAAATATATTTTTATAAAAATGTGAGTTTTTAAATCCAAAAGTCATAATTTACCAAATTTCCTAAGGTGGGCTAATAATTAGATCAGGGACTGTATAGGTTAAGTTAAGATGAAATAATTTTAATATTAATTCATAATTAAACTGATTAACTAGGATTTAACTGTTGTTTCTTGGGATGTCAAAAAACAACAGTTGTTGTTTCGTTTCAGAGCTCAATATTTAAATAAGTACATACATACCATCACAAATGGTAACCATCGACGGGTGTGCAATACCTTATAAAAGGAAGCACCACATACCTATAATGGCAGATTTTATAATTACTACAAAGCATATACCTATTCACTCACTGTTAAAAATTCAATCTAAATAAATTAAATCACTTAGAATTAGAGGTGTGGACTTCAAAATTATACAGAACATATTTTTGCAATGCCTTTTTGTTGTATTCCACATACTTTATAATTTGTTTTTTATTTTAATGTAATTAAGATGCACGATTTTGTAAAAAAACTTGACTCTGGCCAATGTTTCTCCATTTGAGGTTACAAGTGCCATTTAAAAAATAAAAACTTATCTAGTATTTCTATGGTAATTAGCAATCATAGATAAACATATTTTTCGCGTCTGTCAGATTCTACGTAAATATACCATCTTTCGTATGTTGTTAGTTTTTCAACTTTCTTATTTTAATATTATTGTAAAGTATATCAATATTATTTAATACACTCGAAATGACAAGTATGGAGCCTTCATCCCATCTGATGAAACTATATCAAATGTATATTATGAACGAGTAAGCATAGTTATTAATATAACTTCATGATAGTTTATATTATTCTGTCGTTCAAAACTCTTCAATTTTAAACATTTAGACATATTTTTAATCGTATTTTGAAGTTAGTAATAAATGCGCATACTAAACAAGGGCATACACACTCGAACATCGCATTTTAGTTGAGTGGTAGAGCGATTAGCGCGCTGTGTTAGTAATCCAATAATTTAAACACTACATTAAATTTAAAACATTCCATTAAAACAGTATAGTTTTCGTCATATATCTTGAGGCATATCGCCGTGGAGGGGGGCGATTCTCACCAAGCAAATCATCATTTCATCATTATGTTTATTATATCTATGTTTCGTTAATAAGTGCCAATTTGCAATTTAATATTCATTGTACCTACCTGTTGGACATGAATCTTCCGTGGACATGAATATGACTATTGAGATTCGGACACTGTTGTTCCCCTTCTCACATATGTAGCAAGGTTGGGTATTAAGAACTCATCTCTTTGTCAATGTGGCCAAGAAGAAGGCAGCTTGGATCACATATTTTTCAATTGCCCTACATCTAAGTTCCCAATATCTTTAACACACCTGATTAAATTTAAAATATTTCCTCCTCATAATATCATCTCATTACTTAGCCTTAATAAAATTTCAAGTACTTAATGTTCTTACAAAATTTATCAGACAGAATAACGTCAAATTGTGATTTCATTTTCTAATTCCCATTTAAAAAAAAAAAAACTTTTTTCCCAAGTTTTTAAATTTTTAATTTCAGTATTAATTACTTATTAAACTTTTTGTTGTATTCCACATACTTTATAATTTGTTTTTTATTTTAATTAAGATAAACTTGACTCTGGCCATGTAATTAAGATAAACTTGACTCTGGCCAATGTTCCTCCATTTGAGGTTACAAGTGCCATTTAAAAAATAAATAAACCTACCTGCTGTACTTATACGCCACGCAGTGTATATGTATGTATGTATATTTTATTTAGATGTAAAAAATACATCTAGTATAACCAATAAGCATATTTACAAGTTGAAAAAATAAAAAGTTTTCATAGTATGAAATATATAAAAACAACAAAAAAACAAGATTATATTCAAATTTATACAAAGGAAGCACACAATATCTTTTTTTTTTTTTATTTCTTTATTTATTCTTTCTCTCAATAAACATATTTTAATAGAACATATTTTTGCAAATATCGCGGTGATAGTCCATTTTTTAATTTATATATGAAAATTAAAACATTTAAAATTATTTGCTGTTTTATTGACAACAACTTCAACTTCTCTAGCATATATTTGATTCGGATAAATCTAGATATACAGGTACCTAGGTTAAATAATTATATTGAAAATAAAATATTGCATAACAATTTCTTCGGTTGCCGATATCTGTCCTGTTTTCACTGTGTTTTTGTTTCATTAACTTTCTTATTTGCAGTCATATCAATAAGATGGAGCAGAAGAATGTAGAACCAAAAAAAGTGTATGTCAGAAACAATGATAGCTGTATGGTATGTGATAGTCCAGACAGACTTAAATCTCTCACAATCAAAACAGAACCAAACAACACTAATATAACTATTCCTGATGAAGATATCAAACAGATGTTCTTAGATTGTTACTTTATAGAGGTATTCATTTTTTTATTTTATTTTTATTTTATTTTGAATATCCAACAGTACATTAGAATATAATAACATAGTATGATATTAAAAACAATGGAAAAAACAGTAAATGATAGACTACGGTAGGTACATAATAATAGGACATTATATCAAGTTATTTTTAAAGTTTTACATACAATTTTTAACAAATGAGAAAAACAAAATTATAGAATCACACCTGAAACATACAAGGAATAGTACAAAGAAGATCATATTCTAAAATCATAAAATGGGATTCTATCGTACTCAAGGATTAACGAAGAAGGTGTTGCAACCATTATGGTGACACATACATATATGTATATACTAGAGAGTGGAATTTTGAATTATGTTATCAGTGCAAAGTTGGCGCTTTGTCACAATTTTGAACGAGAGTAGAGATTGGGTATGAAAGAAGTCAATGTTATTGAGCAGGTTGTTATAATTGGAGGTGGCCCGGTTAGTAATGAATTTTTTCGTAAGATTAGTTTTACAGTGTGACATTTGTTTGTCTATGCGGCTAGAAGCCTTTTAAGCAATATGTACAATAGTTATACAATATTTAAAAAAATAACTGCTTTGCAGTTTGATGGGAAAATATAATTATACCTAATTATATTTTTAACAAAAAATAAGTTTATTCTATGAATTTTATTTTATTTAATTTATCTGGCAACTAACAGGTACCTATTATGCCAAATATTAATTTATCATGCACCCAATAATAATTTGCCACCTTCTGTAGATGTTTATCGTCTCACAGATCCAGACTGAAAACACAATTAAAATCTGTGTTCCACCAGGAATCGAACCCGGGACCTTTGAATCAGTGGCCAAATACCTAACCAACTGAGCCGTGAAGGTAGTCAATTTAAAATTAAACAACAACTCAACAAATAAAAATGATTCATAAAACAATAGTAATAATGATAATAATTAATTACGAAGTAGAAAATAAATTTGTCGTCTACCCGGAAGACCACCCAATAGACGAACTTCGTTGTCTCAGGAGGCATGTTTTTTGAATTACAGACCAACAGGTCTATTAAACAAAGAAGAAGAAAAATAAATTGATAAAAATACTGCTAGTTTTATTCGTTATCGTTTACTTTGTGTGTAATACAAAATTGTTCAGTTTTATCAAATGATTAATAATAATAATAATGAACACTTCCTTGCACCCTGCGCAAGTGGCGAGTTTATTGCCGTATGGCAATTTCTTCCAACTAACCAGTGTTTCCAGCCCAGAGAAGCAATATTTGCGTGAGAAATGAATTTAAATAAATTTCTCCTCTGCTGGGAATCGAACTCAGGACGCCCGCACAGAAACCAAACGGTATCAGCCGGCTGTAAACTATTTTATCATGCATTGTCATCGGGAATACACTAAATATGAAAGTATCTGAGCTCTAACAGGTAGGGAAATTAAATATCAATTGCAAAGTTCCAATACGGATATGTGAATTTTATTAAAAGGATGTTAGCGTCCATGGCTTGTTAAAATAACAAGTGATACCAAACTACTGCACCTAACTGATAATTAAATTCATTTTTACAATCAAAATAACAGCAATAAAATTAAAATAATATGTACCACCTCACAAGGGTGAGCCTGTGTTAAGGTGGTTGAAAATCAAGTTACATTATATCCCACAGAGTTTATTGCATTAGAAACTTAACAAACTTTATTATTTTATTTACGAATTTTAAAAGAAGACCACCTGATTATATTGGCAATAAGGTAATGAGTTATACATTGGTGAGACGGCATGGGGTTGGAAGGCCAAATCTCTGATGACGAGATGCTGAATCATGTAAGATCGCCGAGGATGAAGCACAGGGCTGCGGGAACGAATGCTGAGTGCACTTAGTGACGCTCTAAGCCGTTCATAATCACAGGAAACAGATGCTCGAAAGACACTCTGTGGCGTTCAGATTGAACGTCGAGTGTACTCACCAAACGCTCGGTAAAATTGTCGGGTGAAAAACGCTCTGACAGTTATAGTATCTGTTGACTTCTATTTTATCTCTGGAATGATGACTTATTTGTTTCAGTGGTATCTATTATGTCAGTTGACATTATTTATGATGACAATATGCATTCACAAAGAGGTTAATTTATAAAAATATAATTCAAAAATTTCTAATTAAAGGTCAGAAATCATTATTTACTCCACTGCCCAATTGTTGTCTTTCGATAAAAATATAACATAAAAAGAGATATGTATGATAAATGGCATTTGACATTTAAAACTCCCGATGCTGCGTTTATATTAAAACGCCGCTCGAAGGTCTTCAGTGAGATTGGTGTGAAAAACACCATAGTCTGCAACTTCAGGTACATCCGACGCCCGACGTCGAGCGTTGTATCTGAACACAGAGCAAAGCGGAGAGTAAGACCCGAAAAGCAGACCCTGTCACCAAGCATGCTATAAGGATTAATTGAAAGACAAATTTAATATTTTTATAGTTACATATACGTAAACATTGGGTTTATTCCCTGTTGGGAGTCGATGATATTTTATGATAAATTTTAACTTCTCAATATTCTTTGTCAATTCATAGATTATGGCAATGGTGTTTTTTCGGTTAATTTTCAAACGAACAGATTTTATTATTATTATTTGTTCCTGGGCAGGCAGCTGTAGCTGATGTACCCAGACAATGACAATTTCACAACACTTTGTCAAGTCCATTTTTAAAACCATTTACACTATCGGCAACAACCAGACACTGTGGAAGTCCATTCCAATCATTCACAACTCTATTACTCAGGAAATTCTTTTTTTTTTTTTTTTTTCATAATTAAAACATATCGATGGCTAACCGAACAAATATTGTATGTCCATTATTGATAGTTTGGAGAAAACTCAACATGAATGTTCACGATGCTGGTACATTTGCTTGTAATATTAATTTCTAAATTAACTATATCTTTAGCTGTATTGCATACGGACACACTATATTTTCACAGATCAAAGAATGAAAGTCGAGAGCTCTACAAAGTGTGTATCGTAACTCAATTTTACCAAAAAGTGGACATACAATACATATATGTGGTATTGGAATTAAAAGTATAAGAAAGCAAAAATATTTCCTCAACTTCTTTTATTCACAGAATCATATCAAATACTTTCTTCGGGTATCCGTGCAACGCCGCTTGGACTTCGACTGGCGTCCCTTGACCAAGCTGCGCCTGACTTACGCTTCCGCTCGGTGTTGCCAGGTTTCCCATATATATATCTGGTTAGCCATCGACACAGAACTTTCAAAACATGGATTTATAAGGAACTTGATAGGGAGGCATAATTGGTGAACGTCACGCATGTGCATAAAGTGATCACGTAAACCAACCGATGACAGGTCGTAAGCCCTGTAGGTGTCTTGAGTTCCTGGTTCTCCTATAATGTTCCATCTTCTTTCTATTGAGATATTTGTCATAAAATATGATTGACAAATTAATAAAAGTATAAATAATTATGTCTTTAGTAAATTTCCATATTAGATTGTCTTTATTTCTTTTCCAAGATCCTAATGTTTTGCTTTAGTTTTAAATTTTTATCAATTGTACGTCCTTTATAATACGATTGTTAATATTTTTATAATCAATGTTCTTTGTCCGTTGTTAGATCGTTGATGAAGAAAACGTTGGTGCAATGTGTGAGGAATGTCTCAACAAACTGAGATGTTCTATTGGATTCCGCAACCAAGTAGAGAACGCAGACAGATACGCGACCATGGTTAAAGTTGACCCTGTGGATGATTACGACAACGGATTTGAAACCAATGTTGAAAATGGTAATTGTATTACTGTATTTTCTTCCCGTCTCCGTGTGGTCAAATCATCGTATCGTGTTTACTGTCATTCAATTTATAATATCCCTCATCGAGTTACTCATAGTTTTATTTTTTTTTTTTGAATATACGGCTGTAGGCCATTTACAATTTTACAAGTTATACACAATACAAATAAAAATGGTCACCAGTCGAATGGAAAAACATAATATTTACTTATTTAATCGATTGAATGAATATGCAAATAATAAAATATAAAATATGTTTTACGTATATATTCTATACCCATTCACCAATTTCTAATGACGGAAGAAGAAACAAATTTAATATAACTAGTTGCTTATAACATAAGATCCAACTGTCGACGGCTAATTGAAGAATACATACTAAACTATTTACACTTAAACAAAAATTAATAAACATTTTAAGATATAATTGACAGTTGGATTACAATGAGAAAGAAAAAAATACATAAATACAAAATTGTATAACTTTTAAGAACGTTCCGGCTAAAATAGGTACATTCCTATTCCACTTAGTCCAAGTTGATATTCTGTAACGATGAATATCCTATTTAGAAACATTCTTACTCCAAGTAAGTCACAAATTAGTTAAATCCGCTATTCTATAACCACATTTTAGTTTAATCAACTGTCAAAACAGTCCTAATTTTAGTTCACACCTAATTGGAAGGGAAGGCACTCTGGGATATTTTAGAAGAAGAAAACATCAGTTATGTATAGAAAAAAATATAAGTGCTGACCAAAAAGAATATCAGTGCTGACCAATCGAAATGTTAGGTTAGGCAATATGACATAAACAAAGATGATAGAACAGTGCACAGTATGCATGCATAGTCTATGCCATAGACAATTTGAGTTCAAATTAATGTCTACGGTGCACTAATTTTGTAGATGATTTTAGTAATAGGAGCAACGTCAGTTACAGAATACAAAATTAAGTTCAAATGATCTTAATTCTAAAATTGGACATATTGTTATCAGACAGGCAGTTTTAAACTGATATGCCTAGTGTCAACACTGTACTCTAGCAACACCACCAACAACAATCACTCATTCACTTTCAATACAGAGTTTTATATCTTTTCTTTAAAGAGTTGATTGAACAACAAACAATGTTTCCATGGGTTCAGCTTGAAGCTTTTCGGTCTTAACACTTTATAACTATTTTTGATGTTTCTATGAGGTCCAATCTTTTTCTCCAATCCTCGAGAGTATTAAGGCCCAACACATTCAGACATTTAGATTTTTTTGTCAATTTTCAGACGAACCCACTTCTGAGGCAGAAAAACTTCCGGCGAAGAAGACCAGACTCAAAGCGGAATATTTGCCTCCCAAGCTGCCGTACGACGCCGAGGTTTGCCCGGTTTGTGACGAGACCAACATCTCCTACGCTCAGCTGAAGCGGCATTACTTCTCCCACTTTCATAACTTCAGTTGTGACATCTGCGGGAAGGGATTCATGGGGCGGACGGCGGTAAAGCGTCACATGCTCAAACATCAGAGACCGAAGCACGTCTGTGACAAGTGCTGTCGGGAGTTTGCCTCTAAAGCGTCCCTCGAATTCCACATCACATCCGTCCATCTTAAGAAGGACATCTACAAGTGCCGCTACTGCCCCGAGACGTTCAAGTCATTCCTGCCCCGTTCGCGCCACATGCTCGAGAAGCACAACGCTAACATCAAGACGTACCCGTGCAAGGACTGCGGCACTGTGTTTCTCAGTATGACGAGACACAGGCTGCACCAGAAGAATAAGCAGGTCTGTCTCAACGCCCAGCTGAAGAATGACACCCTAGAAAAACACATGGGATCGGAAGGTATTGGTGATTCATATTTTATGCACGTATCGGATGTTGACAACAATTTCAGTACATAATTACAATTACAATTTAACATCATTGGAAATAAAAGATTTAATTTTCATTCGAAAAATCTGCATTTACATTTGTAAATGATTTTGGGCATATTATGTCCACTGCTGCTGTTCATGAAACAGTGCATTCTGGACATACAATTTTTGAGACACTTTTGACCACTACTGGCCGTATGTAACAACGAATGTTGGCCTCAAAACGTTTCAATTGTTGCTGGTTTATCAGAATAATCAGTGTCAAGTAGCTCCACAGAAAATTATCAAGAGGTCTCAAATCAAACGATCTTGAAACTAATTGACAGGTCCATTTCTTGAAATCATCATGATTCCAATTTCAATATCATTTTATTGTGATTCATTTTAAAAAAAGTTATAAAAAAAACTGCAGCAATGAATGCCATGTAGGATCTATATGTCTCAATATATTGCGTTCCTGCAGGGTTGGAAATTTATTATGTAGTATATTTTATCAAATAAAATCAAAATAAAATATAAATCAGCTTCGCAGCATCATTTGGGGTCTTCTTCTTCATCAGGCCTGCCTTCCTCTGCAGACCTCCTCCCTACTCCTCCTTGTGATGACTTGCATTCCTCTCTGTCAAGAGACTTTGCATAATTCAGCATTTTTTCGAGTGTATATTGAACTGTGAATGATAATCCGATCCTTCTGTTAACATTTTTCCAGGCGCATACCCCTGCCACTTGTGTGGCAAGTTGATGAAGAGCCAAAAGTATCTAAAGAGGCACATTGTAACCTTCCACCACGACACGGACATCTATCCATGTCCATACTGTGAGCAGCCCATCAAGGAGAGACAGGGGCTGATGGATCACATCAGGTCCCTCCACAGCGATCAGTTATACCTCTCCAATATTGAACAGACATTTGAAGACGTACCGCCGGAACATCAGATTATCATTATGGAAGAACCATAATTTTAATAGCAACATAATACATTGTTATTTTTTATGTATCGGATTCACCGAAATGAATGATTTTTTTTTCTTAATAAAAAGTGTTCGACAACCTCTGGAATCTTTTTTCTTTAAATACAAATTTTCGTTATTCTAGCTTTTATAGTTTTTGAGATATGTGGAAATAAAAAAAAAATTCAATAGTTGATAAAATGTTCTGTCTGACTGAAATAAATTTTTTTAGAATAAAAGCTATGTAAGCCTAAAACTAAGAAATTTTAGACTCTTAATAAGTGGATCTAAAGTAATAAGGGGGGACAGACACACTCATAGACAACATTTTAGATTCTCTCAATTAAGTGGATATAAAGCTATTTTAGACTCTTAATCGTGCTTCACAATCAGCCTCATGGAACCCACCCTCGCGGTAGACCGCCAAAAAGATGGAGGGATAGTTGGGGGTCCACCTCGCAGGAAGAGCAGACCTCTTAAAAAACAGACCTGAAGGTCTATTTAAAAGGAGAAGAAGAATAAGAAAAGCTATAAAGGCCTGACAAACACACATAGAAATAATCTTAGATGCTGTACTTACTTTACTTTTCGTGTCCCAAAATCATCAACCTATATTTGTGTCCCTCCAGTAATTTGCAGCCATAATAGCATTTTCATTCGCTTGCCACATAGATACTCCTCAGAGCACATTCCTTCCATAAGTGGGCAGTTCAGCAGGTGTGACATGTATTAAAAGTTATAACCGAGGACGAGGACACACAGATGAAATTTTAGATTCTCAATTAAGCGGATCAAAAGTTATAAGAGGGGGACAGACAAAAAGTTGAATTCTGAGGTCATCTATATACACAACATATAATATATGTTTTATGTTGGTGTTTTTTGACTTTGAAGTTGGAAATAACTAGCAAAATTCTCCACTACCTCATACAAAAATGTTTCTTATCTTTGTCTTTGCTTATTACTGATGATATTTATTTATTACTTCTCGGGCAACTAACAGGTACTATGTCAAATATTAATTTAACACGCACCCAATAACAAGTTGCCACATTCTGGAGTCTTACGATATTAATCATCTCACAGATCCTGACTGAAAACACAATTAAAAACTGTGTCTCCACCGAGAATCGAACCCGGGACCTTTGGATCAGTAGTCTGATACCCAACCAACTGAACCACGAAGGCCGACAATATGTCAAGAGAATAGTAAATTCTCTGAAACCAATCAAGATAATTAGGTATTTAATTATATAACTTTAACTTCCTAGAATTCTGTAAATCGTATAATTAAAATAAAACAATTTTTTTCAGTTCTACATTCTGTATTTGTTACAAATAGAAAAACTGTTTTACTAACTGTTGTAAATAAAAAAGCATAATTGGAGCATGTTGCACAAGAGCTTAAAATGATCATGTAAACAAGCTGATGACAGGTCGTAAGCCCTGTAGGTGCCTGATTTCCCGTTTTTCCTATAAATACATATTTCTGCTTCCTCTGTTGAGTTATTAAATTTGCTATACACTCTTGCTCTGCACTCATTTTCTATCTCAATTTTGAATTTTCGTCTAGAACTTACCTGTCGCCTGCGTACATTCAAATTATCTACTATTATGATAACCTACGGCATTATTCTCCGTTATAAAGGTAGGTTCACAGCGGAAATTAGAGTAATCCTGCAAGATTTACTGTTTTAACAATAAAATTTAACTAAATTCGAGCGCATTGGTATAAGCTTTTAGTTTTTACTGGCATCACCTGATAGATAACTTCAGCCTAGTTTTGGCCAAAGCTGAAGTTTCAGTCGGATACTAGGAATAACCCGACTTGTTCAGATTTTTAAATATCTAAAATGCGTCTTCATATGACTCCTGAGTGTGCCTTTCTGAATAAATGCTTTGTCACATTCGTTGCATCTGTGATTCTTTATATTGAGATGTATCTTGATGTGCTCCGAAAGGGTTTTTTTGCTGGAAAATCCCTTCCCACAATACTCACAGCCCACTTTTGTATCTGTAAATGAAACAGGAAACTCAAAATAGTGTACTCAAAATCAAACTTGTTAAGATTACATAATATAACAAACTCAAAATAATTAAAATAATTTAAAAGAACTGACTAATTATTCGCATGTAATCTATACGACAATCTGTAAATTGAATCTGTAATCAATCTATAAGCCAAAATAGACAAACTACATAGACAGTCTGGACAGGACAAACTACATAGACAGTCTACACAGGACAAACTACATAGACAGTCTGGACAGAACAAACCACATAGACAGTCTGGATATGAAAAACCACATAGACAGTCTGGACAGGACAGACACATTTTCTTTATATCGGAATCAAGGTGCATAATGATGGTGGTGGTGGCAGAGCAGTTAGCGCGCTGGGTTAGTAATCCAGTAGTCGCGAGTTCGAATCCTGCCAAGACCGATTTCGTTTGTGGTAGAATTTGAATGTATGAGGATGTATTGTTTCAAGGACATACTCATTATTCAAAAAAAAAATAATTATGATAGTTCGAAAATTTCAACAAATAAATTAAAGTTGAACTAAAAAAGTGAATTACATCCCATTATAGCACAACCATCTGTTCTTAGAACTTCAGGACGTGCACTAGGCAGCGGAATATACGGCTTCAGTCTGGTTCCAATCTTCCCATGCCAGAAACGTACAAGTTGCTTTGAACGATACCAGAAACAAGATGTCTCCAATCCAAACCCCTGCCACAGTACCTCAAAAACAAATTCACTTATTTATCCAATCATGGATTTCCACTCCGATCTGCTGAACGTACAGCACTATCCATCCTTATCTATAACACAGAATTTATCAGCTCTTCGATCGAAGTACAATCAGCAAGATTATGGAATAGCCTAAGTCCAGATATTGCGTCATCTAACTCACTTTGTATTTTCAAAAAAAAAAAAAAAACTAAAAAAGGAATATTTATCAATAAAAGCTACAATGATGAGCTGTACAGCATCTACAAGGCACCCAGAATATCTGTGCAAGCCAGACTGAACAGGCTAAGATGGGCCGGACATGTGCAGAGAATGCCGTCATCACGGGCACCAAAAAGGATCCTGGAAGGGCACCCAGGTGGAAGAAGGAGGGTCAGGAGGCGAAGGCTACGGTGGGAAGACGAAGTTAGGAGGGATGCTGCCGAACTGCTCCAGACAACAAATTGGAAGGCAGAGGCGGAAGACAGGAGAGGTTGGAGGTGAAAACTCATGGAGGCTAAGGCTCAATATGGGCCGTAGAGCCATCGAAGAAGATTTATCTCTAAAAGACCTGATCCCGATTTTTTAATTTTTTTTTATTACAAAAAATGAATATGTCCTTGTTAAACAAATTGTTATCAAAGTGTAATATTTATTTTCTTTTATTTTTTGCTTTCATTTTTTGTTGATGTACATACCTTCACAATTTTGTCATACTTTGTAATCTGGTTGGTTGGAAGAAATTGCTTAATGGCAATAAACCCGTTAGTGTACAATATATTTGTTTATATTATGTACAGAAAGATAAATAAATAAATAAAAATATATGTACAATTCCAGCTTTGTCTCTATTGAGATACAAAGTTTGTTAAATGTTCTATTTATGATGCACAAACCTGAATGTATCTCCATGTGTCTTTTGGCCTCCGAACTCTCGTAAAACTTCATTTCGCACACCGGACAAGTGAAGTTCTTTACCTTCAGATGCACCCTCTTCAGGTGGTGGGTCATGCGAGTCACGTTAATAAACGACGAGTCACAGTGGGGACAGTCAAACGACTCGAACTTGGCGTCATGATCTTTTATAAGGTGTTTCTTTCTCGCAACGCTGTTTGGGAACCTCTCCTCGCACTGATGGCATCGGAACAACTTTACCTTCTCGTGAAACAGTTTTATGTGCTGTTTAACGATGCTCTTTGACCTGTATTCCTTTTTACAGAGAGGACAGGGGTACTTGACATCGGTGTGTATCTTGGCGTGGTCGAAAAGGAGCCCCTTGTGATTGAACTCTTTGCCGCACAAGTCGCAGAGATACTTGGGAAAGTGTTTGTTAAAATGCGTCATCAGGAGGCGGTTGGTTTGGAAGGACACCAAACAGACGGGACATACCGTGTCTTCGGGTTTGAGACGAGGTGCTTCAAACTTTGGCAGAAAAATTCTATCTAACTCCTTGTAGTATCCTGTAGCAACTTTAATTTCTTCCGACTTGCAAGATGATTCACCATCGCTTTCTTTGCAACTGAAAGAATCCTCGCAGTATTCAATTTCCTCCTTTATTTCTTTAGTTACTTTTACTGCATCTAAATGGAACAATTAAAAATGTTTTAAACAAATCGGTTCGGTTGAAATAGCCATTTGGCAAATGTATTGAATATTAAATGTCGGAAGAAATTAAATTAATAATTAAGATTTTTTATGTCCTCTGTTCTATTTGATGCCAATAATATGGTTTTATTTGTGTTTTTTTAGGTTCGATCCTTGATAAAAGGCTCATATCCAATATGTATAAAAAGAAAACCTTACAAATACACAAAGTGTTCAAAAAGTAATTTATAAAAAAGGGATTTTGTATTTTTAGGCAGGTATCATACTTACACAAATCTGTAGACAACCGTTTGTAGGCCTGTTGAACTTGTTGTTTAAAGCGACAGCACTGTCTCAATATATTAATACATCTCTCGCACAGATAGGAATTGCCCATTACTTCAGGTAGCTACAACATTAGATCATTTTCAAATCACATTTTTTGTGATAAAACTTTGTACGTATGCATTTATTTGTATTTCTTTATTTAAAAAAAAACAATACGCAATATTACAATATTTACAGATAAAGTTGACATATAAACCTAAACGTTTGCAGATGACATAGTGCTTATAAGTGATGATCTGGAAGAACTTCATATTATGATAAAAGAACTCCACGATGCTTCCCTAATGGTTGGCCTGGAAATCAATATTAACAAAACGAAAATCATGAGTCCATCTAACAGCACTATCACAATTGATAGTAAAATAATTGAAGCTCTTGAAGAATACGTATACCTTGGACATAAGATAAAATTAGGAAAGGATAACCAGACAGCAGAAATACCCAGAAGGATCGGACTAGGTTGGGCAGCCTTTGGGAAACTTAAACATGTCCTAAAAAACAGAGATATTCCCACATGTCTGAAAAGAAAAGTGTTTGAAACATGTATCCTACCTGTGCTTACGTATGGTCTGGAAACTATCACGGGACCATACATAAGCTAAAATGCACTCAGAGATTCATGGAAAGGCAAATGATAGGCGTAAATCTAAGAGACAAAATTAGAAATTAAGAAATCAGACGCCAGACAAAAGTTGTTGATGTCATGGATCGAGTTGCAAAACTTAAATGGCAATGTGCAGGTCATGTTGCTAGACAGGGTACGGACAGATGGGCACCAAGAATTCTATTTGGAGACCATGGGATATGAAAAGGGGAATTGGCCGGCCTCAGAAAAGGTGGGCCGATGATATTGTCCCTGTCGCTGGAAGCAGATGGGTTCAAAAAGCCCAAAAAAAAGACGAGTGGAAGCTCTTAGAAGAGGCCTACATCCAGCAGTGGAGAGATGGCTGAGGAAGAAGGAGAAAATAAACATAAACACGCCAATTTTAAATCAAATTTCTCAAATATGTTAAACAGTGTGTATCTAAAAAAAATGCTGTGAAGCGCACTTTACACGGACGTGGTTTTCAACGGGGTTCAGGTTTTCAACGCGGTGGAAAAAAAATTGAATGTGTCCTATTTAAAATACTAATTTAAGAGGTCATAGTTTGAAACTAGACAAGCACAGTTTCAGGCAGAATCCGTGGAAGCATTTCTTGTCCAATAGGGTTGTGGATTCGTGGAACGGTTTGCCACCGGAACTTGTTGTTGCACAAAGTGTTAATGTGTTTAAAAATAGACTTGACAGACTGAACAAGTGAATACTGTTGTGAGACAGTACAGAAATATCACCATATATACACCTGCCTGCCTGCCTGGCTGATAACATTTAAAAATGATAATTTTTTTTCAACGCGTTTTATGTCGTTTTTCGTAAAACAAATCTGTAAAATTATTCGTGCCGAGTCAACATGGCTGCCGTTTTTATTGTGTTGACTTTGACATTCACTGTATCTTTTGTTTATCTGGCATCTCTCGACCAGAGAGCAATGTTTTAAAATAAAAACAAAAAATTGTGGATCCAAAAAAAATCAAATTGTGTCCAATTCTTAAGTCAAATGCCGGGTAGTCAAAATGGAAAGTCAAACGAAGAAAACAAGAGAAAGATAAAACACTGTTGAACGAAATGCACAACAAGCGAAAAAAGGATGAAAGGTGTTCGCATGATTAAATTATTCTTTATATTCTCCATATTGCTATTTTAAAATGTGATAAACATATGAAAATATTAACCACGACAAACGTCAAAATCAGAATGGCAGATGGGGGCCGGCAGCTATGCGCATCCGCGGGTTTCAAATTACAATGTTGTTGGACTAATTTATGTTGTAAGTATGTTGCAAATACCCAGACGTTATACAGTGTATGTTAGTAAGATTTTTAAATAATTGCTGCACAGGTTTTACACGTTGTGTAACTAAAAGACGGGTCAGCAGGTGTGTAGTCGATTTTAATAAGTAAGACTGAATATATCTAGTTTATAACAAATAACATATTTATTACAATGGTGACCCCGAAGACAAAATTTTTGTCGTAATAGGTTGGTTCATTCAAATTATCGACTATTACGATTAAGACATACCTATTTACTGCACTATTTTCCGTTACAAAGGTAGGTTCTAAGTAAAAAATTGGAAATTGGGATCGTATTTACATTAGAGTGTAACTCTTCTCAATTTAGGTAGATTGAGTTGGCATAATGACTTGTAAGTTGACTAGTGGTATGAATACAGTATTACTAAATGTAAAATTCGTAAACTTGAATAGTGTCAGAATATTAATAATTTTATAAGGATTTTTTCATACATTTTTCGCATGTTTATTTCATTTTTAAAAATTTTCAAAGCTTTTTCGCTAATTTTTTATTCTACTGATATACAAATTATTTCGATCGGTAAAGGACGTGCTTTTTAAATAATTGCGTGAAATTATTATATAATTGATGTCAATACCTGGACGTTGAAGCAATTGGTGATCATTTCAGTATAATTTTCAAAATTTCCATTGTGTATGTAATCCCATTGAATATTTTTTAAACTATCGCAACCGTTGCAAACTAAACATACTTCAAAACTGGGTTCGCCTTTAACGACAATCTTACAGTTAACAGATGGGACTCTACGATGTGCTCTCCTTTTCGAACCACCAATGGCACTCATTTTGATTCGCTATATTTAAATATTTTTTTATAAATAATATTATGAAAGAAGTATTGTAATTGTAAGACATTTGACAAATATCTACATAGATCAACATAGATAATATTATATAGATTAATTATTATATCCATAGATTTTATTACTTAAATGGCTCTTGTAACCTCAAATGGGGGAACATTGTCCAGAGTCAAGATCAGAGTCAAGTTGATGAGACCTCTCGTCTACCACGAGGAAACATCAAGCCAAGGTGTGGGGAAGAAAAGGAGAGAAATGATGGTGACACTATGAAATTGTAGTAGTACGGCGCATTTATTCAAAAAATCATTATAGTTGGTCCATGGCAATAAAAAAATAATAAAAAAAAAACAACAGACAACAAATAAAAACACGTGGCATCTACCGAAACGAACTGTCAAACACACGCGAACACACGAAAAGACGCCGACCAGAATATACCGCCCCAGGGTACAGCGACATCCTTACTCCAGGCATGTCACTGTCTTCCACGTGGTGACGGTAGATCGGTGGGGCCCAGCCTCTGCGTCAGGCTAGCAGGTCTTCCTCGTGCCCGGCGTGGTTTCTTCTTCTCCTCCTGATCTCCTCCTCCAGACCGTCACCCATGGCTGGCACGCTATGACGGCGCATCTCGACAGAGGTGGCATACCAGTTGGCGCCTCACCGGAGGCGAACCGACGCTCCAGACGACACCGATTGCCCTTCGTGGTCCAATCTGCGAGCCGCCGCGTTCCCTACGCGGTGGCCCCACACTGCGCTCTGCCTCCAACCTCCTGTCCTGTTGATGCCCTCATCTTGGTTCTGGGGCACCATCAGCGTCCATGCGCGTGACGGGTCCTGTCACACAGGCCTCCTCGTGCTCTTGAAAATATGGCCGCCATCGGGACGCGCGTGTCGACCGATGACGGCGTCACACCAAACCGTCCGTCCTTCACCAGCGTCGAATGCCAAGAGAGCGCGTGCCATAGCGCGTGCTAGCTGCAAGTTCCGTTTTTCGCCCGCAACGAGCGCTAGCTGTTTTCCGAAATGTTGCCGTGGAACAAAATAAAAATCATTGTTTTTCGGCATTATTTTTTTCGGGCATAACAAAGTCAAGTAAAATCGTGAATTAAAATAAATAACAAATTTTAAAGGATATACAAAAAAATATAACAATTTATTATAAAATTAGAATTCGAAAAGTTGGGAAAGGAAGTTTTTATTTTAAATGGGAAGTAGAAAATGAAATCACAAATGTTGTTGTCTGATAAATTTACTTAAAATTTATAAGGGCTACGTAAAGAGGCGACATTATGAGGATGAAAAATTTTGAATTTAATTAAGTACGTTAGTGATATTGGTAACTGAGATGTAGGGCAATTGAAAAATAAGTGATCTAAGCTGCCTTCTTCTTAGCCACATTAACAAAGAGATGAGTTCCTAATACCCAACCTCGCTGGGTGAGAAGGGGCCAAAATACCAACACTCGATCGGATCGGGCGTGAGCCCGGGCGAGACCACGCGAACCTATCCGAACACCCTATTTACACGTTGTGATACCCTCCTCCCAAGAGGCTTGAGGGATGAGCTCACTTTTTAATATCAATAAAGGTTATGTGAAATTGATTGTATTGCCCTTGGTCTCAGAAAGAGTCAACGTTTTTTTAAATCTAAATTCTTTAGGCATTACCTATTTGCTTCGATAATGCCAATACAATTCACCAGTAAAAAGTATAGAATTAAGAGGTAGTTGAATATTACGTCCACATAGATTTTTATTATAATATACTAGATGTCGAAGTTAGAAAATTTTGTCTGAATCAAAGTGAGGCATTTTTCCGGGGGATTTTTGACGCTTTGGTTCCAGACCACATCGTTTTTCTATAGAGAATAACGACGAATGTGAATTGTTTTCGGATTTATTTGTCTAAAAACATTGTAATTATTTAGGTTTAGAGAACAGTTATCAAGGGGGTGTGTTGAAATGTAAGGAAAACTGAAATATGTTGCCAACCAAAAATCAAACGCGCAATATTCCATGACTCACTTTTTGCACGGAGTACTCATAGGTTTTCATATAATATACTAGATGTCGTAGTTAGAAAATTTTGTATGAATTGAAGTGAGTCATTTTTCCGCGGGACTGTTTGACGTTTGGTTGGCAGAAAACATTGTTTTTGTATAGAGAATAACGACTTATATGAATAGTTTTCGGATTTATTTGTCGAAAAAAACTAGTTTGTACATCAAAGTTATAAAAACAGTTATCTAGGAAGTTTTCAAAAATATTTGGCTAAAATAATGGGCGGTTTACAGTGTAATTATTGATATATTAACATTTTAGGATCATTTCAGTGATTTTGTATTCAATAATCCCAATTACGGTTTGTTATATTTTAATTTAGCCTTACCAATATTTTCTTTATTTATTTATTTATTTATTTATTTATTTATTTATTTATTTATTTATTTATATAAGCATGAAAAACAGGCTAGAAGCAAAATATAACTGCAAAAACTGCAAATCCAGAGGGCGCTGCTAGAAGCAACAATTTATTACCTTTATAATAGTATAAGTAGCGTAATATTACGAAAATACATCGAGTAGCTACGCAAAAATCAGATAAAGGATTAAGCGATTTGTATGTCACAGATTTTTCCTTTGGCAGCCCCTTCCTGCATTCCTTTCTAAATATTTTTTAGTTTTTAACCGTTTTACATATCTCATTTGTTAATAGAAACATTCTAAGTGATTTAATTTATTTAGATTGAATTTTTAACAGTGACTGAATAGGTATATGCTTTGTAGTAATTATAAAATCTGCCATTATAATATATGTGGTGCTTCCTTTTATAAGGTATTGAACACCCGTCGCTGGTTACCATTTGTGATGATATGTATGTAATTATTTAAATATTGATCTCCGAAACGAAACAACAACTGTTGTTTCTTGACATCCCAAGAAACAACAATTAAATCCTAGTTAATCAGTTTAATTATGAATTAATATTAAAATTATTTCATCTTAACTTAACCTATATCTATTTTATTTCATATTTTTCAATTTCAAAATACCAAAATGATTACCTGTGCATTTGTATATTATCTCCGTTATTGTGTCGATATTAAGTACATTCATATCCAGAACATGAAACGGGCATTTTAAATAAAAGACAATATCACGCACCAAAATAAATTATTATTATGAATATCGAACTTAAATAATCTAAAATATCGCTAGTAAAAAAATATCGTTTATAACTTTATTTATTAAACTTTAAAAGTTTCAATGTTTGCTTTCACACAAAAAAGAAACTTCACACATTTTACAAAAAGTGATATAATTTATAAATTAACACAAAAAAAAACAAAAAAATTAATGAAAACAATAAATAATATCCTTTATTTGATAAATATGTCCATCATCGTCAGCCTGTGTTTGCCCACTGCAGGACATAGGCCTCCCCTCTCCTTCTCCACTCCTCCGGTTCCTGTGCGACTCCCATCCACTGTGGTCCAACAAATCTTTTTATGTCGTCCATCCATCTATTAGGTGGTCGCCCTTGTGGTCTCTTGTCGCCTCTCGGTCTCCACTCCACCAGTCTTTTAGTCCATCTATTATCGGTCATTCTTGATAGGTGTCCTGCCCATCTCCACTTCTGCATGACTATTCTCTCAACCACATCGGACAGTTTGGTCTGACTGCATATCCAGTCATTCCTCTTCCTGTCTTCTAGTTTGTCTAGATAAATATGTCCACTTTTACTAAATAAAAATCACCAATTCGAAATATTATTGAAAAAACCGGAAAAGTTATGGAAAAATGTATGAAAAACTACAATTTATTGCCAGCCAAGAAATAAAGCGCACGAAAATTTTAAACTCACTTTAATTATCAGGTACGCCGTCTAGGTATATATATTTTATGTCTATGGGAGAACTACATCACGGAGTATATTATAATAAAAATCTATGCATCCTTCATCTCGTTTGTCAACCACAAATAAAGCGACTGTAGTCAACTGTAGTACATAGAAAAGAGAACTTATTTAGAAGGGAAACTTCGACTTTTTCTATGATCCCGCGCTTTTAGCGCCATCTCTGAATGGTCCCTCAAAGTTTTACTGGAATTCAGTAATAATAATAATAATAATAATAATATTACTGACCTTCCCCAGATTATTTGATTTCATTACCAAAAAATTCTAGGCATAAATCACTTTTTATAAAGAAAAATTATAAAAAAATATTTTTACGATAATGCAAAAAAAAAACATTTTTCCCAAAAAATCAAAGAATCAGTGTTTTAATCTTGAACAGCAGAGATAGCAAATTGTTTTTCTAGAAAGTTAGAAAGATAGGTAAGTATTCTTTTCTCTCTAATTGAGTTATGAAAATAAAAGAATATTTAAAACAAAGTTATTATATATTGTAAACTATGTGGTCTGGCAATACTGATGCTAGCAACCATAGAAACGAAGCGTTGTTTTGTCGGTGGATTAGTGTAAATGTGACAGTTAGTGTGAAGAGTTACTGAGAAGTGTGGTGAAGCGAATATTATCTTTGTGAACATTATTACAAGCTATTTCGGCGAAACGATGGCAAACAATCTCAAACTCGGCGACATCGTGAGGTCGTTTGACGGTGAAGGTGACGTAATCCAATGGTTGGTGAAATTGGAGTTGGTGGCCAAATTGAAGGGCTTAGAGAACATGGCGCAAATTATCCCGTTGTTTCTGGAGGGCGCAGCTTTCGCAGTCTATAATGAAATGGACGATAAACAAAAATCTGACGTGGAGGCCATCAAGGATGTGCTCATCTCTACATTTGCCTTAAACCCATTTAAGGCATACGAAAATTTTGTGAGACGAGTGTGGTGCGATGAACCAGTAGATGTGTTTCTCACAGACCTCCGAAAATTGGCGCGCCTGGCGGGAGTCACCTCATACATGCTTTTGAAGAGAGCGTTTGTGGTAGGGCTGCCTTCATCGGTGTCCCGTGAGTTGCGCGCGATGTCTCAAGTAGAATCTCTTCCCTTGTCGCAAGTGGTAGAGCGCGCGCGCTCTCTGATGGCAGAGCTAGTAGACCAGCCAGTGACAGCTGTCGCACGAGAAGACAGAGACGTAGTGAGGCAAAAATGCTGCTTCCGATGTGGTGGTCCTCATTTGATAAAGTTTTGCAAACGTCTCCCAAGGAAGATAAACTGTTGGACATGCGGAGCGGAAGGTCATGTATCCAGTAATTGTGGAAATAACCAGGGAAACGGCAGCGGGAGAGCTGGTGCGCCGGCAGTTCCCCCCAATATGGTGTAAAGGCGCTTCCCATAATCGATGTAGAGGTGGAAGGGCGTCGCGGTCGAGCGCTCGTCGACACAGGGTGTTCTCGATCCATCGTTACATCTGCAGGCTAAGTCTGTAAGTAGATCTCGACCGATAAATGTCGAGATTAACTGTCAAAATATCGACTAATCGATATTTTGACAGTTTTGGTAGTCACTAAGCAGATAATGCGTGGAATCGTTCTCGCCCACTTATTTGACGGCGAGATTGGGTCGACATCGAGTCGAGAGACAAGATCTAACGCCGCCATGTTGAATTAAATGTCATTTTTACGCGAACAATGCCGAATTTCATATTTATTTTGAGAATAATAATAAACGGGTTAAACGACGCCGTTTAAGAGATTCTTCAAACCCTTTAAATATTCAGCGTGATTCATTTATTGCTAATTACCGCGTAACAAAAGTTTTATATGGTTATATATTTATTGAAAATATGCGTCCGTACTTAGATTATAACATTATAATTCTATGATGATTCTATGCGTCCGTAAATGTTTTCCGTAGGTATAGATTTGAAATAATTTTTGATTTTGAGAAAGTATTCTTGTAAGCTATTTTATCACATATGTATTTTAACACTTAACAAAAGAAAATTCGGCGTAGTTTTTAGTAAAAAAATAACACGCTGCTGTCATCGACTTGATAAATTGATCGAAATATAATTAAAAATAATTTTTAAAATTACACTCAAAACATTCAATAAACACAAAAGAAGTTAATTTAATCGTATTATAACTTGCTTTCGTGCTTAAAAATATGACCATATTATATTTATTTAACAAATTTATGTAAACAAATTTGACATTTATTCAAATCATGGGGAAAATATTGTGTATTGCCATAAATGATAATTCAAAAATGTACCGCAAGCCAGCCTAACGGCTACAAATACTCATAAGTGCATTTACGAACTCGACAGCGCTTAGTGACTACGAATTGTCGTTACGGGCGTAAACATGACGAGAAGAGCGGCGATACGTTGTCGGATCTCGACTTTTTTACTGACTTAGCCTGCTGGTTTGGGTAAAGGTTTTCGTATTGGAAATACGTGCGCAGTTGTAACGGTAGATGGAAGCAAGATACTCTGCAAAGGAGAAGTGTCAGTAGTTGTGTCTGTGATGGACCATACGGTGTCATTAGATTGTATTGTGGTAGAAAGACTTTTTGGTAGTGTGGAAGTCATACTGGGGATGGATGCCATACGAATGCTGGGAGGGATCATTGTAACTTCAGACCGTGTAGAATTCCTTGGGAAGAAGGGAAAGAAAGGTGCGCAGGTATGTCAGCAGTTGGAGGTCGAAGGTGATGCGAAAAGTCATTGTCACTCCGTGGCCGCTGCATCAAGAACGGAAGCCACAATTAGCGACTGCGATTTTTCTGCCTACTTCAAGGGGAATTTTGGAGTGTAGAATGGTCGTGGAAAGATCAACCGCCAATACTAAAAAATGTCATCGAGGCATACAGTAGTGTAGATGAGCCAAGCATGAAGGCGCAGTTTGACAGTGAAGTCGAGAAATGGATTGATAAGGGATGGCTAAAGCTAACGACTCCTGCAGGACAAGGTGTCCTTCCTCTCATGGCAGTTGAGCAGTCGAATAAGAGCAAAGTCCGCCCTGTCTTAGACTTTCGTGAGCTGAACGAGTATGTGCAATGCCATCCGGGGTCAGACGCGGCTGTGTGTGACGAAACTATCAGGCGATGGAGAAGAGTTCCAGAACCGGCGAAGCTAAAAGATCTCAAGTCTGCCTATCTTCAGATCCACGTAGACGAAAGTCTCTGGCATTACCAAAGAGTGAAGTATAAGGGGAAAATGTATTGCCTAACAAGGTTGGGTTTTGGGCTTTACTGTGCACCAAAGATAATGACCCGAATTCTCAGCTACGTCTTGTCTCAGGATCCTAAGGTACAGCAAGGCACCAGTGCTTACATGGACGACATATTGGTCGATGAAAATGTAATTTCTGTTGAAGAAGTTCTCAATCACCTGAAGAAATATGGTCTCGAGACAAAACCACCAGAAAGACTTGAAGGTGGCCGTGTGCTAGGTCTGGTATTGAATAGAGATGATTGCGGCAGATTGGTATTTTGTCGTGGGAATAACATTCCAGAAATAAGTGAGGGATCGAGGATAACGCGGAGGCAACTATTTGCCATTTGTGGAAGACTGATAGGACATTACCCTGTGTGCAATTGGTTGAGAGTAGCATGCAGTTATGTGAAAAGAGTGAGCCAAGGCCGATCTTGGGAAGACTATGTTGGGAACAAGGTGGAGTCTATGGTCAAGGAACTCCTAGAGAGAGTTCCGAAGAAAAAACTGGAAGGGTTTGGTGTGATGCGAGTGTCCTAGCATTGGGCGTTGTTCTGGAGATTGGAGAAGTAATAGTAGAAGATGCGGCTTGGCTTCGAAAATCTTCTGACAATGGGCACATTAATGTTGCAGAGCTAGACGCTGTTTTAAAAGGAGTGAACTTGGCTCTGAAATGGGGGTTGAAAACTTTAGACATAATGTCTGATTCAGCCACTGTTGTGAGTTGGGTGCGCTCGACATATGAAGGAAGTTGTCGAGTAAGGGTATCAGGCATGGCAGAGATGCTTGTTAAGAGGCGGTTAGGTCTGTTCAAAGAGCTGGCAGATGAATATGACTTGACTGTTAAAGTCACTTACGTCGAGTCGTGCAAAAACAAGGCTGATGTGCTCACTAGAGTGAAGAAGAATTGGTTGGTGAAGGACAGTTCTCTAGAGGTCGCATGTAGCGCCAACTTGGTAGAGCTGCATGAGATGCATCATTTCGGTGTAGAAAGAAGTCTGTACTTGGCGAGATTAGTAGATCCAAGTGTGGAAAAGGAGGACATTCGAAGGTGCGTGCAGGAATGCCTGCAATGTCGGTCAATCGACCCTGCCCCTGTGACCCATGAAGGAGGTTCCTTGAGTGTGGACAATGATTGGGTCCGACTAGCCCTGGACTTCACTTACCACGGTGCAAAATGTTATTTTACCCTAATTGACTGTGGACCGAGCCGTTTTGCTATATGGCGTGAATCGATATCTGAAAGTGGAGCTGAAGTCACTCGCAACTTAGAGCAGATTTTCCGGGAACGAGGTCCGCCGAACGAGATCCTTATGGACAATAGTACGGCGTTCAGATCAAGGCAGGTTGGCACATTGTGCGAGAGATGGAATGTGCATCGAAGGTTTCGAGCAGCTTATCGACCAGCGGGCAATGGAATCATTGAAAGACACCATAGGACCATCAAACAGACAGCCGCCAGATGTGGGAACTCGCCGTTGGATGCTGTGTTTTGGTATAATTTGGCTGCTAAAACAGAAAAAGATTCGGCCCCATCCAGTAGACTCCATAAGTATTCCTGGAGACATCCTGCCGTGGAGCCACAGCTGGAGATAGAAAGAAATTCGAGGTTTCAAGTTGGCGAAAGTGTCCTCGTCAAACCACCGAATGCTAAATGTACCTCCCGTTGGAGTGTAGGCCGGGTGACAGGTGTTATCTCCCCTGATAATATCGTTGTGGACGGCACTCCGAGGCATGTCTTGGACTTACGAGAATTACCATCGAGGTACACTGAAGAGGACGACGGTCAAACAAATAGACCAAGCAACCAAGAAGTTGGTTTTCAAGGAATATCTCTTGAATCCGATGAAGAAGAGCAGGGACAAATGGAAGAAACTGATACGCAAGTGTTAGCAGGAGAGAGAACGCCACAGCCTGCCCGAACTCGTAGACCACCGGCATGGTTAGGGCAGTATGATTGGTGATGAAGACATCAAGGGGGCGTGTGGTCTGGCAATACTGATGCTAGCAACCATAGAAACGAAGCGTTGTTTTGTCGGTGGATTAGTGTAAATGTGACAGTTAGTGTGAAGAGTTACTGAGAAGTGTGGTGAAGCGAATATTATCTTTGTGAACATTATTACAAACTATATCATACCTACAATGTTTGTATTCATTAAACAATATAATTAAATCTTAATATTATGTAGTAGACAAAAATACTATGGACTTATAAATTTCTTCGTGGGTTCATGGGTTGAACTGTATAAATTTTCATGGAATATCGCTCAGTGTGCCGAGTCTGCTCAAAGTCAATTCTGAAAAACAAAACACCATTATATTACATACATAAGCGCATTGAACTATTAGTTTTCTAGTATTAATAATGTTGTCAACTTGGAATTGATAAAATAACTATATTTATAAAGTTTTTGCCAAATTTCTAACCAGAGTAAAATATCACCACTACATGCAATTGTTTTAAAAATATTGCTAGTACTATCATTTATTGATATCGGATCAACTTGTTACTAACAAAAATATTGGATTATCGATAAAATAAGTTGTTTCATTAAAATTGATACATCGAATAAATTTCAAAATGACATACAACATAACCTCTAAACAAAAACGGTAATACTATTATTTTACCTGGGGCAAATATTGAATGCATCTTATGTCTTCTTCTTTGTTTTTCTTAATTTCCATCTATAATAGATGACTTTCTCAAAATATACTACATATTTTGTATTTTTTCACTCACACAAAAAAATATCCGTTGGAACATAATGTATCACAGTGTATAATTGCCTTTGTTTAGTAAAACAAAATACTTCATATGCATTTTCGATATTATAAGTGCAGAACTGGAACACTAGCACCAATCGATTTCAGATAAATTTGAAAATTCGTAAATTTTAAAATATAAACATCGATGTTATCAAACTTTCCAATAAAACTGTTGGTTGTTGGTTGACCTCACACCACTTTTTAGATTTGAAACGGGTGCTTCTAATTGGTTGAATAACTAAAACAAGCATAGACAAAATAATCTTTGTACCATATGTTATGCCCGAAAAAAATATTGCCGAAAAACATTGATTTTTATTTTTTTCCACGGCAACATTTCTGAAAGCAGCTAGCGCTCGTTGCGGGCAAGCAATGGAACTAGCAGCTAGCACGCGCTATGGCACGCGCTCTCTTTGGCATCCAACTCTGGTGGAAGACGGACGGTTTAGTACGACGCCGTCATCGGTCGACACGCGCGTCCCGATGGCGGCCATATTTTCGATGACGCAGGAGGTCTGCGTGACAGGACACGTCACGCGCATGGACGCTGATGGTGCCCCAGAACCAAGATGAGGGCATCAACAGGACAGGAGGTTGGAGGCAGAGCGCAGTGTGGGGCCACCGCGTAGGGAACGCGCGGCGGCTCGCAGATTGGACCACGAGGGGCAATCCGTGTCGTCTGGGGCGTCGGTTCGCCTCCGGTGAGGCCCCAGCTGGTATGCCACCTCTGTCGAGATATGCCGTCATAGCGTGCCGTGGGGCACAGAGCCAGCCATGGGTGACTGCCTTGCAGAGAAGAGGAAACTATGCCGAGTACGAGAAGGACCAGCCAGCCTGACGCAAAGGCTGGGCCCCGCCGGACCTTCAGCCACCACGTGGAAGACAGTGACATGCCTGGAGAAAGGATGTCGCTGTACCCTGGGGCTGGACCTTCTGGTCGGCGTCTCTTCGTGCTCGGTTGTGTTTGAGAGTTGGATTGTTATCGTTTTGTTTTGTTATTTGTACTCTGTTGTTGTTGTGTTTGTTAACTGCCATGGACCAACCAGCGCCCTCTGGATTTGCAGTTTTTGCAGTTATATCATGCCGTAATGTATGAGAGAATATTTTCCAATATGGCCGACGTATCAGTCGGGGGTTTACGCGTCTTGGCGTCTGTTTTTGCATAGAAATCAGTACATTTTGATTCGTTTTCGGTTAGTGTTGGTTTGTCGTGCTGTTTTTTAAATCTCCGTAAGTACAAATATAATTGTTTTTATCATTTATTTATTAATATTAAACATTATTTAAGCGTTTTCATATTATTTTGTTTGGTTATTTACCATAATTTTTGATATATAACGTAAATACATTGAAATGTAATGTCAGAAACATTTTCATGGTTATGAAATATTTTATCGATACAATATTGTCATTAAAATTGTAATCTAATGTTTTGAAGTGATTAAACACAAATTTATTATGATATAGTGCATATTATTTAAGAAAAATATATATAGGTATATTTCGAAATATGATCACACTAATGCGACTAAAATGTGTCACGGCGATCGTATTTGTTCACAATCATATTATTGGGTTGATTAATATTTTCATTATTGAATTATTTGTTTTTGTCATAGAATTATAATGTGTTTTTGTATGTTTATGTTTAAATTTAGTCTTTGATTGTATAACGAACTAATATACATGAATAGTATTTCGATGCGTTTATTTTTCAAAATTTATCCCAAACCACCTTACATGTTTTATGGAAAACAAATTTGAGTCCATCGATTATAATGTAGACAATTTTGAGGGCATTTCTGATTTCAAATAAATATCTTTATTTTAGAAAATATATTTAAAACCGTGGCTAGGTTAGGATTGTGATTTATATTTTTTTGTATCGAGATCCTTTCTTCAGATATTTTATGTTACTGTCATGACAACCGGTATAATATAGGTATTCTAAAATTGATAAATTTCTTATTTACCCGATCCTTATAGTTACAATATAAATTTCTGTTGATTTTGTCAATTAAATCAATTAAATGTTTTACAGAAATATGCAGGGCTGTCGTGCTCCTGGATGCCAGTCCAATTACAATAAGAAGTATACAAATTGCTTTTCTTTTCCTAAAACTGATGCATTAAGAAGGCAATGGATTCAAAGCATACCAAGAGCCAACCTAACTGCTCCATATACAAGTGTGTGTATAAAGCATTTTCGCGAAGAATACATAGTTAAGGAAGATACATTTAATTGCACAGATGGTAAGTGATTTTTCTGTAAGTGACTGACGTATGCAAGTCCGTTTGGGGTCGAGTTATGGAACGCTTTGGAGAAGCTCAAACTGTCGCCCTTGACATCTCTAAAGCTTTCGACCGGGTTTGGCACCGAGGTCTCTTAATAAAACTCCCTTCTTATGGACTACCCCAGTCTCTGTGTACTTGGATTGCGAATTTTTTAAAAGATCGCGAAGTCATAACTGTAGTGGACGGTTGCTCTTCTTCTCCCCATTCCATTAATGCGGGAGTCCCTCAAGGGTCCATTCTATCTCCAACCCTATTCCTCCTACATATCAATGACTTGCTCTTACGCGCCCCCATCCACGGTTACGCTGATGACAGCACAGTCCATGACAATTTCTCTTTTGACAAACCTCCTAAACAGAGTGAAATATCAGAAGCCCGGAAAGACCTTCATCAAAAAATAAATAGCTACCCCCACTCAATCAATACCTGGGGTGAAAGTAATCTTGTTTCATTTAACGTCTCAAAAACCCAAGCCTGTCTAATTTCTGCGAAGAGAAACCCCAATGAATTGCAAGTGTCTTTCAACGGAAGCACCCTACCTAACAGCAGCTCTATCGACCGGCTTGGAGTATCTATAACGAACCAATTACACTACAAGGGCTCCATCGAAGCTAAGGTGAAACTCGCCTCCAAAAAATTGAGCGTACTATATAGAGCGCGCAGATATTTTACTAAGACCCAGATCTGTATACTCTACAAAGCGCAAATACGCCCAATTATTGAATATGGCAGTCACCTCTGGAGTGGCGCCCCCCAATACCTACTGAATACCCTCGACGCTGTCCAAAGGCGTGCTATACGTCTGATTGATGATCCATCACTGATTGATGGATTGCAATCACTAGAACACAGACGCAGAGTCGGTATTTTAAGTTTATTCTATAGATACTACCACGGGAATTGCTCAGAAGAACTTGCATCTTTGGTCCCTCCTCCACCCACTCGCAACAGAGTCACTCGCTTCACTCAATCGCAGCATCCATTCACAGTGGACCTTCAACATATACGAACAAGTCGCTTCTCGAACTCTTTTATTAATACAGCAGCCCGACTGTGGAACGATCTTCCGAATTCTGTGTTTCCATCTTCGTACAACCCGGGTCTTTTTAAAATCCGAATTAATAAACTCTTTTCTTGATTGCAAACCCCTCCCAACGCTACGTAGTGCGCTTCTTCGGAAGAGTAAAATGGACCCAAATCCCAATAGCTGGCGTCCCCTACGTAGATATGTTAAAAAAAAAAAAGTGAGACCTGGACATGGCAGAAGTCGTACGAAAGCAGAATAAATGCAGTTGAAATGAGATCGCTTAGAAGAATTTGTAACAGAATGATGTATGACAGAGTTCGAAATGAAGATACAAGGAAAGAATGTAAGATGAAGAAAGATGTAATTAACAGAATTAAAGTTAACACATTGAGATGGTTTGGCTACTTGGGGAGAATGAATGAAGAACGCCTAATGAAAATATATAAAGCTGACAGGAATGGAATAAGAGGTCGGGGGCGCCCAAGAAAAGTATGGCACGACCATGTAAACAATATTCTGAAATATGGAAATGTAAGAAGCGTGAACAACAGATGAACGTGTATAAGACAATGTATGAATGTTGATGAGGCGATGAATGTGTGTCAAGATAGAAAAACGTGGCGTTCGGTTCTCTCTGCCTACCCCGTGAGGGACATGGCGTGCTGGTATGTATGTATAGATATCTGACTCCTGAGATACGAAGATAAATATTATTAGTCTCCAGAATGTAGCAACTTACTTGTTATTGGATGCATGTTAGATAATATTTAACATAGTACCTAGTTGCCCGAAAAGCAATACACAAGAATATACCAAAACGTACAAAATAAGTTCGGAATGAAAATTAACGTTAACAAATCTTTTCATACGGCTATGAAAAGTCAAATCACATACTTCAAAAAAGAAACCAGCATGGCTACCCATGAAGTTGATTTTAAGATCAGATTCAGACTTGATGAATGACATTTTCATACTAAACTTTGATCTTAACAAAATATCTTTGATTTGTGATATTTATAGTCTCACAAATTTAGACAGAAAACGCAATTTAAAACTGTGAACCCAAGACCTATCTCAGAGTCAGATATCTTACCGACAAATAAGAATCATACAAACAAAAAAATATACAAAAAATTATATATAAAGAACTCTACAATAAGTGCGTTCAAGTTTAGACATTTATTATGTTCCATCAAACTATTATTTATCATTTATCACCATAAATAAATTGACTAATAATTATGTTTCAATGTTTCAGGTCAAATCATTAATGTACATCGAAAAAGATTGAGGTTGAAAAAAGATGCTGTACCATCAGTGTTCTCCAATCTACCAGAATATTTATCAAAGAAATTGCCACCTCGTCGTAAGGAACCATCAAAAAGAAAAACGGATTTCGTAGTCCGAACCAACAAACAAAATGAAGCTTGGGATCAATCCGATAAAATCACCAAGATTTTCAACATTTCAAACCAACCTTTGAATTTTAATATTAGTAACTGGAATTTAAAATCAAAAATAATTTTATACAGTGTTAAATTTTGTCCTTTTGCTCTTGTAACATTTTTAATTATTATGTGAATCATTTGAAATTAAGATATATTTTAAAGATACCGAACTAAGTATAAAAAAAATTAAAAAGGTTTGAATTATTTTAATAAACATGTTTTCATAGAAAATAAAGTTAATCACGTCACGGTTTTTGAGGATTGAAGAAAAAAAACACATTTCTAGATGTTACGTTGTTCTTGCAAAAAGGCCATATATAAAAGTGGATGTTGGTATATTTGTTTCTTTGTATGTGATCGATGGACTCCTAAACCGCACATCCGACTGCGATGAAACTTTGGGGATTTGTTCAGCGCGCACCGGAGAAGGATTTTGCATTAAAATTTATTTAAGTATTTGTTCGACTTGTCACTAAAAAGTTTTGAAAAATGAAACTATGAGGATTTGAAAATTATGCTACCAGGGTAACATAAGTCGGTCCAAATTTTTTTTTAAATGATCTATTTGATATTGCAATGAAACATTGGGGATTCGTTCAGTCCATACCCAAGAATGTTTTTGAATTTAAATGTATTTTTTTTCAATATTACACATAACGCATTATTACAGGAAAATATTTATTAGACGGAAGTGACTGAGGAGGGACTGAAGTGATTGAGGAGACAGAAGTGACTGAGGAGAGACTTAAATGACTGAGGAAGGACTTAAATGACTGAAGAGAGAATAGGGACTAAAGTGACTAAGGAGGGACTGAAGTGATTGAGGAGGGATTGAAGTGAATGAGGAGTGATGGAAGAGGGACTGAGGAAGGAATGAAGTGACTGAGGAGGGACGGAAGTGTCTGAAGTTATGGAAGGGACAGAATAATAATGAGAGATTCTAGATTATAATCTTAAAAAATAAAACATACGGATCAACCATTTTTATCTATACACAGGCAAGACAACGTCTGCTCGGTTTTCCTAGTATCCATAGAGTCAGAGGTTTGCGGGTAGACTTGTGTGGGAGAAGAAGTATATTAAAAAGTATATTTTTTAAATAAATAGTAATTTGGCAATAATATCACCACATGTCGTTACAGGGTGAAATAAAGAAAGAGTAAATGTATTATTATAAAAATATACGCTTCCCCTAAATGTGGAATTTTTGATATTATCTTTTATGTAATTTGTTAATGAGAGAATTTGTAGAGTGTCAATGGTCTGGATGTGTATGTGTACCCTTCCATTGTCTCTGTCTTAAATATATATAATATTTAATTTTTTTATATACCTTTTATTATTGTTGTCAAACCTCTTTATGTAAAATGTCATGTATATTATAAATAAGTAAAATGATTATATTATGTACGAGTATTTTCATCAGTCATTCTTTTTTCCTAGACAGAAGTGTAAATTTTAATAATTGCTGTATTTTTGTACGTTGATAATTGACTACCTACTGAATGGTTCCTTACAGTTTCGATAAAATTTATAAAAGAAGGTATTTATATGTGTGAATGTATGCATGATTAATTTAATATTTTTTCAATGAAAAAGTAATTATATATAATGAAAGATATCCATGTATAAAGTTGTATTTAGTTTGATACACCTCAGCAAAGAAGTGAGTTATGCAGTAAATCTAGACATCTAATTAAGGCTCCTAAGTCAAAGTGTACATAAACGCTGTTCGTTATCGCCAAGCACTTGGAGATAACGTTTACAATTTAACTTAGGAGCCTGGACCTCAAGGTGTATTGATTTCTTCAATACACCATCTAGAATATTCAGCATCTTTGTAAAGGTGTATCTGACTTTTCGTTCAGCACAGGATATCTTGATCTTCTGATATATTTGTTCAATTGAAAACTTGAGTAAAGTAAGAAATATAAAGCTGTTTTTAAATGCTAATCTATTGAAGAATAATGTGAATGAATATATTTGGAAAGAGAAATGTTTGTATAGATAACAATAACTTTTGTGTTTTCCAAAATAATATGTATGAAGGATCTGAATCTAAATAAATAAGGACATGTATGTAAAATTTATGTGTGTGGAATAATCTGTATTTTAGTTATGTAAAATGTTTTAATTGATGAACATAATATTTACAATAATGAATTTTTGGGTTACCAAATGTAGAATTTAATTTCTGAATTAGCTTGGAGAACACATGATACTATGAACATGTTTAATATTTGCAACAATAGTAATTACCTATGTATTTATTTCAAAAACTAAAAACACATCAATTGTTCAAACTTATTGTTGATAAGAATGTATACAATATTAAAATGGGCATAACATAAACAGACTGTTTAAATCATAACTGGAAATTTGAAATGTAAACTATTAGTAGTGCCTTCTGTCTAAACAAAAATAATGAATATTTCATAGAGCTGTATAATGACCATGTAAACAAAATTCTCAAAGGAAAGGATAAATCTTAATATGTTTAAATAACAGACGAATGAATGTGTGTGAGGCAATGAATGTATGGTGCTCGCTTCTCTCTACATTTTTTTTATATCTCATAACATGATTTCCACCTTGTTCACTGTGGCTCGGAATAAGAATATTGTTCTTTTATTGTATCACTAATTTCAAGTTCGCCTCAATACACCATCCCTTTTCCTATTCCTGTATCATGTATTTTAAATTCCTCAATAGAATTTGAAGAAATTATTTACTCATATTTCTATACGTACACAATGATACATGAAATTGAAGTGTATGATAAACAAGAATGAATGTTTCAACTGGATACATATTTTTTAAATTCAATATCAGACATCAGTTTTCTTTGCCAGTTCTTCCTGGTAGATGTATTAGAACTGGCGGATATTATCTTGTTTATTTTTAATAAAGAAAGTCAATAACTGGTACCATTAGTATAGACAACTGCAGTATATTTGTAGTTTTACAGAAAATGCTTCTATGTTATTGACAAATTTTAAACAAATACTTTTGTGTTTTTTTTATATTAAAACAACCTTTTTTCCCTAACAGTATTTTGAATATAAACCTTGTAAATATATGAGGTTTCGAAGAAAAGTTTTTTTGTGAAACAGAAGACCTAAGGAGATGGTGGGTATTTGGAAGTAATTGAGTATACATATTTTTTTAACTTTTTCTATCGACAATACTTGATGGAATTTGATTATAATATATTACAATAAAATACAGATTTATAATTTTCTTCAACTAAATTTAATTGAATAACTAGTTTCGCTCTAGACGAGCATATTCTGAGTGGTCCACTACTCAGAGAATGCTCGTCTAGAGCAAAAATAGTTAGTCAATAAAATTTAGTAAAAGAAAATTACAAATGTGCATTTTAATAGAGTACCTATATATTATGCCTAGATTATGTTAAAAGACTAGAAAATGCAATTTAAAATTTCTAATAGGGAATATCATTTGTAGTTACATAATTAAGTTTATAATTTTATTATTACAATTGGTTCTTTACAGTTCTAGATTTTTCATATTTAAACAGCTGAACGTTGGTCGTTATAGATAATAAATCATATTCAAAACAATTGAAGGAAGCTCAATATCCCTGATAATAATTTATAATATAATATTAACTTTATTAGTATTTTGCTGAAATTAGTCATGTGCCTAGATATTTATTTGTTTTCAAAATTTTATACAGTTAGTAAACGATAATTGAATTATAAATGTATCAAATATTATTAATGAACATATTAACAATGAATATGAATAGGTAGTTATCAATTTACCTAGAATAATTCATAACTCTTTGTATCAAGACTGATAAAAAATATCTTTTAATATAAGCTCTACTTGTTCAGTTTCCATCTTGGAGATTGTTTGGCAGTAAATCTCTTCCTTCACTCTGTTTGGTCTTCAGCGATGCACACCTGTTCCATATACTCCCAGCGGGAACGCCTTCTGGCAGTCGATCCCTCAATTATTCCCTCCAACAAGATGTGTAAGAGATGCTCATGTCACAACGCATGACCATCCAATTTGCATGCCTTTTCAATATGGTGATCAACATGTTGTATTGTGACTAGTTTAATTGATTTTGCTGAGGACCTCACCTTTGCATAATGTGTGAAAACCATACAGGTACAGCAAAATACTCCACACTGATTTACTAATTGTTTCCGGAGTTGCTGGACTCAAAGATCTTTGATTGTTTAAGGCAAGTTTTGCTTGGTGGATGAGATTATCTATTTCACTCTTTGAACGTCCATCTCGTATGTGATCCTGTACCCAAGATAGACAAATTGGCATTCTATATTTCACTCTATATTGGCACATCTCTGGGGTTCGAATGGTTGGTAGGGTCTCGGAGGTACATGCTCTGCTGGAGGGTAGGTACTAGTAAATTCCGAGTAACGCCACGTTGCATGACACCAGCAACACTACCAACAAGCCCGACTCGCTAGCGTCCACGTCGCGAACCCTGGTAATGTGGCCTACTATAATAATAGAGGGTCACAGCAGATAGCTGAGAGGGCGAGGGCGAGCCTCCGGCGCCTGAAATCCGGAACCCCCCAGCTAAGGGAAGGAAAACCCCTACAGAAAAACCCTGGTCCTCCTGGTAGGGGGTTGGGCGAGAGGCTAATAACCTATCCCCGTAAAAAAAACACTATTACGAAACCACTAGCTGAACCTCGGACATCAACCAGAGAACGGATAAGACCTGGCAAACGAAAAATGGACAACGATTTTGAACTATGCACTTGGAATGTGAGATCCCTTTACAGACCAGCTGCACTACGATTATTGACAGAACAATTAACAAAGTATAAAGCAGACATAACAGCATTACAGGAAATTAGATGGTTGGGGAAGGGAGTTATTGAAAGAAGAGAGCATAATATATACTATAGCTGTCATGATAAACATCATACACTGGGCACAGGATTTGTAGTAGCAAAGAGACTAAAACACCTTATCATAGACTTTAAAGCAATTGATGAACGTATGTGTACCATCAGAATGAGGGGTAAATTCCTCAATTACTCTATAATCAATGTACATGCTCCGACAGAGGAAAGCACAGAGGAAGAGAAGGATAGTTGGTATGAAAGCCTGACAAGGGCATACGATAGGTGTCCCCGTGGAGATATAAAAATCGTCATAGGGGATCTAAATGCCAAAGTGGGAAATGACGGCATTTATAAACCAACCATAGGCTTGCACAGTCTGCACAATGATTGTAACGATAATGGTAGCAGATTAATAGACTTTGCGGCCTCCCATAGCATGGTCATTGGAAGCACACTATTCAAACATAAGTCGATTCATAAAGTCACCTGGAAGTCACCAGACGGAGTGACCTGTAACCAGATAGACCATATACTGTTAGATGGTAGACACGCATCAAACCTTCTAGATTGTAGAACATACCGTGGTGCAAACATTGATTCAGATCACTACCTGGTAGTTAATAAGATAAGAGCCAGAATATCAATGACTAAGATGCACAAGTCAACAAAATCTACAAAATTTAATACAGAATCACTAAAAGACCATGATAAGCGTAAACAGTACATGGAAGGACTAAGCAGGAAATTAATAGAAGTCACCGAAAACCAAGATCCTAATAACTTATGGAACGAATGCCAAAGTATTATTAGAAATACTGCAACTGAAGTACTTGGACAAATTGACCCAAAAAGAAGAAATGAGTGGTTTGACAACGAATGTGCAGAGGCAACGAGAAAGAAGAATGAAGCATATCTCAAACAGCAGCAACGAAATACCAGAAGTGCAACAGATGAATATAAACAGAGAAGAAGAGAGGAGAAACGGGTTCACAGGAAGAAAAAGAAGGAATGGGAACAACTACAAATCAATGATTTGGAAAATCTCAACTCTCAGAAAGAATGCAGGAAATTCTTCCAGAAGTTAAATCATCAGCGAAAAGAGTATAAGCCGAGAATGACTGCATGCAAAGACAAGAATGGTGAAATATTGAATGATAAGGTGGATATATTGAAGCGTTGGGCTCAGCATTTTGAAGATCTCTTAAATAATGATAGTGACACTAGTGATAATGACATAGATAATTTGCACACTGAGGAGGATGACAATATGCTGCCTCCAAGTATGACAGAAGTCAGAACAGCGCTTAAATGCTTAAAAAATAATAGATCCCCAGGTCATGATGATATCCCTAGCGAGCTTCTCAAATACGGAGGAGAATGTTTGATTACAATACTGCATAGAATGGTTGAGAGGGCGTGGAGTCTCGAAGCTTTGCCTGACGACTGGAAGATGGGAATTGTATGTCCCCTACATAAGAAGGGAGATGCATTGGAATGTACTAACTATCGCGGTATAACCCTCCTAAATACAGGCTATAAGATGTTTGCCAGCATCCTTTTTGCCAGACTACTACCATACGCAGAAAACCTGGTGGGACAGTATCAAAGCGGATTCCGCCCAGGAAGATCCACTATAGACCAAATATTCACTCTCCGCCAAATACTGGAAAAAACCCTGGAATATAATATCGACACATACCACCTTTTTATCGATTTCAAAGCTGCTTATGACAGTATCAACAGAGCGCACTTGTATGAGGCGATGAAGTGTCTGGGAATTCCAAACAAACTCATAAGGATGGTAAGGCTCACTATGGTCCAATCGCAGTGTAGAGTTCGGATTCAAAGCGACACTTCTGAACCGTTTTATGCATTACATGGACTTCGTCAAGGAGATGCCCTGGCTTGTCTGCTCTTTAACATTGCTTTGGAGAAATGCGTGAGAGAGTCTGGAATAGAAACAACTGGGACGATATTTTATAAAGCAACCCAAGTACTGGGGTACGCAGATGATATTGACGTAATTGGAAGATCACAGCGGGCAATGACGGAGACATTTGTTGAGCTAGAGAGGGCTGCTAATGGAATGGGCCTTCACATCAACGCTAGTAAGACTAAATATATGCCAGTCACCAAAACTGTTCACAATAACCAGACCCCCACTACAATCAATATAGGCTCTCACACAATAGAATCCGTTAGAAGCTTCACCTATCTGGGATCAATGGTGACTGATGTGAACGACATATCCACTGAAATCAAGCGCCGAATATTCATGGCTAATAGATGCTTCTATGGTTTAAGAAGACATCTTGCATCTCGGGTGTTGTCGAGGAAAACAAAGGTCACCATTTACAAAACATTACTACGTCCTGTACTGACATACGGCTCTGAATGCTGGGTACTGAGTAAAAAAGATGAGACATCTCTACTGGTGTTTGAGAGAAAAATACTCAGAAAAGTATTCGGCCCAATCCAGGAAAACGGAGTTTGGAGAATACGACACAACACAGAGGTCTACAATGTTTACAAAGAACCAAACATCGTAAAAATCATCAAAACAGGGAGGCTGAGATGGGCAGGGCACGTCCAAAGAATGAGTGATGAAAGAGTGCCAAAAAGGATCATTCATTTAAAGCCCCAAGGTAGACGTAGTGTCGGTAGACCCAAACTCCGATGGATGGATGGTGTGCAGCGGGACGTAGAAGCAGTTGGAATAAGGGATTGGAGGAGTGCCTGTCAGGATAGAGGAAGATGGCGACGAATGCTGGAGGAGGCCAAGGTCCACAACGGGCTGTAGAGCCAGTGATGATGATGATGATTGGCACATCTCTAGACATAAGTATATCAATTATAATTTGAATATGGTTATTACCGTTGTTTTGTTCTGCAACCTTATGATGAATATATACTATTTCTTGTACAGAATATCTGTTGGTACAGTAGATAAATTTTAACCGATTGAAAAAAAGAGGAGGTTATATTATATTGTAGGTATTATTGGTTATTTAGGTGCTCGAGATTTCTTTATATTTAAAATAAATGAACGTACCTAGCTCATTCTGGATGATAATATTGAAAACAATTAAAGGAAGCTCGATTTCCCTGATAATTATTTATATAAAATTGACAATTTATTCTGTATTTTGCTCGTGTAACAAGATACTAATTTGTTGTCATTTTTTGATATAAACTTTTTATACAATTACTCTGAATAAATATTATGTTTTCTCATATATAATCTAAGGTTTTCTCAATATTTTTTTTATAAATATAACTTTCATAATGCAATATGAATTATTTAAAGATTGCAAAATTGACCTTGAAAAATTCGTAAAATGATTTTTTGTACTATGTAGATTTATAAAATTTATTTTTTTATGTCATAATGAACATTATAAATGAAAAAATGTTTTTATTCAAATCTGATCTGTCACATTCAAGTATATTATAAAACATGTTCTATGAACATGAGAAAAAGAACAATCCGCCAATATGGATAGCTGTCAAACTCCATACGACTGATAAGTCAGCCATTTTTTTTCCCCTACCTTGCGGCCTGTCTAGAGGAAAACGAACGACGAACAATCCAGAGGGCCTTGGACCAACTAAACAAATATTTTGAATAAATGCGCCGTACTACTACAATTTCATAGTGTTGACAAATGAAGAAAAGGAGGAGAATATACTCGTCCCACGTTGGGACGCGAAATTGATATCTAGAGAAAGGCGGAGAATATACTCGTATCTAGAGAAGGCGGAGAAAAATACTAGTCCCACGTTGGGACGCGAGATTGATATAAGGAGGCTGGGAAGAAATATATTGGCCCCACGTTGGGCGCCAATTGACAAATGAAGAAAAGGAGGAGAATATACTCGCCCCACGTTGGGCGCCAATTGATATCTAAAGAAAAAGGAGGAGAATATACTCGTCCCACGTTGGGACGCGAGATTGATATTAGGAGGCTGGGAAGAAATATATTAGTCCCACGTTGGGACGCGAAATTGATATCTAGAGAAAGGCGGAGAATATACTCGTATCTAGAGAAGGCGGAGAAAAATACTAGTCCCATGTTGGGACACGAAATTGATAACTAAAGAGGCTGAAAAAAAAAATAAACATTAAACTCTGCCCCTGAAAATAAAAATCTAATAAAACATAATCGGCTGCGATGTGCCTGAAAAGACAAATACATACAAATACAGGCATGGTAAAATAATATATACATAACTGGAAAGATCTTACCAAACTGCTGTTCTCGTAACGAGGCTGTAGAGGAAAACACTTACACTACATATCACTTTTTAGTAATTTAAAATAACTTAAAACTAGCTTAAATTCACCCCTCGTTGGTTATATGGACCTGAAACAAACTTATTCACTACCATGCGATTATTTTTATTATTAAAAGTTATTATTAATAGTAACTTAAACTATTTTAAATTCACCCCCGATGATAGGTAGAGAACCTGGAAAGAACTTAATCACTACTTTATACAATTAGAAAAAAAATGCTAAGGCCGTCCGATAGCCTAGCAAACTCGCACTCTCGCACGCGGGTCTCTACCACTACCAACCAACCAATGACTCCTACCGAATGACAACTGATCGACTACCGAATGACAACTCACACTGACAACTATCGAATGATAACTCATCGACTACAGCCGGGCGACCCAGCGCCCGTGAAACATGGAGTAGGGGAGGGGGGGGGGTGGTTAACTGAAGAATCAATCCGTACCGCCGGGTGCCAACCAAGATTCTAGGAATCTGCCAAATGCATTTTACATTTCAAATTTATTTTCAATAGAAAAGACAATGCTTAAATATATAAACAAGGCCTGGGAGGCCGCTATAATCCGTTCCTAGAATTAATAGAAGAAATACATTAGGCCAAAGTAAAATAATGGTTTTTGGGTTTCTTTGATATCATAATGCATGGAAATATATCGATCACAATACCTATGGAAATATCAGTGTCACCATCATTTCTCTCCTTTTCTTCCCCACACCTTGGCTTGATGTTTCCTCGTGGTAGACGAGAGGGCTCATCACATAAACAAATGTAGGAACCTACCTACTCGTTTTTTTATTTTAATCGGTTAGTAAAAAAACATGTAGGTAACTGAATAGTAAACCTGTCATAATTGACATTACTGTCATCTATACAAAGTCCCCGAAGGTAATTTAATACTTTTTTCCAATGTACTGAGTTTCCAGACGGTGCTGTAGTATAACACGGTCCAATGCCATAGATCTACGATTAATTGATTTTGTCAGAATTGTGTATTGAAATAACCAAATTTCTAGATTGGCGAATACGAATCCAATCGACGATTACTAGATTGACAATTAGCACCATTTTGATTATGTTTGGAGTATATTGTCAATCTAGTAATCGTCGATTGGATTCGTAATCGACAATCTAGAAATTTGGTTATTTCAATACACAATTCTGACAAAATCATCTAATCATAATAGAGTTATATTCTGGTAGTAGAAAAGTCAAGAGGGAAAAAACAAAATATGGTCATAATGAAAAAAATATAGATATCAGTTTTGAATAGTGTTGTATTTTATTTTTAACAGTATTGATAAGATAAATGTAAATGGAAGATGTCCTTTCGTTAGAATCTTACCAGATTAGAACGAAAGAGCATCTCGAGAGTAGAAACTCAAATTTGCAACTCAGGCACAATTCGCATTTCCATTATTGTTACAAACTCATGTAGATTTTCACCCGAATGAATTAGTTTATGTCTGTTTAAAGTATATTTATGATAGAATGTTTTTCCACAGGCATTGCATTCATGTGGTTTTTCGCCCGAATGAGTTAGTTTATGTTTATTTAAATATCCCTTAAGAGTGAAAATCTTTCCACAGACATTACATTCATGTAGTTTTTTGCCTGAATGAGTTAGTTTATGTTTATTTAAATAGCTTTTATGAGAGAATATCTTCCCACAGACATTGCATTCATGTGATTTTTCGATCGAATGAGTACGAATATGTGTAATTAAAGAATTTTTTCGATAAAATATTTTACCGCAGACATCACATTCATACGTTTTTTCGCCAGAATGAGTTAGTTTATGTTTATTTAAATATGCTTTATGCGAGAACATCTTTCCACAGACATTACATTCATGTGGTTTTTCGCAAGAATGAGTTATTTTGTGTTGGTTTAAATTTCCTATTTGAGTGAATGTCTTCCCACAGATATCGCATTTATATAGATTTAAGCCGAAATGAGTTAGTTTATGTTGTTTGAAATATCCCTTATGGTTGAATATCTTCCCACAGATACTGCATTCATGTGGTTTTTCACCCAAATGAGTTAGTGTATGTCTGTTCAAAGAGTATTTTTGATAGAATGTTTTCCCACAAACATTGCATTCATGAAGTTTTTTGCTCGAATGAGTTAGTTCATGTGACCTTAAACTCTGTTTTCCATAGAACTTCTTCCCACATACACTGCATTCGTGTGGTTTTTCGCCCAAATGAGTTAGTTTATGATTGTTTAAATTTCCCTTCAAAAAGAATGTCTTCCCACAGACATCACACTTATATGGTTTTTCCCCAGAATGAAATAGTTTATGCTGTTTTATATATCCCTTATCAAGGTATTTCTTCCCACAGATATTGCATTCATATGGTTTTTCGTCCAAATGAACTAGTTTATGTCTGTTTAAGCTTGTGAATTGAGAGAATCTCTTTCCACAGATATTGCATTCATATTGTTTTTGGCCTGAATGAGTTAGTTTATGTTTATTTAAATATCCCTTAAGAGAGAATATTTTTCCACAGACTTTGCATTCATGTGGTTTTTTGCCCGAATGAGTTAGTTTATGTTTATTTAAATAGCTCTTATGAGAGAATATCTTTCCACAGATATTACATTCAAGTGATTTTTTGCCCGAATGAGTTAGATTATGTTTATTTAAATAGCTTTTATGAGAGAATATCTTTCCACAGACTTTGCATTCAAGTGTTTTTTCGCCCGAATGAGTTAGTATATGTATGGCCAAACGATTTTTTCGACAGAATTTTTTGCCACAGGCATCGCATTCATGTGGTTTTTCGTCAGAATGAGTTAGTTTATGTTTATTTAAATATGCCTTATGAGAGAATATCTTTCCACAGACATTGCATTCATGTGGTTTTTCGCCAGAGTGTGTGAGTTTATGTTGATTTAAATTTCCTATTTGAGAGAATGTCTTCCCACAGGTGTTGCATTTATATAGTTTTAAACCGGAATGAGTTAGTTCATGTCGTTTTAAATATTCCTTATTGAATGTCTTCCCACAGACATTGCATCTATGTGTTTTTTCACCCGAATGAGTTAGTTCATGTCTGCTTAAAGAATTTTTATGATAGAATGTTTTCCCACAGGATTTGCATTCATTTGGTTTTTTGCCTGAATGTGTTAGTTTATGTTTATTTAAATATCTTTTTAGGGAGAATGTCTTTCCACAGATATTGCATATATGTTGTTCACCCGAATGGGTTAGTTCATGTAAATTTAAACTCTGTTTTTGATAGAATGTCTTTCCACATACACTGCATTCATGTGTTTTTTCGCCATAATGAGTTAGTTTATGTCGTTTCAAATGTTCCTTTCGGGTGAACGTCTTTCCACAGCTGTTGCATACATGTGTTTTTTCATCCAAATGGGTTGATGAATGTTGTTTTAAAATTCCCCTGTGAGAGAATATCTTCCCACAGATATTGCATTTATGTGGTTTTTCACCCGAATGAATTTGCTTATGTACGTTTAAACTTCCTTTCAAAAAGAATTTCTTTCCACAGACATTGCACTTATTTGGTTTTTTGCCGGAGTGAAAAAGTTTATGTTGTTTTATATATCCCTTATCGAGGAATTTCTTACCACAGATATTGCATTCGTGTGGTTTTTCGCCCAAATGAATTAGTTTATGTCTGTTTAAATTTCCCAATTGAGAGAATGTCTTCCCACAGATATTGCATTTATATGGTTTTTCTCCGGAATGAGTTAGTTTATGTCGTAATAAAGATCCTTTATTGTAGAATGTCTCCCCACATATACTACATTCATGAGGTTTTTTGTCAGAATGTACTAGTTTATGTTCATTCAATTTCCCAGATAGATAAAATGTCTCCCCACGTACATTGCATTTATTAGTAATATGTTGAGGTTTATTTATTTTGTTTCCATTTTCAATAACAGAGTGCTCTTTGATTTGTTTTTTTAAATCAACTTCGCTTTCTTCAATTGGGTACTCTGGAAATTCTTTTGTCACCCCAATATATTCGTTAACAGAAGTAGTATATTCATCTTTTATTATTTGTTTTGTCTTTTGGATCACTATGGAGTCCATTGTCTGATAATGAATTTATGTTTATATTATATAAAAAAATACTCGATTGTCAACATACATAAGGAAAGATAAAAGATTGCTGATAAATGATACATAGAAAGAAAGTTAACATGGCTAAAGAATGTTTGGCAATGATCAGTACAGATATTTCGAGCAATGTGTAATAAGAAAGGTGCGAATTGGTACATGTCTTACACGATTAAATCCAATATTCGATAACACGAGTAACGGAAAAGCACGAAACAACAATTGACAACTATAAAAACGCTAAAGGTATACCTTCATGGCTATAGGTCATAAGTAATTTTACAAATGTCGGAAGAACTGTCAAAGTTGACATGAAACAAGTTTTTTTTCCTTGATTGGCGTTGCTCAGAAACGGACGTGTGTTTGTTCCTGCGTCGACAAGCATATAAAAACTCAACCTACCTACCGGATATTCAATATTTTTAATATTATTGGTGTAAAAGTCAATCTTTCTGGCATTCTCATTTTTTTTACTTTGTGTTGTTATTGTGATGTCTATTTTATAACCTGGGGTAAGTAAAATTAAAATCATATATAACAGTTTTTTCTTTTTAATTTACTAACAATGGAGGTTAAACCTCCGGACCCGCCTGATCCTCCAGAACTCCCCCCCCTTGAACCCACGATATACCAGAACAAGAAGTGATCGAGCATGTTCGGATTCTTACGACTCTGACAGCTACCTAATTACTGTCCCAGATATAACGCCGCCGTCTCCCGGACTCTTTGTAACAGTCTCAAACAAAAAACATGCCCAAAAACGGAAAAACACCAGACCCTTCCTTGGTGACTGAAAAGGAAACCAAGATCAATGATCATAAAAAAAACCCGCCCTCAATGAAACACAACCCTCTGTAAATTCCACCCCCAACACTTCTGTCACTTCTCCAAATCCCCTATATAAAAGAAACACAAGAAATCTTTACAATGAAACGGACAGCAGCCCATTCATTGTACATGTCTCTTCCGAAAACTCCAACCAGTTATCCGCCATAGAGTTTGGAAAATGCCTTAAAAGAAACCTAGTAAAGGGAATAATTACCGGAAGCTGTAAATTGATAGGGAAAAATAGAGCCAGCGTTGAATTTAGCAACATTACGAATGCAAATTACTTCTTAATGAAAACATTCCCAGAATTTAGGACTTACATTCCCACGAATCAGGTTTCCCGTAAGGGATTGGTGTGGGGTATCCCCGTGGGAGAGGACTTCACCAATGAGTGCCTGATGAGTGAGATGGAGGTTCCCCCAAACTCTGGAAAAATATTGAAATGTCGTAGGTTAAACTACAAAGATTTGTCAACAGGTCAAGCAGTTTGGAAACCCTCCAGAACCGTGGTTCTCACTTTTGATGGACAAAGAATGCCAGACCGGGTATTCTTATCCTACACCAGTATCCAAGTGGAGAAATATGAATTCCCGACTATACAGTGCTGGAAGTGCTGCAGATTTCGGCCACACAAAGCCCCTGTGCAGATCACAACCACGCTGTTTTAAATGCGGTAAGGATTATCTTGGCGAAGAATGCTCTCTTCCCGAGGATGATCTTACATGCCTCCACTGTGCAGGCAAGCATACAGCTGTGAGTCTGAAGTGCCCTGAACTTGTGCGTCAAAAGAACATAAAACACCTTATGGCCGAAAATAATCTATCATTTTTTGAAGCCTCAAAACAGGTCCCCCACTCTAAAAAATCGTTCGTAACCGTTATCTCCATCAGCCCCTCGACATCTCAAGCCATCCCTCGTCTCACTACGACACAAAATATGGCAAACAATACTCCTAAATTTCAAAAATCCAATAAAGGAAAAACTCATAAACCAGGTGTTCCCCTGGATACGATAAAGCTGCACACCAAAATCTTTCATGGTTTCCGAACGGCCAACTTCCTGAGCCAGTCAAAGGATGTGGTCTACAGTCTAGTAATAAAGCTAAGCCTAACACTTCTGAATTAATTACAACAATTCTACAATTTATAATTAAAACCCTTCAACATAATTCAATCCTACCGTCTAATGTTGCCTCTTCATTAACCCTACTGTCATCACTATTTTCGTCCAATGGCCCCTCAACGGATAACGAGGATTCTACAGTGGAATAGCCGTAGAGCTATTTCCAATAAAGCGGATATCCTCCACCTATCCCACAAAATCCAACCCTCTATCATAGCCATCTCGGAGACGTTGCTTGCTCCAGGTGTCTCTTTTAGACTCCCGGGGTATGCGTGTCTTCGCGATGACAGAAAAGATGGATGGGGCGGTTGCGCCCTTTTCATCAAACATAACATCCCATATTCCCCAATTCCTATTGGTTTAAACTCTGATCAGATTAATCTGGTTGGAGCAAAGATCGACGGGATTTCCTTTTTCTCCATTTATAATTCCCCATCCCTCCCCCTCCGATATATTCCTTCTTAAATCCATTGTCTCCTCCCACTCCTCCTCCCTGTTTATTTTGGGTGACCTCAACACACATCACATTAGCTGGGGTTCACATAAAACTAACAGTGCAGGAAATATACTTATGAACATGATTGATTATCCTAAATGACGGATCACCAACACGAATCTCTCTCCCGTTTCATACTTCAAGATTGACTCCCACCCCCACCCAAAGTTTACCTATATCACATAGACCGAGCGCTGTGGATCTCTCCTTATGTTCCCCCGGTCTTTCTCCTCTTTCCACTTGGTCACTTGTCAGATCGAAAACGCTTAACGATATCGCCAAACGCTAATTTTTTTTGTATGGGATTTGATGTTTGTTATTGTAGAAAAAAATTCTACAACAAGCATCAAATCCTATACAAAAAAAAAATAGCGTTTGGCGATATCGTTAAGCGTTTTCAACTTGACTCAGGCCCATAGTGTATATATGGATAGTAGTAGTAGATGTATGTATGATAACATAATGTTTGTTTAAATGTGCCTAATTCTAATAATATTAAAATGTTTGTTCAAAGGTAATACTAACCAAAAGTAGCAATGATCTATGCCAAATAAAGATTAGCCCACCTATAATGGATACAACTTGTATAAGTAAGCATCAGCCCATACTCTTTTGACTATCTGAGTTCAGCATACCAGGAATAATTCCAGAGTCCTTTGCACTCTGACCAGTTAACCGCCATATTATCTGAGGACAGGCTACATTGAAACCCAATAAAGGCATCAAACAAGACAGGCTAGAACACTGGCAACGGTGAAATAAAGCCTTTTAAAAAGTAAAAAGAAGAAGACATGAAACAAGTTTGGTTGCGCGTACACCTAACCTTAAAAGTACTAAGACAAAGACATGTGAAAGCCCACCAAAGATCATCATTATTATTGATTAAAAATGCACAAAATATGCATTAATTTGTCAATGTTTCTATTTAAGATGTCAGGTTTATGTATAAAAATAGTGTAGGTATAACTAATATTTATTTGTGATCTCTACTATATTATATAATGAGCTATGCAAAATAAAAACACTTATAGCAATCATATAAATGTTTTTGGAGAAAAAGTGGTTTAATATTTCCCATGTAATGATATAGACCTCTATATCAGACTCTCCAAATATAAACATCCTACGACAAAACCCCAGCAATGCCTAAGATTTATCTTTTCTCTCTTAAGATGGTGATGTACTTATTCAAAATATTGATAACTCAACATGTTTCGGCTCTCAACTTCACAACCGCCTTGTCTCCAGTTTTTTTATATTCCCCAAAGATTTACAAGCCTGCCACATTAATGCACAAAGCTTGACCAATAGACGAACATGTATGTTGATGGGTATGTGACAGGATAAAAAAATGAGGCATTTGGTTGTCTGGATGTCCCGTGAGGGAATGTATTTATGTTTTATCTAAAATCAGCTACAGTAAAAGCCTTGACATGAAGGTACAAATTCATTGATTTTTATCACACAACTGCCGTATTTTTATTCATATTGACATGATTTTTATGTGCTTGCAATTGATGCAAGATTTGATAAATGAGACTAATATGCTACATACATACCATCACCTTCGTGGCTCAGATGTTTAGGTATCTGACTTCTGAACCAAAGGTCCCAGGTTCGATTCCCAGTGGAGACACATTTTTTAATTGTGTTTTCAGTCTGGATCTGTGAGACGATTAGTATCTCAAGTCTCCAGAATGTAGGGTAAATCCATTTCAATTCATCCAGAAAAAAATAAAAATGGCACTCATAGTCTCAGAATGTCATGATTTTTTTTTATTCATACCATTTACCATCCTTATTAACAATCTGAAATATTATTTTGATATCTTGAATACTTTTTGAGATATGATTTTTCAAAATTTGTAAAAAAAAAACATTTTTGTTGTTTCCGAGCTTTTAGGCGGAGACACAAGGTTTTACTAAAAATCATAATTTTGACAATTTTCATATCAGAATCATTTTTTCACTTATATTTTCTAAAATCTCTACAGAACAAGGATAGAATACATGTTGCAACTTATATATTATACATTGCAGCATATATTCCTTCAAACTTGCATTTTATTAAACTTGAGAAATTTTAAGTAAAATTGCATTACTAGCAAGATGAGCATGTATGAGACAGTGTATCAATGTTGATGAGGCGATGTATATGTGTCAAGATAGAAGAATGCGGTGTTCAGTTCTCACTGCCTAACCCTTGAGGAAGATAGAAGTGGAGAGTAAAATATACACTTGTCTATAGAGACACATACAATATAAATATTTTTTTTTTTTATTTTTTTATTTATTTTTATAAATAGTCAACAGCTGTATAATTTTTTTATATAAAACAATTACATATAAATTGAGCCAATTACAGACTATTATATATTAGTACTTCACATAGAACACGTACACGCATTCATAGAAAACATGGAAATATGAAAATATAAAGTAACATAAGAGAAAAAAAAAATATATATATATATAACTGCATGAATACAAAATAATGAAAATATAGCCACATCGTCACTGAAGGGGTCACATAAAAATCAATGTATTGTTAGTGGGTACCTACAACGGCACTGCATTTACGACCGTGCGATGATTCATTAAATTTCAACATTAATGTGCGGGTGACCTATCTCCAGCAATGGGTAGTTTACAAAATAAAAAATAAAATCCAATATAAATTTAGTAGTATAAAGATATTTATCCAGTATAAAAGATATTTTGAAAATTAGTATAATATGGCGTGTGATTGTGTGTATGTGTGAGTGAGTGTGTGTGCATGTGTGAGTGTGAGAGGATTTATGTGTTATAGTAAGTTAGGGAGCCGTTAAGGGGTAATATAATACGGAAAGGATTTGTTTTTTAAAAGTATCAATATTTAAATGAAAAGGGTCAATTGAGTTAAAAAGTTGATTATAAGAATAGCAACTTCGGTTGATAAATGAATTTTTGTAAGAGTTGGTTTTACACGTGGTGATTTTGAAAAGTTCGTTCTGTCTGGTGGGTCTAGTAGGGACTCTATAATTTATTAGGCTTGTAAGTTCGGGGCAATCAATCAAGTTATTAATGATTTTATAAAGGAACAGAGCATCGGTTAGAGTTCTTCTGTTTTCGAGACTCATTAAATTATAGGTTTGAAGAAGAGTGAGATAATCGTCAACATTTGAGTAACTGAATCTATAGTTTAATTGTCTGATGAATAATTTTTGAATTCTTTCAATTTGGTTTTTATATATTTGGTAAGAAGGGTTCCAGATAATTGACGAGGATTCGAGATGACTCCAAACAAGAGCATAGTATAATATAATGTACGTTTTATAATCTCGGAATTGTTTGGTATTTCTGAATAGAAAGCCTAGCATACGGTAAGCTTTACCGGTTATATGGTCAAAATGTCTCTCGAAGGAAAGTTTACTGTCAACATAGACCCCCAAGTCTTTTATAACCGTTTTTTTTTCAACGGCTATACTATCTATTGAATATTCGTAATTTAGTTGGGTTTTATTTCTTGAGAAAGTAATGGAGTAACATTTGGAAGCATTAAGGGATAATTTATTGTGTTTGCAATATTCGAATATTGATAAGAGGTCTTTTTGAAGATTATTACAGTCTTCCCAGGATTCTATTGTGCAGAAAAGTTTCATGTCATCGGCGTAAATTATAAATAGGGCAAAATTAATGGAAAATTTGATGTCATTAATAAAAATGTTGAAAAGGAGTGGTCCCAGATGAGAACCTTGAACGACCCCGGAGGAAATATATTTGGTTTTCGATTTGAAACCATTTAGAACGACCGTTTGAGTTCGGAACCGAATATATGATATGATCCATCTCAGTAAACTGCCGTGGATACCAAATTTTTTTATTTTTTTTCAGAAGAATATAATGGCTAACACGGTCGAAAGCCTTTGAGAAATATGAAGTTGATCACTCAATTTTCCCTTACAGAAGCTATTTTACTTCTGTTATATACATTTTTCATACAAATATGAAATTTATTTCACATTGATATGGCAAACCATAGATTTATTTATTTAAATTTTGACAATCCTTGAATGCATTTTTGATGTGTATTTTTATTGTATCAAAATTTTAAAAAGTATAAAAATATCTCGATTTTCCAGACCGTGAGAGGATTTTGAAAATTAGCCATATGCCATACATACAAACACATCGAAACAACGAAACTCATAGAGTGCACTCTCTACATGATACCCGTTAAGAAATTGATGAAAAAAAATACGCTTAAAAATTGTGAAATCATGACTCTCCACTATTCCATAGTGTGGAGAGTAAAAATTTTGGGATGTACTACTCCAATCCTCGAGAGTATTAAGGCCCAACACATTCAGACATTCAGATTTTTTTCAAGTAAATTTTCAGACGAACCCACTTCTTAGGCGGAAAAACTTCCGTCGAAGAAGACCAGACTCAATGCGGAATATTTGCCTCCCAAGCTGCCGTACGACGCCGAGGTTTGCCCGGTTTGTGACGAGACCAACATCTCCTACGCTCAGCTGAAGCGGCATTACTTCTCCCACTTTCATAACTTCAGTTGTGACATCTGCGGGAAGGGATTCATGGGGCGGACGGCGGTAAAGCGTCACATGCTCAAGCACCAGAGGCCGAGCACGTCTGCGACAAGTGCTGTTGGGAGTTTGCCTCTAAAGCGTCCCTCGAATTCCACATCACATCCGTTCATCTTAAGAAGGACATCTACAAGTGCCGCTACTGCTCCGAGACGTTCAAGTCGTTCCTGCCTCGTTCGCGCCACATGCTCGAGAAGCACAACGCCAACATCAAGACGTACCCGTGCAAGGACTGCGGCACTGTATTTCTCAGTATGACGAGACACAGGCTGCACCAGAAGAATAAGCAGGTCAGTCTCAACGCCCAGCTGAAGAATGACACCATAGAAAAACACATATTGATTTTGTGATAAAACAACAGCTCAATAGCGTTGTGCCAGTGGGAGTCTATTCAAAATAATTTGCCAGAGTATATGATAACAATTATCAATTCTGTCTAAGCAAAAAAAATACAGCGGGTATTACTGCAGGCTACGTCTTTATGTAGATCTCGACCGAAACATGTCGAGATTATCTCGACTAGTAGATATTTTGACAGTTTTGGTAGTTAATAAGCAGATAACGCATCGAATCGTTCTCGTCCACTTATTTGACGGTGAGATTGGGTCGACATCGAGTCGAGAGACAAGATCGAACGCTGTCATGTTTAATTGTCATTTTTTACGCGAACAATGCCATATTTCATATTCATTTTGGAAAGAATTAAACAGTTTGAACGACGCTGTTTAAGAGATTCTTCAAACCCCTTAAATATTCCGTGTAATTCATTTATTGCTAATTACCGCATAACAAAAGTTGTATATGTATATATATTTATTGGATATACTGCGTCCGTATATGTTTTCCATATAGATTTGAAATAATGTTTGATTTGGAAAAGTATTCTCATAAGCTATTTTATCAAATATGTATTTTAACACTTAACAAAAGAAAATTTAGCGTGCTTTTTAGTTAAAATAAATAGAACGCTGCTGTCATTACACTCGATAAATTGATCGAAATATAATTAAATGCAACTTTTAAGATTAATTTCAAAATATTTAATAATTAAAAAGAAACAAATCAATTTGTATTATAACTTGCTGTCGTGTTAAAAATATAATAATGCAGATAATGTAAAAAAATGACATTTATTCAAATCTTGTTGAGGAGAGACAGGGTCTGATGGATCACATCAGGTCTCTCCACAGCAATCAGCTATACCTCTCCAATATTGAACAAACGTTTGAAGATGTACCGCCGAAACATCAGACTATCATTATGGAAGAACCATAATTTTAATAGCAACATAATACATTGTTATTTTTTATGTATCGGATTTACCGAAATGAATGATTTTTTTTCTTAATAAAAAGTGTTCGACAACCGCTGGAATCTTTTTTCTTTAAATACAAATTTTCGTTATTCTAGCTTTTATAGTTTTTGAGATATGTGGAAATAAAAAAAAATCAATAGTTGATAAAATGTTCTGTCTGACTGGAGTAAAATTTTTTAGTATAAAAGCTTTGTAAGCCTTAAACTAAGAAATTTTAGACTCTTAATAAGTGGATCAAAAGTAATAAGGGGGGACAGACACACTCATAGACAACATTTTAGATTCTCTCAATTAAATGGATCAAAAGCTATAAAGGACAGACAAACACACATAGACAAAATCTTAGATGCTGTACTTACTTTACTTTCCGTGTCCCAAGATCATCAACCTATATTTGTGTCCCTCCAGTAATTTGCAGCCATAATAGCATTTTCATTTGCTTGCCACATAGATACTCCTCAGAGCAACCTCCTTCCATAAGCGGGCAGTTCAGCAGGTGTGACATGTATTAAAAGTTATAAACGAGGACAGACAAACACACATAGATGAAATTTTAGATTCTCTCAATCAAACGGATCAAAATTTATAAGGGAGGACAGACAAACACATAGACAACATTTTAGACTGTCAATTAAGAGGATCAAAAGTCATAAGAGGGGGACAGACGAAATGTTGAATTTTGAGGTCGTCCATATACACAACATATAATATATGCTTTATGTTGGCGTTTTTTGACTTTGAAGTTGGAAATAACTAGCAAAATTCTCCACTACCTCATACAAAAATGTTTCTTTTCTTTGTCTTTGCTTATTACTGATGATATGTCAAGAGAATAGCAGTCTCCGAAACCAATCAACATAATTAGGTATTTAATTATATAACTTTAAACTTTGTAGAATACTGTAAACTGTATAATTAAAATAAAACAAATTTTTTCAGTTCTACATTCTGTATTTGTTACAAAAAGAAAAAATGTTTTACTAACTGTTGTTAGTAAAAAGGCATAATTGGAGCATGTTGCGCAAGAGCTTAAAATGATCATGTAAACAAGCTGATGACAGGTCGTAAGCCCTGTAGGTACCTGATTTCCCGATTTTCCTATAAATACATATTTCTGTTGAGATATTAAATTTGCTATACACTCTTGCTCTGCACTCATCTTCTATTCTCAATTTTGAATTTTCGTCTAGAACTTACCTGTCGCCTTCGTACATTCAAATTATCTACTATTATGATTACCTACGGAATTATTCTTCGTTATAAAGGTAGGTTCACAGCGGAAATTAGAGTAATCCCGCAAGATTTACTGTTTTAAAAATTAAATTTAACTAAATTCGAGCGCATTGGTATAAGCTTTTAGTTTTTACTGACGTCACCTGATAGATAACTTCGGCTTCGACCAAACTTCAGCCTAATTTTGGCCAAAGCTAAAGGTTCAGTCGGATACTAGGAATAACCCAACATGTTCAGAATTTTAAATATCTAAAATGCTTCTTCATATGAATCTTGAGTCTGGCTTTATGAATAAATGCTTTGTCGCATTCGTTGCATCTGTAATTCCTTATATTGAGATGTATCTTGATGTGATCCGAAAGGGTTCGATTGCTTGAATATCCCTTCCCACAATACTCACAGTCCACTTTTGTATCTGAAAATGAAACAATAAACGCAAAATCAGATTTGTTAAGATTATAACAAAAAATAGTAAGTGATTTAAAAGAACCGACTAATTATTTGCATGTAATTTATACGACAATCTGTAATCAATTTGTAACCCAAAATAGACAAACCACATAGACAGTCTGGACAGGACAAATCATGTAGAAAGTCTGGACAGGACAAATAAAATAGACAGTCTGGACAGGACAAACTACATAGACATTCTAGACAGGACAAACTAAATAGTCTGGACAGGACAAACCACATAGACAGTCTGGACAGGACAAACTAAAGATTCCTAAAATAAACATGGACAGACACATTTTCTTTATCTCGGAATCAAGGAGTATAATGATGGTGGTGGGGGCAGAGCAGTTAGCGTGCTGGAATCCAGTAGTCGCGAGTTCGAATCCTGCCAAGACTGATTTCGTTCGTGGTAGGATTTGAATGTATGAGGATGTATTGTTTCAAGGACATACTCATTATTCTTCTTCTTCAAAAAAAAACAGTTATGATAATTCGAAAATTTCAACAAATAAATTAAAGTTGAACTAAAAAAGTGAATTACATCCCATTATAGCACAACCATCTGTTCTTAGAACTTCAGGACGTGCACTTAGCTACTAGGCAGCGGAATATGCGGCCTTAGTCTGGTTCCAATCTTCCCATGCCAGAAACATACAAGTTGCTTTGAACAAAACCAGAAACAAGACGTAGAACATGTCAAAAAGTTGACAGGGTCAAACTGGGGAGCACAACCGTCTGCTCTGCGCACTTCCGCTCTCGGACTGTGTTTCTCTGCGGCCGAATATGCGGCTCCAGTGTGGTTCTCTTCGTCACACGCTAAACATGTGGATGTTGCCATCAATGAGACAGGATGAATAATATCTGGATGTTTACAACCCACTCAGGAAAGTGACAAATATCCGATCATTGGCATTGCCCCTCCGAACATCAGGAGGGAGGTCGCTGTGAATGCAGAGAGACGTAAACAGGAAACAGACCTGAAACATCCTTTGTTTGGTCACAAACCACGGGTAGTAAAACTAGAATCAAGGAAAAGCCTTCTTAGAATCACCACCAGATAGGGCAAGGCTTTCTTTTTTTTGGCAAGCACAATACGGTGGAGATCAGGTCGACCTATTGGAAAGTTTGGGACCGGGACACCAACTACCCTACCTGACATGGAAGACACTTAATAGATTACGCGTCGGTGTCACCAGATGTAAAGAGAACATGCTCAGGTGGGGTATAAAGGTGGAAGAGGATGTCACCTGCAATTGCGGCGAGATACAAACTGACGAACACCTCTTTATCTGTCGAGCGATGCAGAAGACCTGATGATGGTTAATGACAATGCCATTGCGGCTGCTGTATTCTGGAGTGGGATGGCCTAGTGGTGAAGTGCTCGGAATCGTAAGTAAGTAATATTTTATCCAATCCAAATCGTACCTCAAAAACAAATTCACTTATTTATCCAATCATTGATTTCCACTCCGATCTGCTGAACGTACAGCACTATCCATCCCTATCCATAATATAGAATTTATCAGCTCTTTGATCGAAGTACAATCAGCAAGATTATGGAATAGCCTAAGTCCGGATATTGCGTTGTCTAACTCACTTTGTATTTTCAAAAAAAAAACTAAAAAAGGAATATTTATCAATAAAAGCTACAATGATAAGCTGTACAGCATCTACAAGGCACCCAGAATGCCTGTACATGCCAGATGAACAGGCTAAGATGGGCCGGACATGTGCAGAGAATGCCGTCATCACGGGCACCAAAAAGGATCCTGAAAGGGCACCCAGGTGGAAGAAGGAGGGTCGGGAGGCCAAGGCTACGGTGGGAAGACGAAGTTAGGAGGGATGCTGCCGAACTGCTCCAGGCAACAAATTGGAAGGCAGAGGCGGAAGACAGGAGAGGTTGGAGGCGAAAACTCATGGAGGCCAAGGCTCGATATGGGCCGTAGAGCCATCGAAGAAGATTTATCCCTAAAAACCTGATCCCGATTTTTTTATTTACTAAAAAAAAATGTTTAACAAGTACATATACATCTTCCTACGTTCCCTAAAATAAGCAAATAAATGCTTGTGCTATAGGTGAACGAAATCGGTCGAGGCAGGATTCGAACTTGCGACCACTGAATTACTAGCCCAGCGCGCTAAGTGCTAACTGCTCTGCCGTCGACCCATCTGATTTCCTCTCCTTGTCCTCTTGCCCTATGCTTTTTTTTGCTATGAAGTATTGTCATTTTTTTTTGTGTAAATTGTTATCAAAGTGTAATATTTATTTTTTTGCTTTAATTTTTTTGTTGATATACATACTAAGAAGGTGTGTGATATTGAAACAGTTTTTAATGTGATTGTGGCCTGAATAAATGGTTCAACTTACTCATTCAAGTCACAACACATGCTCCAACACTTCCTTCCACCAACAGTCAGCGATAGAGGCAATGAGACTCGTGAAAATTTTAATCTCAGGGTCATGTTTTAATCGTGAACATACATGAAGACAAAATGAATTCAAACAATTAAATTAAATTAAATAAAAATATCAACTGAATATGAGAAATAATGATGTACTGCATTAGGAAGATAGAGAGATAACGCACTTTGAGATATTTACATTTTTATTGTATAAGTAAATTATAATACATGACTCTAAAATATCAAACTTTGTTTGGATAGTACCAACTATTTCCTATAAGAGGAAAATGAAAATTGAATATAAAAGTGAAATTTTTAAATATTTGTTATAAAAATAATGTTAAAGATTGAAACTTATATATAACATGAATTTACATCGAAATCAAACCAAACAAAATCTCTTTCATATCATACTCAAAATCATGATTTCAATCTATATTAGGTTCAAACATAATGGATTCACATTCATATATTCAGACAATAAATCATAAAGGTATAACTCATCATACAGCTATGGAGTAAACATTTTAAAACAATATCGACTCGCAGCATGAATAAGGAGATCCCCTCGATGACCAATATCTTCAAATGAATCCGGTTGTAGAAGATGTATTTAAATTTTTAAATTCTCGTGACTATTTGTATCTTGATCCCTCTATGTTATAATAAAAATCCAAGTGAAGAAATTTGTTTGTGTCCAAGTAAAAAAATCCAAGTGAAGAAATTGTCTCCGACAATTTCCTATATGTGACTCCTTTGTCGTCAGTTATAAAATTTTAGGTTAGGCAGAATTAAATGTCGTACATTTCATCGTCGTGTATATGCAAGCATGGTAATTGCAAAATAATATCCAAAAAAAATATATTTCCAATGGCAAAATAAATGGAATAACATTCGAGTAATCCATTTGTAGAATTAAATAAAAATTATGTTCATCAGAATGGGTGCGCAATATCAGGGCAGGATTGAATTTGGGATGACTAACATTTATATCAGCATCTAGATTATAGAAAAGAAAACAGGATTATTGGTTTTAAAAATGATCTCTTGCAAAAATATCTTGACATACGAACAGATAAAACCAACTTACCCCAAATTCAGTAATTTTAAGTTATATCAGCCGCCATTTTTCCTACGCTGGCCGACCCGCTTCGATAGATGTAGGCAAAAGGAAAGAATTTGACATAAGCTTTGCTAATCATAAAAAATATTGCCACTTGACAAAAATCAATTTAGTGTGTTCGCACAAAAAAAACTATAAATTCCCAATTATTAATTTTTCCCTATACATAATTTTCTATAACATAACAATACTTACATAATCTTGTCATATTTTTAATCTGTGGTTGGTTGGAAGAAATTGCCTAATGGCAATAAGCCGGACAGTGTACAATATATCTGTTTATATTATTTTATTTGAATTATATTGCTTCTCGGGCAACTAACAGGTACTATGTCAAATATTAATTTAACACATACCCAATAACAAGTTGCCAAATTCTGGAGACTTACGATATTAATCGTCTCACAGATCTAGACTGAAAACACAATTAAAAACTGTGTCTCCACCGGGAATTGAACCCGGGACCCTTGGATCAGCAGTCAGATACCCAACCAACTGAGCCATGAAGACCGAAGATAAATAAATAAAAATATAATATGTACAATTCTAGTTGGTGGATAAGATAAAGGTATAGGGTATAGTACCTTGCCTCGATATTTATTGTTCTGGTTCTGTGTAAACTTTTCACCACATTCACAGCACAGTATGAAAGATTTGACACTTCACTGAAGTTAATTAATTTATCGAATATTTTTACTATTGCATATTTATGCGTAGTAATTTAATTAATTTAAGCGGATTTTGAAGATACTTTTCATAAAGAGCGGTGCGGTGTGTTAGTCAAGGTGACAGTTGATATAATGAGAGAAATTTTATATGCAATAATACTTCTTTTTTGCATATAGCTGGCTGGTAGGTTGTTTTTAGGCCGAGGTAAACTAGGATAGGAAAGGTGTACCCAATTTTGCCTAACCACCAGCTTTGTCTCTATTTTATTTATTTTATATTATTTTATTTGGAAAACATACAGCAAACATAATAATAATATAAAAAAATATGATATATACAGTTTCATGCCTAAATACATGTTTTCACTTATATAAAAATATGATATATACAGTTTCATGCCTAAATACATGTTTTCACTTATATAAAAAAGTACGGTTGCCACTATTTTTACGACCGGAATTGGCGGGAAAAGCGTTTTCCCGCCAAAAAGTGTCTATTTACACGACAAATTTTCTGACGTCGTCTATGTTTGTAGGTCATTTATAACCATAGAAAGCGCAGATAAATCAAAATACAAAAATATTTACCTTTGTCATTTTTTCAATGGTCATAAATGCATCATGGAAACCAACTTGAAGAAAAAAATAAATAATATTGGCATCTTATTACATTTACTTAATTTTATAAATCATTTTTTCATCGAGATCTACGATTATAACAAAGTATAAACAAGGTAAATATTTTTATAACTTGATTTATCTGCGCTTTCTATGGGTATGGAAAGAATGATAAAAATTTATCTATGGTTGAGTCGTAAAAATATCCCTTGCCAAAAAAGTAATACCTAAACATATTTTTTAATTAATTTATTTATTTATTATTTCCTTTTCTTTCATTATAGGGCGAGTACATTCGAAGCACGATGAGAAAAGGAACATCAAATTTTACCCCGGCTGAAATTTGCAATTTTCATAGCAAAAGTAAAGGGAACAAGCAAGCAGTAAAAAAAGGATATTTTTAAATTATTCTGGTTGAAATTAAAATGCACAAAGTAATGTTAAAATTGAAAATTTAAGAGATGAATTCAACATCAAATTATTCTTGTAAGAGAAAGTTATATAATAGGCAAAAACTAGAAATAAGAAAATAAATCAAAAGTATATATTAACTAACAATAATTATGTAGATGAGTTAAATTGAATTTTATTGCCCGTCTGTAGAAATAGTGTGTAGTGACGTAGCTGAGGTGATTATTAACCTAGTATTGGCAAGCGCAGTATATAAAATATTATATACTGCGAGATACAAACATCTATTGAGATACAAAGTTTTTTAAATGTTCTATTTATGATGCACAAACCTGAATGTGTCTCCATGTGTAATTTTAACCCCGAACTCCCGTAAAACTTCATTTCGCACACCGGACAAGTGAAGTTCTTTATATTCAGATGCACCCTCCTCAGGTGGTGGGTCATGCCAGACACGTTAATAAACGACGAGTCACAGTGGGGACAGTCAAACAACTCCAACCTGGCATCATGATCTCTTATAAGGTGTTCCTTTTTCGCAACACTGTTTAGGAACCTCTCATCGCACTGATGGCATCGGAACAACTTTACCTTCTCGTGAACCACTTTAATGTGGTATTTGACGCTGTTCTTTGACCTGTAATCCTTTTTACAGAAAGGACAGGGGTACTTGACATCGGTGTGTAACTTGACGTGCTCGAAAAAGAGCGACTTGTTATTGAACTCTTTGCCGCACAAGTCGCAGAGATACTTGGGAAAGTGTTTGTTAAAATGCGTCATCAGGAGGCGGTTGGTTTGGAAGGACGCCAAACAGACGGGACAGACCGTGTCTTCTGGTTCGAGACGAGGTGCTTCAAACTTTGGCAGAAACATTCTATCTAACTCCTTGTAGTATCCTGTAGCAACTTTAATTTCTTCCGACTTGCAAGATGATTCACCATCGCTTTCTTTGCAATTGAAAGAATCCTCGCAGTATTCAATTTCCTTCTTTATTTCTTTAGTTACTTGTACTGCATCTAAATGGAACAATTAAAAATGTTTTAAACAAATCGGTTCGGTTGAAATAGCCATTTGGCAAATGTACAAATATATTCATAAAAGTTACAAAAATAAGTAATAAATATCATTATTATCATACAAGAGCCAACTGATATGTCTGGTCTGGTAGTCGGGTCTGATGAGTGGATTGTGGCCAACACTAAACTCTCTACTAGATAAGGTCCCTGAGCCAAATTGTCAAACACTGTGTAAAAACTAGTACTTTGAGAAAACAAACAGTGTTTGACAATTTGACTCGGGCCCATTATACACTTTTTCTTTTTCACTTGAAAGATTAAAGATCCCTGAAATACAACAGATCCAACTGTCGATAGCGAAAGTATGTATAGTTGAAGAATAAGAATCAAACTATAAACCCATAAATCCAAATTATTGAAAATTTTAACACATCATGTTGGTATGTATGTCAAGATAGGACAGTATGGAGGTCAGTCCTTTTCTCCATCCGGAATATGAAAACAGCATGATGGTTCTGTATGTATGTTTGAAGATTAAGTATCAAACTATTAAGTCTTCTTACATATTGTGTACATAGGCGACTGCCATACAAATTGTATGAAGCTATGTCGACACTAAATTCAATTTTTATAAAAATTGTTAAAAAAAAATTGAGATGTAAAAATTTTTTATAGAAAATTACATTATCTAATTGGGATTGTTTGTTCATGTTGTGATTCTGATGGAGACACCGAGCAGTAGGTAGCCAAGTAAGCCAAGGAAACACCAGTGTTAGTTCTCGAAGAGCTGCTTTATTTTGAGTTATACGAAGTGCAGCGATTTATTATAATTTTTCTTGATTTAAACGAAGAGACAGCAGAATCTTGATGTTGTTCCCAGTACGGAGAGTAAGAGCAAACTTGCCCTGTGAACTATGCCCTTCCGTATTTATAGGGATCACTGGATACTTCCCTTTTATCGATCAATACGCCCTTTTTCATTACTCTTTTGATATTCATTTTGATCTCACTGGCAGTCAAAAAATCGCATAGCTCTCTGGGTTATATCAATCTGTTAAGTTGATTCTGCTGTCTCTCCTACATATACATACATGGTTATAAAAAATCTTATATACAAAATACAGGAAAGTAAATGGCTTCATAATCAACACACTAAAAAATTTAGACTACTTAAAAATATATAAAATATTAAATATAACTTTTATGAATTCAAATTAATGTTAGATTTATAGTGTAAGGCATTATCCAACATCCTACAAGGCCATTTCATTTCAAAACTTATCCCATTTTCAGATAAATACGATTTTTGTCACTATCAATGATTATGAGTTTTGCTTATTTGAATGCTCAAATGAACTTCCTGGCCAGAACACGCGCTCTGATTGGTCGAGGCAAAAATGTACAAATATTTTTAAAGTCTTATATCTCCGTAATTATTCAACATATCAATGTCCGAGCCTCGAGTAAATGAATCATTTTTGAAGTAGAATCGATTAGATAAATAAAATAAATATGTTAAAAAATTGCCAAACATTTCATTATTTTTTATTCAAACATCGCGCTGTCGTACCACATGAATAGGTATTTTGTTAGCCCGTATAGGCAGTTAAATTCATAAATTTATCATAAAAAAAAATATTTTTCTTGATAAAAAATGTTCGAGAAACCCTGGAATTTTTTTGAAAAAAGCAATTTGAGATTTTGTATTTGTCTATGTTTGTACCAATTTTCAGCGTTCTAGCTTTTATGGTTTCTGAAATATATGGAAAAATTAACCAAAAATTCAAAAGTTAATAGCCCCTGACTGAAACAAAAATTCATCATTCTGAGTATAAAAGTTTTGTAGGCCTATAGCTGTTTATATATTTTGAAATTTTGGGCTCTGTAAATTGAGCAGATCAAAAGTTATAAGGGGGGGCGGACAGACATACAGATACACCGACACACACACAGACACACAAAACTCACATAAAATGTTCTACTCCGAATTCTGAGTAATTCCATGTATGGGAACATATATGCTGCGAAGCTTCTAAGTGTTTTTAGCATGCAAAAAATCCACTACGCCATACAAAATGTTTGTACACGCATCTGAATGAGCATGAGCATCTGAGAATTGAATGCTCATGAACGAATCAACAGTTGGATTACTATCTATGGTGCACTAATTTTGTAGATTTTTATTTTAGGAACAACGTCAATTACAGAATACGAAATTAAGTTCAAATGACCTACATTCTAAAATTTTAGAAGGTTCCTATTTTAGTTCAAAATTTATTGAATCGGATGTCTATGGAAAACTAATCATCTCTGAATTAAATCATTTTACACATGATATTAATATGAATACAATTGAACTTATAGTTTGGGTTGTAGGGAGGACACAAAACACCATATGTAATACACACAAAAAATTATGATAAACTCAGTATATGCATTCTCTACATCAGCGGTCGGGGAACTTTTTTAACCATTACACCAAAATATGTTTGCGTAAGTCGATATATCCCCTTCCCCCCATTTTGAAAAGAAGGTCTATGCGACTACAGAAAAATTGAAAACCATGAACGAAAAGGCATTCCATCGGGAGTTGAAAACAAGACTGTACTAAGAACTGAACTAAAGTGTTGTTGCATATGACTAACTATTATATTACAATAATATTATTGTCATGAGCCAAGTGGCTCCTTTAATAATCATTTTAAATAAATAAAAAAAAAAGACAATCAATGTATATTTAAATAAACATTATTTATTGAATTAATTTACACGGAAAATAAAAAAAAAATATACATGAAAATATTAAGTATGTAATAGACAAACAAAATAAAATTCTGAAATTGGATCAAACAAAAATTCATTTTTACCCCATTTGGGGTAATTTACCCCGGTTCCCCGACCGCTGCTCTACATGATATCCGATTATGCAAAAAAATATGCTTAAGTTGTGAAATCATGACTCCACTATACCATTGTAGTTTATTGGAGAGTTTAGTGGTGGCCACAACACACTTGTTGAATCATCAAATCGATCTTCTTATCTCGATGATTCAAATGAGCCCAAACTCGATGATAATAATAGTAGTGTATTATGGTGCTTCTAATGAGCCCAAACTCGATGGTTATAGTAGTATAAGTATATTATGATGATTCTAATGAGCCCAAACTCGATGGTAATAATAGTAGTGTATTATGGTGCTTCTAATGAGCCCAAACTCGATGGTTACAGTAGTATAAGTGTATTATGATGATTCTAATGAGCCCAAACTCGATGGTAATAATAGTAGTGTATTATGGTGCTTCTAATGAGCCCAAACTCGATGGTAATAAAAGTGGTGTATTATGGTACTTCTAATGAGCCCAAACTCGATGGTTATAGTAGTATAAGTGTATTATGATGATTCTAATGAGCCCAAACTCAATGGTAATTATAGTAGTGTATTATGATAACTAGCTCTAATTAGCCCAAAATCGATGGTAATAATAGTAGAAGTGTATTATGATGACTCTAATGAGCCCTAACTGGATTTTTACTCTAGTAGAAGTGTATGATAAATTACTTTTAATACTCTGCCTGAAGAAACACAAAGCAATAAAAATTACATATTATTGATACATTTACTACATTCCTGTTGGGCCTGCGTACCCCTTACCCTTTTTCCTTAAAAATACGACTGCATGGAAAGAATGAGTGATTGCTGTTAGTGGAGTTACTAGTGGTGCAATAAAAAAACCCACAACGAAGCCGGAAAAATAATCTTAACTACTACATTGGCTTTCGATCTAGCCAAAAAGAGGCCGAACACTTGATAACTTACAAGAGCGGAAACACCACATCGCAAATCGATTTCCTCATGACCAACCGGTCAAAGATTGGAAGAGTGAAGAACTGCGGTGAATCCCGGGTGAATGTGTTGCACTTCAACACCGCATAGTTGTCATGGATATGATCTTGTGTATGAGTGTAGGTAAGCCTAAAGCAATTAAAAGCCCAGAAATAATAAAATGGTGGCTGCTTAAAAACACAAAGGCTGAAGAATTTAGACAGAAACTGATGAATGTTGGGGTAGACACGACACAAGATGTAGACACAATATGGAGCCACCTGCAGAAATCTATCATAACGACGGCAAACAATGTTCTTGGGCGAACGAAAGGCAATAGAGTGACACATGGGGAGACCTGGTGGTGGAGTGACACGGTGCAACAGGCTCTCTCACAAAAGAAAGAAGCATTTAAGACATGGCAGGACTCAAGAACGGACGAAGGTAAAACAGCGTATAAAACAGAAAAGAAAAACGCTAAACATACAGTGGCCAAAGAGAAAGCCAATGCCACCCGGGTACCTACTCTATGAGAAGCTTGATACTAGAGAGGGACAAAAAGATATTTTCAAGATTATGGGTTTCAAATATGGAATCCTTACTATATCAAGGACATTACACTACTTGAGAAAGTGCAAAGACGAGCAACCAAACTGCCATTTGGTATGGGTGGCCTGGAATACTCAGAAAGGCTGCAAATTTTAAAAATCCCAACTCTCCAGGAACGCCGGAACCGTGGGGATATGATTGAGACATACAAAATTTTACATGGCTATTATCACGTGCTGTAGTGTTATGGATAACTTGTTGAATCACAATACACAACCACACTGAGGGGACATCACTTAAAGCTGAATAAAACATCCTTTTCCCTGAATCCAAGGAAACACTTCCTGACCAACAGGGTGGTGGATGCCTGGAATAGTTTACCGGATAAGTTTGTGAGTGCTGAAACACTCAATCAATGAAACACTCAATCATGGATGCACATTACAAACATAAGCACATGATACAGGCCCATCAGCAATAGCTGCCTGCCTGTTAACTAATAATAATAATATAACTCACACCTGCAACTTTCAAATATGCCCATGAATCTCGGACTTGTTTCACAGATAGACAAACAGGAAGTGAAAAAAGCAATCCAAAAGATGGCAAACAAAAAAGCTACTGGACCCGATGGTATTCCCATCGAGGCGTGGAAGAGCCTCGGAGACAGAGCTGTTGAGCTGTTCACAAAATTTTTCAACAGGATGCTGTGAAAAATTTTGTGAACAGCTAACTACCGTGGAATAAAATTAATGAGCCATACTATGAAGTTATATGAAAGAGTGATCGATAGTCGACTTAGGTCGGAATGTTCTCTATCAAAAAAACACTATGGATTAAGACCTGGCATTTCCACAACTGACCCAATGTTTGCCCTAAATACGATAGCCGAAGAATATCGGGAAAAGAAAAACCCATTATACATTGCTTTCTTGGACATGGAAAAGGCATTCGATAAAGTGCCAAGAGAGGTGATATGGTGGAGTCTCCGGAAAATAAATATACCTGAGAAGTATATCATTGTGATCATTGATATGTACGCACAAGTGAAGGCTGAAATAAGAACCCCAGCAGGAACCACTAGACCAATCGCAGTTACAGAGGGGGTAAACCAGGGATCAATACTTAGCCCATTCCTATTCTGTCTGGTGCTGGACGCACTAACGGAGGATGCGCAAATGCAGTCATTATGGACTTTTATATACGCTGACGATGTAGCAATCTGCACCGAAGACAAGGACTCCCTACAGCATGCTCTTTGGCGTGGAAACACCAGTTCAGAAAGGAGGCCTGGTGCTGAGTGTGAGCAAAACACAGTTTATGGCTTGTAATGTTCCCCAAACAGACACTGACCCGATCACAATTGATGGGCAGCAAGTCACAAGATGTGATAAATACAAGTAATCTCGGGAACATGATACATGAGTCAGGAAGACTGGAAACTAACATTCAGCACCGTATTGCCGCAGCCTGGCTTAAATGGAGAGAAGTGACTGGAGTAATCTGTGACAAGCGAATGCCAGTGAAGATGAAAGGCCATGGATACAAGACAATGATCAGACCAGTGTTGACATATGGTAGTGAGACCTGGACCGTCACTCGAAGACAAGTTCAGTCAGTGCAAACAGCCGAGATGAAGATGCTTAGGTGGATGTGCGGCGTCACGAGAAGAGATAAAATACGTAATGAATATATAAGAGGTAGCCTGGGTGTACGCGATGTATCCGATAAGCTGATGGAGAATAGGCTGAGGTGGTTCGGGCATATCCTTAGAAAACCGCCAGAATATATAGGAAACACTTCACTGGACCATCAAGTGTCTGGCAAAAGATCCAGAGGGAGTCCCAAAAAACGATGGAAAGGCCCGGTGGCTGAGGACATGCAGGAATGTGATGTCTCTGAGGACGATGCTCAGGATAGGGCGAAGTGGAGGAGCGCAGTGAGGAGAGCAGACCCCACCACCATGTGGGATGCAAGCTAAGGAAGAGAGAGACTAGTGGTGCAATATATGTAGAATGTTAACAACAGACTTATCAACTTAATCTGTTAGATAATATGACAAGCAGCTACTGAGTGGAGCACACAACGCCGTTGCGACTTGCTATTCCACTCACACTCGCAACCCACCCATGTTTGTTCGCTCAGTGTAGTCGAGTAATTCACCCAGTGAACTTGTGCCATCTCTAATTGTTTCAATATGATAATTTTTCAATACAAGTGTGATTTTTTATTGCTCAAATGAGTGTGAAATTTAAGAATTAATAATTAAGATTGTTTATGTCCTCTGTTCTATTTGATGCCAATAATATGGTCTTATTTGTGTTTTTTTAGGTTCGATCCTTGATAAAAGGCTCGATCCTTGATAAAAGGCTCATATCCAATATGTATAAAAAGAAAACCTTACAAATACACAAAGTGTTCAAAAAGTAATTTATAAAAAAGTGATTTTGTATTTTAAGGTAGGTATCATACTTACACAAATCTGTAGACAACTGTTTGTAGGCCTGTTGTACTTGTTGTTTAAAGTGACAGCACTGTCTCAATATATTAATACATTTCTCGCACAGAAAGGAATTGCCCATTACTTCAGGTAGCTACAACATTAGATCATTTTCAAAGACATATTTTACTTTTTCTGTGGTTATTATCTGTCAAATTTTAAATAACCTCAAATAATACGAACTACAAAACGGGACGCTACGACTTGAAATACTATTGTTTTATTATCCAACATGGTAAATTTAATTTTTTTCACCAAAATAATGTTTTTAAATACCCATGTTCGTTTCAATATGGCTGTCAGTTTGTTTTGTTGTGTGGCGCCACCGTCGATACAACTAACGCCTCTAGTGATAGAACACTGAAACTACACTCTTCGCCTAACGCCTCTAGTGATATAACACTGATACTACACGCGTTGCCTAGCAAATGACAGTTGACTCACCGTTAAGTACTTAATCCGCCAGAAACGTTGAGTTAAATATTTGTCGTTTTAGTGACGTATTTGAGGGAAGATTAGGCCTAAACGGACGCTGTGATACGCTATATTTTTGTGAAACTTGAGTTTAGCTCTTAAACTGAGACTGTAATACCGGCCCATATAAACCTAAACACCCCAATTTGAAATCAAATATGTTACAGTGTGTATCTAAAAAAAAATACTGTGAAGCCCACTTTACACGGACGTGGTTTTCAACGGGGTTCAGGTTTTCAACGCGGTGGAAAAAAAATTGAATGTGTCCTATTTAAAATACTAATTTAAGAGGTCATAGTTTTAAACTAGACAAATACAGTTTCAGGCAGAATCCCTGGAAGCATTTCTTGTCAAGCAGAGTTGTGGAGCGTGGAATGGTTTGCCACCGGAACTTGTTGCACAAAGTGTTAATGTGTTTAAAAATAGACTTGACAGACTGAACAAGTGAATGCTGTTGTGGTGAGATCAGACATATCACCATAGCTGCCTGTCTGATAATATTTAATAATAATAATATTTTTCAACGCGTTTTATATTGTTTTTCGTAAAACAGAAATCTGTAAAATTATTCGTGTCGAGTCAACATGGCTGTCGTTTTTATTGTGTTGACTTTGACGTTCATGGTATCTTTTGTTTATCTGGCATCTCTCTACCAGAGAGCAATGTTTTAAAATAAAAACAAAAAAGTGAGGATCCAAAAATATCAAATTGTGTCCAATTCTTAAGTCAAATGCCGGGTAGTCAAAATGCAAAGTCAACGAAGAAAACAAGAGAAAGATAAAACACTGTTGAACGAAAAGCAGAAAAAGCGATAAAAGGATGAAAGGTGTTAGCATGATTAAATTATTCTTTATATTCTCCATATTGCTATTATGTATCCCGTTGCCGTTATTTAAAACCATTGTTGAGAGTGCGCCGTACTTTTCTTCTCGGTCTTTGTCGCGTTTTGCACCCCTGAATCGGCCTTATCTTGTATCTTTTCTTTGTCAGCAGGCTGGCAACCCTAGTGGTTTACTCTATGGTTGCCCTCTTTGTCTATGGTTCATTGTTTAGATGCCATTAGCGTGTTATTTTTCTAACGGTCGGAAGCGTCTTTTTTTGGCTCGCGTAAAAACGACAAAACTTTATAAATTAACAGCGCAGCTGTTCGGAAATATTTTTACCTTAATTTCAAAATGAGTGATGACGAGATTTCGAGCGACGGAGTGCGGAGAATCATCGGTTGTGAAAAAACGAAGCCGCGTCGATCGCATACCGCCGAATTTCGCGACGATCGTGTAGACGCCATTGCCGAACAAGTGAATAACTTATCGGAAACCGTCCAACGGTTCATCGAACAGTTCGGCAACTCGGCGCCGGCTCCGCAGACCGAATCGTTTTACGGTGAAGATGAATCGGGCGAAAAACGAATCTCCCCTGCTGATAAGACAGCAGTCACCAGTTCGACTGGTGTTGGAGGACGTCGAGACGAGCTTGGCTGAGCCAACGGTCGCAAAGGCTGACGAAGCAAGGGTCAATAAGGGAAAAAAGCTCCAGCAAATTGGCACAGCAGAGTGGGAAAACGTCAGATTCTCCGAGGTACAGAAGAGGTATCTGGCGAAGCCTCTTTTCTGCGCCTTGGACGTCAACGATGAGTTGAGGAGAATCCCACACAACGATTTGCAGGTGCCCCACGAAAATTTCTGTGCGGCCCTAACACATGGGTTGATTACACAGGGAGAAGCTCTAAAGAAGTCTCTTCAAAAGATCGTGGACTGGTCGGCGACAGGGGAGCTTTCATCAACTTCTCAGTTTGAGAAAATTTCAGAGGAATTTTCGTCCAAATCGGAATTCCAAAAAATTTCGAGAGACCTAACGCAGATAGTTTGCAGAAAGAGGGCCAGTATCATCGGGCAAAGGAGGGAACAGTTCCTCACCAACATTAAAGACAAGGGGGTTCAGTCCACCTTTAGGCGGATCCCTCCTAGCTCCAACCATCTTTTCGAATCGGAAGGATTGGCAGCCTCCATTCAGAGGATGGGAGGACTAGAAAAGTGCCTCCAACGTGCCTCCACTTCATCATCTCTATCAGAACCTGGACCTTCGGGGATCCAGCAGAAAAGAGCTCAGAAGAGACCTTATAGTCATGTGTCGAAAGAGCCCGAGAAAACCAAACAGTTTTTTCGGGCCACATATAAACAAAACCGATTTCAAGAAAATCGTAAATCGGGATGAAAAGGTAGTGCCAGACGGGACTACCGAAGATGACTCCTTGGAATTCAGGGGGGGTCAACTGGGGCTCTTCACACACCAGTGGAGGAACATGGAAGCCCCAGAGGTAGTGGTACAGATTCTGAGTCACTACAGAATTCCTTTCGGAAGAAAACCCCCCCTAGCCCCGTGGAAGGAGGTCATCACAAAATATTATCTTGTAACAAAGTCATCTCCCGCGATGGCAAAACACATCCAGGAGATGATAAACCAGAGTATTTTAGAGAAGGCGGAGCTGTCACCATCATTCGTCTCCAGAATGTTCCTGGTGCCCTAGCCCGGAGGCGCAACAAGACCAGTCCTAAACCTAAGGCCGCTCAACGAGTACCTTACGGTAAGCAAATTTCGCCTGTTAAACATCCATCGAATTCCGGGTTTTCTACAACAAGGAGATTGGATGGTGAAGGTAGACTTACACCAGGCATATTTTCACGTACCAGTCCATCCCTCTCATCGGAGATATTTAAGGATAATTTACGAAGGAGAATTATACCAAATGACTTGCCTCCCATTCGGGTTAAGCTCTGCCCCAAAAACATCTAAGAGAAAGATCCTTCAGAGTGGTGGTTTACCTGGACGACTTCCTCGTAGCAAATCAATCTCGGGAAGTATTGCTGAAACAAGTCCAGGAGTTAGTGCACTTACTAAGACACCTAGGGTGGTGCATCCAACTACAGAAGTCCATACTGACCCCTACACAGGAGTTAGAGTTCTTGGGGATAATGTGGAATACGGTGCAGAACCAAAAATGGTTACCGTCAGACAAGGTTCAGAGAACTCACACATACCTAGAAGAAGTTCTCACCAGGAAAAGGTGGTCCCTGAACGAGTCACAAACTCTTCTAGGGTTGTTGAACTTTGCAAGCTTTACCGTCCCCCGGGGCAGACTCAACTGTCGACTTCTTCAGCTGCAAGCCAGAACAATGTCAAGCCTACCAAAGTTCTTCAGAGTGGCATTGAGACAAGAAGTGGTGGAGGAAATGAGTTGGTGGCTAGTCAACCTAGAGAAAAGATCACCCATTCACTACCAACCATATACAAACCTCTTGACGACAGACGCATCAGACGTGGGTTGGGGAGCATTACTAAACAACAAGCAGCTGAGCGGAACTTGGCCACCACAACAATAGGACCTCCATTGCAACCTGAAAGAAATGCTCGGCGTGCTGGCTGCCCTGTCACCACATGCCAAAGAGCTGTCGGACTCGGGTCTCATGATCCAGTGCGACAACCGAACAGAGAGGGGGGCACGAGGTCACGGGCTCTTCTGACCCTGACCCGATCTGTTCTAGAACTGGTGGATCAGCATTCCATCAATCTGATCGCACACTATCTGCCGGGGAGGTTCAACGCCATCGCCGACTGTCTGTCACGAGAGAAACAATTGTCGGAATGGCACCTACTCCCAGAAGCAACATCAGTGGTGTTCAGAAAATGGGGAACACCTATGATCGATTTATTTGCTTCTGCGACTGCCCACGTAGTAGAAACGTATGTCTCCATAGATCATCAGGACAGACAAGCACTGTTTCACACTGCATTAAGCCGTCAGTGGGATTACAGGTTAGCATGGGTGTTTCCACCCCCCTGTCTAATGCCACAGGTCCTTCAACACCTCAATCAAGCTCGAGGCATATACTTAGTAGTGGCTCCCAGGTGGCACAAGGTGTTCTGGAGGGGAGATCTGAAGAGTCGGGCAGTGGACTCACCCCTGACAATACACAACCTGATATCTGTGTTAATGAACACAACGACAGGCGAGCCTCCACCATCCCTGAACAATCTAGCTCTGGAAGTTTGGAGATGTGGGGGTGGGAAGGGTCGTTAAGGGACTGGGATACTCAGCAAAAACTATTATTAAGAAGAGGCTGGCGAGCGTCAACGCTCAACTCCTACAAGGTTCCTTGGCAGCGATGGAAGACATGGGCGAGGGTCAGTAACATTGACTCAACTAAGCCAACAGGTGCAGACTTGGCCAGGTACCTGTCAGATCTGCACCTAAAGTGGAAACTATCACCGAGCACAATCCTTCTTCATAAGTCGGTGGTGACTACCCTCAGTAGCCCTTCAACAGAAAATTTAGCTTCACACCCTCTCGTAAGAAGAATAGTCAAAGCAATACAACTGACTAGACCAAAGAGAAATAAGCCACCGATATGGGACCCACGCCAAGTGATTAATTGGCTAAGAGTGAATCCTCCAGCTAGGAATACGCTCTACGAAGCAAATAGAAGAGCTTGTGTACTCCTCTTATTAGCATCTGGACGTAGAGTCCAGGACCTAACACTCTTGCAGTGTACCCCAGACAAGCTCATCATAGATGAAGAGGGCATATTACTGTGGCCAGAATATGGAGCTAAAACTGATACGTCTTCTTATCGTCAATCAGGCTGGCGCTTGAAACAAGGGGATAGTCAAAATATCTGTCCAGTATTTTGGATCAAGAGAGTGGTAGAACTTTCTGAACAGTACAGAACGTCAGAAAACACTAGAACCCCATTATTTATTACAAACGGAGACTCACCCAGGCCAGCATCGAGATGCAAAATTGCAAACTGGGTAAAATCCATATTAAAATGCGCTGGGGTGGAATCTACTCCAGGAAGCATACGTTCAGCAGTAGCATCCTTGAATTGGCTAGAGAATTTCAAGTTAGACGACATCTTGGCTAGAGGCAATTGGCGAAGTGCAAACACATTCGCAAAATACTACAGAAGAGAAATCAAAAATGTTTTCAATGGCTCTTCATCGTCAATTGCACCACTATTCCAACCTGTGGAATAATCATTGAAAACCACTTTTCCATCACATTAGCGTGTCCATAAGTCATGTCACCAGGCGATAACAAACAACTCTCAACAATGGTTTTAAATAACGGCAACGGGATACATAATATTGAAGTTTTACCTACCATTAAAACTTATATTATGTTCCCTGCCTTATTTAAAATCAAGGCAAAATACGTAAACTTGAATAGTGTCAGAATATTAATAATTTAAAGGATTTTTTCATACATTTTTCGCATGTTTATTTCATTTTTAAAAAAATTCAAAGCATTTCCGCTATTTTTTATTCTACTGATATACAAATTATTTCGATCGGCAAAGGACGTGCTTTTTAAATAATTACGTGAAATTATTATATAATTGATGTCAATACCTGGACGTTGAAGCAATTGGTGATCATTTCAGTATATTTTTCAAAATTTCCATTGTGTATGTAATGCCATTGAATATTTTTTAAACTATCGCAACTGTTGCAAACTAAACATACTTCAAAACTGGGTTCGCTTTTAACGTCTTTAACGACAATCTTAGATTTAACAGATGGGGCTCTACCATATACTCTCCTTTTCGAACCCCAAATGTGACTCATTTTGATTCGCTATATTTAAATATTTTTTTATAAATAATATTATGAAAGAAGTTTAGATTTCACTAAAAAGGCACTTGGAGGTTAAGTTGGCACGACCATAGACTTCATAGGTCTATGGGCACGACCACAGATAATACAGAAGTAAACTTTCAGTAAACTTGCAGGCTGATTTTGTATAAACACCAGTGGAGAAGAAAGGAGTTAAGTACTATTTTATCTATGGATTTAGCTCGTTAACGCCATAGATTTTTATAATAATATCAAAGATATTAAATGTATATACCTAGATGGAGTACTTGTCAACTTTTCATAGCGGTGACGTGAGGCAAAAAAATGTTGTCTCTTTCGCACAATCGGTAGGCAAGAAAAACGCGGTTTGTATGAAGATTGTTGAGTACGACATGATATTTTCGTATTTATTAATCGAAAATAGAGTTAACAGTTGAAAAAAATAATAGGAAGCAATTAAGGAAGTAACTGGTGTGCATTGTAATGTAAAAAATACCAACATTGGTTTTATTTTTGTCTTTTTTACCTGTTTTTGTGGTGGTTCATACATTGTTGATAGCTTGGTTCATCTACCAACTCGAAGTACTGAAATAAAACCCTAGGAATAAAAATTCATAATTTTTCTTTATTTATTTAAACACTACCTTACATCCTATTTAAGTGGCGAGTTTATCGCCAAATGGCAATTTCTTCCAACTAACCAGTGATTTGCGTGAGAAATAAATTTCTCTTCTACCGGGAATCGAACCCTGGACGCAAGCAAAGAAGAAGAGGCTTACTACTGTGCTATGGCAGTCGATATCATCTTAATGTGAAAAATGAGTTCATATTTTTTATAACAGCTAAATAAGAATGGATTCCCTTTCTTTCATCAGCAACATATCTAAAATTTACTACTCTTGGACATTTTATCTTTTGTTTTCAAAGATTTAGAGAACAATATTAAATCAAGGGGTTTGTAGAATATTAAACAAAAATTTATTGAAAAAAAAAACTTTATTTATTTAAATTTTGGTATAGGTACATAAAACTAACAACTTAGGTCTCACAAATTTGAAAGTATAGGGTCTCTGATCACATAAAACGTTTTAAGGTCAAATATAATTAAAAAGTCCTTTTTACTATCACAATTAATGTGTAAATAAACTAAACCACTAATTTTAACACTAAAAATATCATAAAAAAACTGTTTTTAACTTAGAAATAACTCAATATAACCATCAAATGTCAAAAAAAATAAAAATCACACCAAACTTAAAATAGAAAAACCAAATCGGGATTCTAATTAAAGCAAAACACTAAATAAGTCCTTGGTATAATAAATACATCCATTAAAATTAATAAAATGAGGTATAACGATGAATTTTTCACAAAACACGGGGAGCAAAATGTACCGAAAAACGTACAAAAATCAGTCTTCTGCCTACCAGCGCGCAAAAACTCCCGAGAATTTCGACACACTATTTCCGACAAGTACTCCATCTAGGTATATACATTAATATCTTTGAATAATATACCTAGATGTAGTACTCTGTGCAAAATGTGAGTCATGGAATATCGCGAGTTTGATGTTTTGGTTGGCAACATATTTCAGTTTTCCTTACATTTCAACACATCCTAGATAAATGTTCTCTTATTAATAATCAAAATGTTTTTTAGACAAATAAATCCGAAAACAATTTGTTCGGTAAATGTGGCAACACTTCCAACCTTTTCCGATCCCTGAAATATTGTTACCTACATAGGAACAAAAACAATCGTCAATACTCTCTCGTCGTGTGTGAACGCATTGCACTGTGACAGAAAGTTATATAGTCGACTCAAGAGAAAATATACATATTTTCTACCTTTTCGCATCAATCATCGAAACAACGCGCCGTGCGCTCTTTTGAATTCCTGTACCGTGTTCAGAGGAAGTTTTAAAGTGTAATTCAGTGTTGTGTCATAGAGGTTGGTGTAGTGCCCTCCGTGAAGACACTACACAAGACGAAGGAAGAAGGCTGCCAAGGTAGGTGCAATATTTTCCCTTCTCTCTATACGCAACATCTTTTGGTCCTTTCGATCCGAATTGTCCATCCTATGGTCCATTCCGAGCCTATTATCCTAAATTCCAGCCACATCGGACGTCATCAAATCGTATTTGTATGACAAAACACACGTAAATTGTGTTATTTCGTTATATTTGTAATATTTCAACATAGTATTATACATAATATTATTCTGAAATATCAATTTATTATTTGAAGACAATAGCAAACAATAACCTCGTTTTGGTCGGTGTACTACATAATTATGTAGGTAAAATTATATTTATTATTTTTTTGTGGCTATTCTTATAATTATTTTATTTGTGAAACGGCAATAGTTGCTTAGTTCAGAGCAGTGTGAATTATTTTCTATGGTCAAATATCTGTAACTAACTTCACGTTGTTTACTACTGAACTGACAGCCGTACAGTATAATATTATCTAGGTACCTATATCTCGATCTTATGTTGACAAATAACAATAATAAGTGTATATTATATTATTATATTGTATGTATAGTGTAAAGTATTATATACTCCTTGTGTAGAGTTATATTATCTGTGTTTAAAATGACGAACAAAACAGTTAAGTGTTCACTTGCAGTTTTAAATTTAAAGTGTTTATTCGATTTCGCTATACAGGCGAAATTAAACCCCTCGGAATCGAACATAATAAAATTTAAAGTGCGTTATTCTGACTTAGAGAATATCAAATCCGAATTTTATGAGAATCATATTCTCATAGAAGCCGCGGCAAAGTCTGATTTCGATTCTGAGACACATAGTGATAGGTATAATCAGTTTATCGAAAACTATTATGAAATCAAACAAATATATTTTGAATTATGTAGTGATAAGCAAGTATCAAAAAATAATGAAAGCAGTAGAATTCAAAATATCAGTCTGCCACATATACCGTTGCCTACCTATAATGGTTCATATGTAGATTTCAACAATTTTATCTCGATATTCAATACATTGATTCACTCGAATAATCAGTTAAATGGCATTCAAAAAATGCATTATCTGTCCTCTTGCTTGAAGGATGATGCCTCACGTGTGATAAAACACTTATCCTTAAGCGAAGAAAACTATGATCTGGCATATAAACTTATTAATGAACGTTTTAATAATGTGAGGTTAATTGCAGATAATCATTTATCGAATTTGCTCGCCGTTAAGCCTGTGGAAAATGTATCACAGTTGCGTAATTTTCTAAATATTGTCAAGGAAAATTCGCAGGCGTTAATTTCTTTGAATATCAATGTTAATGAGTGGGACTTTATTTTGGTTCATATATTAATAAGAAAATTGTATTCTGATTTACGCTGCCGATTTGAATTAACATTGCCCAAAAATGAGATGCCAAAATTTCCCAAACTGTTACAATTTTTGGAAGATCAATGTCATGTCTTAGATGTTACTTCTGTGCAATTTTCAAAGGGAAAAACACTCAAGAGTACATTCCATTCTGTGCTACCTTCTAATAACATTAAATGTCATTTCTGCAAGAATCAAGCGCATGCAATTTTCGCATGCGAACAATTTAAAAGGCAGGACGTTAAAACACGTCGTGATTTTGTAAAGGAAAATCGACTGTGTTTCTCTTGTATGAAAAATCACGATATTAAAAATTGCAAGAGTTCCGGAAAATGTAAATTGTGTCAGTCACATAAACATAATACTTTGCTACATTTCGAAAACAAACAAATTGTTCAAACAGTTTCAGATCAAAACAAGTTAATTACATCTGCCGAAATTCATTCAGGCACAATTTCTCAAACGAAGCAAGTCATACTTGCTACAGCTCGCATACCTATTAAAGATTCATTTGGGAACTTTCATCTTGTACGGTGTCTGCTAGATAGTGGGTCAATGTCCTCCTTCATAACGGAGAGTTGCATTCAGCGTCTATCATTAAAGCGCAATAAAATTCAGGTTCCAGTGACGTCACTGGGAGGAAATATTACTCAGGTTCGCGGTTCAGTTTTTCTTACTATGAAACAACGCAGTGGTGAATTAATTTCTACTACGGCCCTAGTACTAAATCGCCTAACCAATAATATACCATCAGCCCGTGTCCCTCAAAGGGTTTTTAATGCATATAAAAATTTATCCCTTGCTGATGAATATTTTTATGAACCTGCTCAAATAGACGTTCTATTGGGAGCAGATTTGTATGCAAGTCTTTTGGATGGCTCGTCAGTTCATTTCTCAGAAGGCATACCCACGGCATTAGGAACCATCTTTGGCTATGTTATTAGTGGTCCATATGATGATTCATCTCATCGCACGTTGAGCAATAATCTTGCGATACATTCCTTCCACTCAGAAACTTCGTTAGATAAATTAATTGAAAATTTTTGGCACTCAGAAAATCTTCCTGAGGTAATGCCTTGCAACCCAGAAGATGATCAATGTGAGGAGTTTTTCATGAAAACTCTTCAAAGAATACCTAACGGTAGGTTCATGGCTAGACTGCCATTTAAGAAAATTCACCCTCAACTGGGAAATTCTTACAACGCCGCGCTGCGTAGGTTTTTAAATTTGGAAAAACGATTTTCTCAAAATGAAAACCTAAAATTCGAATATACAAATTTTATGAATGAGTATTTATCATTGGGTCATATGACTCTTTATAAGGGTGTGACTCAACCTGGTAAGCATTATTATATACCTCATCATGCCGTTTTTAAAACAACAAATCAGTCAAAAAAAATTAGGGTAGTATTTGATGCGAGTGCACAGACATCTACTTCAGTTTCTCTCAACGACTGTCTGTATGCTGGCCCCAAATTACACCGCGATATTGCAGACATCATACTTAACTTTCGTATTCATCCAATAGCTTTAATTTGCGATATTAAAATGATGTTCCGTCAGATTCTGATTGATCCCAAGGATCAGCCATATCAGTTGATTCTTTGGAGAGACTCTCCTTCAGATCCTATTAGACATTACGCCTTGTGCACAGTCACATATGGCGTGACGTCATCGCCTTATGCCTCCATGAGGGTGCTCCGTGAGCTCGCAAGGATTGGGGAGTCTCAGTTTCCTATGGCTTCGAAGGTCTTACAGTCTCAAATATTTGTTGATGACATCATCACCACTACTGCAACACTTCAGGATGCAGTACTACTTAAGCAGGAACTTATTTCACTGCTAGAAATGGGAGGTTTCGAGCTACGTAAATGGTCATCGAATTGCAACCAGTTGCTTGAAGATGTACCAGCTGATCATTGTGAAGTGCCAAGATCTTTCGACGTTGCAGACTCGTCTCCTTGCATTAAGGTCTTAGGGATCCAGTGGGATTCATTAGCTGATGTGTTTAGGTATCGAGTGAATGTGCCCGGAGATGAATGCACCAAGAGAGCGATTTTATCTACTATTGCAAGAATATTCGATCCATTGGGTTGGATCTCTCCTATAACGTTCAAGGCAAAATTAATCATTCAGAAATTATGGTTGTTGCACACTTCTTGGGATGACATTCCGCCTCAAGAAATTGTCAAAGAATGGAAGAATTTTGTAGCTGATTTGAGTGTTATTGAGAGATTTAATATTCCAAGACAAGCATTTCACGAGGGTTTAACTGAAGTATCCATACATGGATTTTGCGATGGTTCACTCTGTGGATATGCTGCAGTCGTGTATCTTAGAACCGTGAACAATGAGGGTCAGGTGAATGTCAGCCTCTTGGCGGCTAAGTCAAAGGTAGCCCCTGTGCGCACGAAGATGACTATCCCTAGACTAGAATTAAATGCTGCATTGTTGTTAACACGTTTAATAAATTTTTGCGTTTCGTCATTCCTTGGTAGAATCAAAATTGATAATGTAATTTGTTGGTCAGACTCCACTATTTGCCTGTCGTGGCTCCAAACCCCGCCTCACTTACTACAAATCTACGAAGGAAACCGTGTTTCCCAGATTTTAAGTTCTACGGCCCATATCACATGGAGATATGTACCATCAAAATTAAACTGCGCTGACATTTCATCTAGGGGTGCATATCCCTCCGTATTATTGGATCATGAATTGTGGTGGCATCCACCATGGCTAAAGGACTCTTTCGAAACTTGGCCGTGCCAAAAGAGAGAGTCTTTAGACTCACACAAACTCCCTGGTCTCCGTGAGACCAAGGTGATTGCTCTATGTGCAGACATGGAGGAGTCTTTTGTCATTAAATTTAGTTCCTTGCAACGACTGCAACGAACTACAGCTTACTGCATAAGATTTATCAATAATTGTCGTCACAAATTTAAAAAATGTACCGGTCCTCTTTCTGTAGAGGAGTTAAAATTATCACTCTTCAAACTTATTAAATGGGAACAATTAATTGCGTTTTCTGAACAGATAGACAAGTTGAGGAATGGCCGTCCCTGCTCCGTGAAACACTTGCAAAAATTATTTCCCTTCCTGGATAGCGAAGGTATGATACGAGTTGGAGGGAGACTGAGACATTCTACTCTTCCATATAATTCTAAATTTCCCATTCTTCTCCCTAAATCTTCTCACTTAACTAATCTGATTGTAGACAACTATCATAAGGTACATTGCCATATCGGTCCCAATGCGCTGAATGCTATTTTACAACAGCAGTTTTGGATTGTTTCTGCTCGGCGTGTAATACGTAGTCGTATTCATAAGTGCGTCACGTGTTTTAAGGTAAACCCCAAGTCGGTGTGCCCTCAGATGGCAGACCTCCCATCGGACCGTGTTCGAGTCGGTCGGGTCTTCGAACGAGTCGCCACAGATTATGGTGGTCCCTTTACTATGCGAGCAAATAAAATAAGAAACTCTAAAACCTTTAAGGCCTACTTATGCATATTTGTCTGTCTGGCCACGAAGGCAGTCCATCTAGAAGTTGTGTCGGACCTCTCAACTGAGGGATTTCTTGCAGCCTTCTCGAGGTTCTCATCCCGTAGAGGACTTCCGACGTTTATTCGATCAGATTGCGGCACGATCAATTATGTAGGGAGTAGCAGACATCTCAATGAAGTTGATAAGTACCTCTCAAGTTCAGCAGTGCAGGAGGTATTGTCAAACAAAGCCAGCCAGCGTGGTATCACTTGGCATTTTAATGCTCCAAGTTACCCAAACAGCGGAGGATTGTTTGAAGCCGGAATCAAGGTGGCTAAAACCTTACTGAAGAGAGTAATTGGAGAGCAGATATTAACTTTAGAAGAGTTCATGACGGTTTGTGCGGAAGTAGAGGCAGTCATGAATTCAAGACCTTTAACGTCTCTGTCGGAGGACGCCTCAGAGTGGAATGTACTAACTCCAGGCCATTTTTTAATAGGTCAACCTCTTGTAGCCGTTCCTGAAAAACGTATGGATGACGTGCACGTTTCTAGACTTACACGTTACCAATTAATTAAGTCGATTTCCCAATCATTCTGGAACAGGTGGCAGCGAGAGTATCTGCATACTCTCCAGCAGAGATCTAAATGGCTTAAGGCCACGATTCCTCCAAATGTCGGAGATCTTGTTGTCATACGAGAGGACAACATGCCACCCTTGCAGTGGCGATTGGGTAGAATATCGAAGCTTGTCTCCTCTCAGGACGGAGTCACTCGTGTGGTTGAATTAAAGACACCTAGTGGCATCTTGATGAGACCAGTTTCGAAGCTATGCCCACTTCCTTGTCAAAATGACAATGATTTGTAAAGTTTAAGTTTTCCTTTATTTTGTATTAGTTAGGTATACTTTTTTTTACCTTTTTTGTTTATCTTATTTTTTGCTTATCTTATTTTTTTTGCTTGTATGAAGGTCGTACCTTCACATGACCATTAAGTTTGGGGATTTGTTTGCTATATGTCTCCAAATTTATGTATTTTTTTTATATTTCGTTATGTGTTTGTCATATAGTTTTAGAAGAGCCGTGGTATACATACCAGGCCTCTTCGGAGGGGAGGATGTTCGGTAAATGTGGCAACACTTCCAACCTTTTCCGATCCCTGAAATATTGTTACCTACATAGGAACAAAAACAATCGTCAATACTCTCTCGTCGTGTGTGAACGCATTGCACTGTGACAGAAAGTTATATAGTCGACTCAAGAGAAAATATACATATTTTCTACCTTTTCGCATCAATCATCGAAACAACGCGCCGTGCGCTCTTTTGAATTCCTGTACCGTGTTCAGAGGAAGTTTTAAAGTGTAATTCAGTGTTGTGTCATAGAGGTTGGTGTAGTGCCCTCCGTGAAGACACTACACAAGACGAAGGAAGAAGGCTGCCAAGGTAGGTGCAATATTTTCCCTTCTCTCTATACGCAACACAATTCACATTAGTCGTTATTTTCTATAGAAAAACGATGTGGTCTGGAACCAAAACGTCAAAAATCCCCCCTGAAAAATGACTCACATTCGATTCATACAAAATTTGCTAGCTACGACATCTAGTGTATTATATGAAAACCTATGGTTAACACCAATGTATGTATGTTTTTGGTATTTTGTAAGCGAATTTTCTTTCGTTGTCTTAACCCCAATAAAATACTCGGGGTTAAACTAAGTAGTATGTACATAGGTACCTTACATAGCAAGTACCTACTTATTATGTAATGTCTGATTTTGTGTATTCAAAATCAGAGTGAATCTTACTTTCTTTTGTTTTCTATCTCTTATGAAAAATAATTCAATAACAATACTTATGTCAAATATTTTGTGTTAAATATAAAAGTCAATTAAACATGTCTAAATGAATAATTAATCTGAATAAATCAAGACGAACATGTATGTTGATGGGTATGTGACAGGATAGAAAGATGAGGAATTTGGTTCTCTGGATGTCCCGTGAGGGAATGTATTTGTGTTTTATATAAATATCAGCTACAATAAAAGCCTTGACATGAAGGTACAAATTCATTGATTTTTATCACACAACTGCTGTATTTTGATTTTTATTCATATTGACATGATTTTAATGTGCTTAAGATTTGATAAATAAGACTTATATGCTACATTATTATTATTATTATTAGAGTATTCTTATGCACTTCGACCCTTAGGATCTTTTGCGCTCCCCCCTACTACCTTACCGGGTTTCCTGTTACAGCATCCCCTCGAGTCCTAGCCCTCTTAGGAAGTTTAGGATCCGCATGGGATTCAATGAGGGTATGGATCCAATGTCCATTTGGGGCCTGCCCAAGGTCCTCATTCTAACTTGTGTCACAGCAACACACTGCACGAGGAGGTGGTGTGGCGTTTCCGCCCCCTCCCTACAGAATCTGCATGTTCCGTCTTTTTCTAGTCCCATTTTCCGCAGATGTTCCCCAAGTCTACAATGGCCTGTGAGGAACCCTGTCATAGTTTTTAGGGCTTTCCTGCCGAGGCTCAAACATGTTCTGGACCTTTTTCGGCCATAATTACCGAGCAGGTCCTTAGCCTGCCTGAGCCCCGGGAGTTCAATCCAGTAGCTAGATCTCACTTTCTCCGTAATTCTCTTTACTTCTGCCTGAAAATATGAATTTCCTAGGCCGCAGAATGGCTCTGGTCCTATGGTCCTATCAGATGCTCTCTGGCACCCTTCCTGGCGAGTCTATCAGCTCTCTCGTTTCCTTCGACGCCCATATATGCCCTGGTACCCAGAGCAAGGAGACCTTATTATTCTTGCCTAGTTCATTGAGTTTTGTTAGGCATTCCCAAACCATTTTTGAGTCAATGTTTGGGGAATTCAATGCCATGATGGCTGCTTGACTGTCAGACAGAATAGCAATTACCTGCCTATTGTATCTTCTGTCGAGGTTGAACTGAGCACATCTCTCAATTGCGTGAACTTCCGCTTGAAAGACACTAGGGAGTTTGCCCATTGCTTCAGAATATTCTGTCCTTGGTCCATACACTCCTGCTCCAGTTCTCTCATCTGTTTTAGATCCATCGGTATACCATTTAATAGTATTTTCCCTGAGTGATCGGATGGTGTGGTTGTTCCAATCATTTCTCGTGTTCAGCTTGATATCAAATTTCTTTTCGAGACTGAACTTCTTGACCATTTTGTCTCCTGGTAGGTCGATTAGGTGTGTGCAATTAGGCAAAGCTAGCTCAGCATGCCCACCCTTTATTGGCCCTTTTTTGTACAGTCTGAGGTAGGCCTTTGTTGCGACTTCCTCCACTACTTTGTGGAGTGGAGTGAGGTCTAGGATGACCTCCATTGCCGCACTCGGACATGTCCTTATAACGCCTGTTATACATAAGCAGGCTAGCCTTTGCAACTTCTCGAGTGATTTCCTCGTTGTTTTAAGCTTGGTTCTGCTTGACCATACTATTGCACCATAGGTGATGATAGGTCTTACTATTGCAGTTTACATCCATAGTAGGATCTTTAGGTGACATCCCCATTTTTTTCCTGCAATTCTTCTACATATCATTATAGCTGATTTCGCTTTGCTGATTTTTTCTTCAACATGCTTCTACAGCAAACTTTTTATCTAGTATCACTCCTAGATATTTTGTGTGGTCTCTCCATTCAATATCTTCTCCATTTATCTGGATATTCTTTATATTGTGGAGATTTCTTTTATTGGTAAATGGTATTAGTGTGGTTTTCCCTGAATTTAGATTTAGGCCCACAGATAAACACCATTCTTTGGTGATTTTGAGGGCATCCTGCATTAGGAGACACAGTGTTTCCTCAAATTTACCTCTGATTAGGATGACGATGTCGTCGGCATAACCGTTTACGTGATATCCACGCTCGGTCAGCCGCCTCAACAGCTCGTCAACGACCAGACTCCAGATCAGTGGTGACAGTACTCCTCACTGTGGGCATCCCTTTGTGGTGCTAACCTGGATGGTTTTTCCACTAGTGTTTGCCGCCACTGTTCTTGTTGTTAGCATATTGTTAATCCATCTGTCCACTTCTTTCCTAGCTAGAGCGTCCTCAACTGCCTTGTGTGAGGTGTTGTCGAAGGCGCCCTCTATATCCAGAAAGGAGCATAGAGCTATCTCTTTTTCATCAAGTGATTTCTGTATTACCTCTGTAAGCTCAAATAGAGCGGTTTCTGTTGATTTGCCCGCTCTATAGGCATGTTGGTTCTTATGCAGAGGTGCCTTGTCCAGAATTTCACTAGGTATATAGTTGTCCACCATCTTATCCAAGGTTTTTAGTAAGAACGATGTGAGGCAGATGGGTCTGTAGGACTTCGGTAGGGTCGTGTCCTTCTTACCATTCTTTGGTATGAAGATGACTCTTGCAATCCGCCAGGCTTGGGTAATATGTCCCAATGCTAGGCTACATCTATATATCCTTAGTAGGTGAGCGTGCATTTCCTGTGGCCCTCTTTGTAGTAGGGCAGGAAATACACCATCTGTACCGGGTGATTTATACGGCTGAAAGGTGTCAATTGCCCATTTCAGTCGCTGTAGTGTACAGATAGTTTTACTTACCTCCCAATTTCTTTTGTTCGATCTACAGTGCATTGTCTGTAGTTCCTCTGTCTTGACAGGCTCACTTCCAGAGAAGTGGGTTTCCAGAAGTAGAAGGGCCCTTTGCACTTCATCTTCTGTGTAGCTGTCATCTGGTTTCTTAAGAGTCATGGGACCTTGTATTCTTCCTCTTGCCATTGCTTTGTGTAGCCTGGCTGCTATGGGAGTTTCTGTGATGTTTTCACAAAACTCTCGAAAGCTCTTCCTTTTAGCTTTTCTTATTTCTTTGTTGTAGTTGGTTAATGCCTCCCTGTAAGCCTGCCACTCTCCGTTATTTTTGGCTCTGTGAAAGAGTCGACGTACGGATGTTCTCAATTGTGACAAGTAATTGTTCCACCAGGGAGTATCCCTACAGTTAACTTTTTGTTTAATAGGGCAGCTGGATTCATATGAATCTATTATTGCTTCAGTTAATGAGTCCACTGCTCTTTCTAATCCTAAATGATTCCTTGCCCTTGAATCGACCGTTACAAGGTTATACTTTAGATTGGTGTCATATTTATCCCAATCTGTTTTCTTTGGGTTCCTTGTGTAGGTTACTGTGGTTGACAGTCCCTCCACATCGAACCTTATGATTCTTTGATCCGAGAGCGAGGGCTCGTTTGATACTCGCCATGGTAGGACTTATGCTCGTACTTGCAAGTGTTATGTCCAGTACCTCCTGTCTTGCCCTTGTCACAAAAGTGGGGGTGTTTCCCACGTTAAGGATTTCAAGGTTTTCTTTCAGGATAAATTCTAATAGTTCATCTCCTCTTTTGTTTGTGTCACTACTTCCCCATATGGTGTTATGTGCATTGGCATCACATCCGAGGAGGAGTGGCAAGTTATTTTTGCCACAGAAGTCAGCCAGTTTCTGCACTTCCATTGGTGGCATCAGCCTATCTCCTGCAAGATAAGCTGATGCAATAACTATATCGCGATGTAAATTGCCAATGGGCATGATGACTAATTTTGAAAAACTATCTCACGATGTTTTTACGCATTCACTGTTTTCAAATATATATACATTTCTACATAAAATAAAGGTTTAGTAGCAAAAATCGCCATTTTAAAATCAAATTTGACATTTACGCCAAAAAACGCTTGTAGTATCATGGCGGCTGCCGACCCTGACGGTGACGTCACGATATCGTAAACTGCATTTCACTACTATATGTATTATATGTATTCTAAGACGATTTGTGTATTTATAATCAAATCAAAAGTGCATAAGTGTTGTGCGGTCCTGAAATGTACAAACACGACGAAAAAAACACCCACTGAGGTATTTGTTTTCGTCCCACGCGAAAAAAAAGAGAAATAAGTGATTAAATTTCGCACGGAGGTGTATTTTATTAAGTATTAAATTTCGCACATAGGTGTATTTTATTAAAGATTAAATTTCGCACATAAGTGTATTTTATTAAGTACGCGTTTACAATAAAGTACAGTATTTGTTCCCCCACGTTTAGGTCTCAATAATATAATATTTACCATTATTTAGGCAATAAGCAATTAAAGAACTTCATTAATGTCCAAACGTCAAAATAGGCCATCATACGTTTCCCGCGTATGTTTTTAGCTTATGAAACACATAATGTAGAGAGAAGAAGGAGCATACATATTTTATCGATTTTCGAGATGTAAGTTGTATTTAAATTACAGATAAATAAAGTACTTATATGTACTTATTATTAAGTTTTTACGTTTCGAAATTCTGATGAGCAAAATTCTTTGTTCGACGCAAAGAAATATCCGACCATCAAAAGTTCCATTCTAGGTAAGACAGGCAGAAGAAATGACTACTATGGCTGCTGTTGCTAAAAATAACGATAGCAGATAAATATAGCTCGTTATGAACACAATACAAATAACGAGCGCTATGTAATAATTCGTATGCTGCTAAAATTGTAACGATATTTTAAAACGCATGCTTCGCGTAATCGCCGTCGTTTCGCGAATCGCTTCATTGCATGAAAAAAATATAGCTTGCTAGTTTAGTTTGGCAGTGACCAGCATCATAACGTGTCGAACGTTCGTCAGCTCACCATCGCATGACCAAATTGTAGAATACTAAAACTAAATTAGTTTACCATACGTTGCGAGCGTTCATTATTTATTTATTTATTCAATAAGAACTAAGTTACATACAAAATACAGTTAACATAGGCCCGATATTACAGTCGGCCCTCAACTCATTGAGTTTGTTAAACTCAAGATTAATGTTAAGGGGAGATTGAATTCATTTCCGTATTACAGTGCAATATGACATGTCAGTTACTAAATCTTCAATTATAGACATATTTCACTTTTTCTGTGGTTATTATCTGTCAAATTTAAATAACCTCAAATAATACGAAATACAAAACGGGACGCAATGACTTTAAATACCATTGTTTTATTATCCAACATGGTATTTTTTTTTTTACCAAAATAATGCTTTTAAATGCCCATGTTCGTTTCAATACGGCTGCCAGTTTGTTTTGTTGTGTGGCGCCACCGTCGATACAACTAACGCCTTTAGTGATACAACACTGAAACTACACACGTTGCCTAACGCCTCTAGTGATAGAAACTGAAACTACACGAGTTGCCTAGCAAATGACAGTTGACTCACATTTAAGTACTTAATCTGCCAGAAACGTTGAGTTAAATATTTGTCGTTTTAGTGACTATTTGATGGAAGATTAGGCCTAAACGGACACTGTAATACGCTATATTTTTGTAAAACTTGAGTTTAGCTCTTAAACTGACACTGTAATACCGGCCCATAGTGTCCCCCGATAGGTAGGCGAGTATCTAGGTAAATTGAAACTATTTGCTTAGATGAATCATTGTTCCATTGCTATTTTATTGTTTTGTTTTAGTTTTAAGTACCTAATTAAAATATTAATATATCGATAACACCAAAATAAACATAGTCCAGACCGACAATTAATCTCATATATTGTATTGAAGACTATCAGAAGAATTGACGCGACCATACTACGACGTCGTGCGCTCTGATTGTTTTTTCTCATAAAATGGCGGACTAACACATTTTGTATTTTTATATTTATATTATTATTATTCACTCCTTTAAAATGAAAATAAGTACATTTTTAAATCTTTATAACCTATTTTATTTTTTAAAATCATAATTTCAATGATTTTTTTCTTACAGTCATCACACCTATTACATTACATTCTATTTTTTTTAATATATTAACCATAATATGTATATGAATCATAACAATTATCCCATGTATATCTTATCATATTCTGATCTACTAGATTCATCATAATACATTGTGTATTTCCATTTCAACCTCATATAACACTGTACAACTCCCACAAACATCATCATTACTGTACATAACAAAATCAAAGAAACAATATAATAACATCATTTTATTTTATAATCAAGCAATGAAAGCCACCAAGTTATTTATTTCTGAAAAAGTTAAATAATCTCCACCACGTTACAATACTCGGTGCGTGTTATGACAGATGCGTCAACGATTCAATAGAGCGGATAGCGATATTATTTGGTTTATTGTCCCAAATAAACCAAATAAATCAATAAATAAAAATAGCATGTTAAAAATAAGTAGCATATTCCATATAGCTTGTTATGAAAAAAATAGCCAATTCGAACACTACAATTGACAGTAACAATATGATGACGTCATGCGCTCTGATTGGTGTTTCACATAAAATGGCGGACTAACATATTTTGTATTTTTATTTTAATAATATTAATATTATTCGCTCTTTTAAAATGAAAATAAATATTTTTTTTCAAATCTTTATAACATATTTTATTTTATAAAATCATAATTTCAATGATTTTTTCTTACAGTCATCACGCCTATTTCGATGCAAGCTCGAACTGGCACCAAGTCTCGCGATATAAACTCTGACAGTGTAATATATTTAACCTTATCCCTTATCAGGATGCATGCTCTGGGGCGATCCTCTCTGGTGTCCCATATTGCTTTTGCATCTTAACTTGGAAGGCCTCTAATTTGCCTTTTAAAGAACCAGGGTTCTTGTATTAATACAATGCTTAGTTCAGCTTTTGTGAACATATCTGCGATAACCGCCGATGCTCCTCTCGCGTGGTGCAGATTCACCTGACCTATCTTGGTGTTTGAGGTCACTACTGGGTATGTCATATGTAGGTGAGTTGAAGGATACCTCACTCAGAGAGTCGAGACTTCTATTCCTCTTCCGAGGACAGGGTAACCTACAATCAGCTAATAGGAGAGCAACAGACGTATCCATTGGAGACATCCCTCGCTCCCCCCCCCCCCCCCCCCCCCCCGCTGTGAGTAAAGAGCCATCCCCCTTAGATGTGGAGGGACGGGCGTAGTCACCGCCGTCCTTGGAGGTGGATGGGCGAGTGAGACAGTCCTCGACATCCATCATCTCAGAGCTTGCCTCCCCAGGGATGGCAGGATGGGTACCATCCATACCCTCCCTGGAAGTGGAGGGATAGACTCTTTCCTCCGGGGTCTCATCTATCGGATGGACCATTAAAGTCCCAGCCTCCGCTGGGGCGGAAGAAGGGGGAAGAGGAGTCTTCCCCTTGCCTTCTACCTTCTTACGTAGGCCCTGGACAGGGATTCTCCCGAACCTGTAGAATATGGTGTAGCCCATCCCCTTTATGATGTTGCAGGAGTCCCCATCCATTCCCACGAGGAGTACTCGGCCGGTGCCCTTGACCCTACTGCTGTGCACCTTCCAAGTAGTGGCATTTAGCCCTTCATTCTGCCTGCTGATCATGCTCAGCAGGCATTGGGTGTCCATCGTAGAGCACTTGGGGATGAATATTGTGGCACTGTGCGCCTTGGGGATTTCTTCCCCAGGACACACCGCCAGTTCTACTCCTTCGATCCCAATTTCTCAGCTTAGTGACTGTGTGAACCAGCCACTCTGCTGTGCCCTTGTTGAGGCACTCTAGGACGAGCATGATAGGGCGGAACTTTATGCTCTTAAACTGTAGCATAGCGGTCGGCAAGACCGATGGCTGAGCCAGTTCCCCCGCAATGATGTCCTCTAATAATGAGAGGTCATTGCTACTTAGTTGGATCCTTGGGTACTCTTTAGGGAGTACAGCCATTCTTATTATACTGGCAGCGCCAGCATACCTAATTGGTGGCTGGCCCAACTAGCTCAGTTCTTGCCTGAGCTTGTACAGGAGCCTTTCTCCTCTTAGAGTCTGACCCCTTTGGAGGAGTGATGACTCTTTTTGCACCTCAAGTAGGCTGGGGATTACCCAGCCTCCTCTCAAGTGCCTTCTTCCTTGCTTCATGAGGTGTTAGACCCTCAGCAAGGAAGCGGAGATACCACTTTGTCCCAGCTCCACTGAGGCCTTTTCCCAGTGGATCATCCATGCCTCCGTGGCTTTCCGTACATGCGTTCGTGGCTTTCCGTACAACACCCTGCTTCTGGGGTATCCCCAGAGGGCGGGTGGATGTCTTGGGCTTCTGGAGGCTGTGCTCCATTGGTCCAGACAGCATGGTTGCCTGCTTCTGGGGTATTCCCAGAGAGCAGGCAAATGCCTCGGGCCTCTGGATGCTGTGCTCCATTGGTCCAGACAGCATGGTCACCTGCCTCTGAGGTACTCCCAGAGAGCAGGTGAATGCCTCGGGTTTCTGGAGGCTATGTTCCATTGCCCTAGACTGCAGGTTTACCTGCTTCTGGGGTATTCCCAGAGAGCAGGTAGGCATCTCAGGTTTTAGGAGGCTATGCTCTATTGACCCAGATTGCTTTGTTACCTGTAACTGAGGGTTACTCAGAAAGCAGGCAGGCACTCCAGGTTTCTGAAGACCCGTCTGTTTGTGTAGTTTTTGTTGTTGTTTTTTTTTATTCTTTCTCATTTTTGTTCCCACAAGCATCTAGGGAAATGGGGATCGACTGCATCAGAGCCCTGAATGATGCAGTAAGGCTAGTTATTCCAGGAGGTCGCCCGGTATCCTGGAAGCTCCGTTAGCGACACCATATAGCCCTGGTATCATTCAGCCCTTGGCACGGGTCGCCTAACACCTTGGCTTGGGCTGGGATTGTGTGGATATAGGAAGTTGTGGAGATGTGGGAGATCTGGTATGGGAGAGCATTATCCGTGACGTGGAAGAGGGATAAGATAAAATGCTCAGCTCAGGTACCCCGGGTTCGCCATGCCCGTGACATACCGGTAAGGCAAGTCCCCTGGGGGATAATATGCTACATACCTCAGAATATATATGATACAGATACCTAGTCAGAGCAATGAATGTATGCCAACTAAAACTACAATGAAACAGACGAATTTCTAGTATACGTACACCTAACGATATGCACACCTTCATAAAACGTAGACCAACCGATCTACCGCCTCACACACACATGTAAAAAAAACTTTTCATACATTTGAATTCGAAATTTGTACTACACGCGGCTTCTGTACATTATAATTCTATGCTACATACATACCATCACCTTCGTAGCTCAGATGTTTAGGTATCTGACTTCTGATCCAAAGGTCCCAGGTTCGATTCCCAGTGGAGACACATTTTTTAATTGTGTTTTCAGTCTAGATCTATGAGACGATTAGTATCTTAAGACTCCAGAATGTGGCAACTTGTTATTGGGTGTGTATAATTATTTGATTTAGTACCTGTTATTTGCCCAAGAAGCTAGAGAACACCAAATGCCAGACTCTTCTATCTTGACATACGTGTTTTGTGACATTAACATCCATACATCACATCATACAAGCTCTTGTTATTATTCTTACTTTGTAAATTACCATCTTTCCAATTACACTACAGGGGCTCCATTGGAGCTAAGGTGAAACTCGCCTCAAAAAAATCGAGCATCTATATCTTTTTATATAAAAATAGATGTAAGTATATTTGTTTGTATGTTGCCGATGGACTCCCAAACCATCCATCCGATAGCGATGAAACTTTAGAAATTTGTTCAGCTCATACCGGACAAGGTTTTTGCATTATAATTTATTTTTTCAATATCTTACACAGTTTTTTTTTTATTATACACTCGATCTATCAAAAACCGTAAGAGGGAGGGGCGGGCGGGTGGCGGGGAATTGTGCGCCGCTTCATGCAATTTTAGTCACCACTATGGAGCGCTTCACGGGACAACAGCGTGCTTTTTGTGTGAAACAATTTTACAAAAACATACAATATCTCACACAAGAATTTATGAAAAATGATCTGTTTGCGTTGGAATTAAATTTTAGAGATTTGTTCAGCGCATAACAGAAAATGTATTTTAAGCTCAATTTATTTGACATCTCGCACAAAATTTTTGATAATTGATCTATGGTATTGCAAGAAAATTTTAAATTAAAAAAAATAACATATAAAGAAATAAATCAAAGAATGAATGAATAAATAAATAAACACATAGTTAATAAAGAAATAAAAAAAATCTTTTTATAAAAAAGGATTTTGATATATTTGTTTGCCTTAATCAATTGGTTAATAATTAAATAAATATAATAATAATAATGAATGCATCCTTGCACCCTGCGCAAGTGGCGAATTAATTGCCATATGGCAATTTCTATACTATACATAAAATTGGATGGTAAATTGTTTGAACAAATAAATAAGGAAAAATCCTACACATATCTATACATAGAATGGAGACGTGACTGAATAGGGATGGAAGGGAATGAAAAGACGGTATAATAATTAGCAATTCTAGATAAGAATGTTAAAAAATTCAAATAAAACATACAAATCAAATATTTTTATATATTTAACGCATTTTTATATAGAAATAATTAAAAAGGCAGGACGTCTGCCGGGTTTTACTAGTATTATATAAAGCGCGTAGGTATTTTTCAAAAATTCAATTTTTTTTTTTTACACCCACTTATTGAACGCCCAATTATTGAATATGGTAGTCACCTCTGGAGTGGCACCCCCCAATACCTACTGAATACCCTCGATGCTGTATTTTGCAACAGAATAGAAGGAGGTATTTAAGTATATCGAATGAATGTAGGGCAAAGAAAATAGATTTGCTGACATGTGATACCTGTTCATGCCACGAAAGGTGAAACCATGAATATTCCGAGATCTTTTACAACCTTGGTATAATGAATGCATTGATTATTGATATACAGCAGTGGGAGTTGCAAATTCCTTATAGATGACAGCGGACATTATTGTTTATTCTGCGTTATATATCCAGTTACTTAGGAAATAGCATACGAGGTATGGGTCTTTAATTGTTTATTCTGCGTTATACTTAGGAAATAGCAACCGAGGTATGTGTCTATAATTGTCTATACTGCGTTATATATCCAGTTACTTAGGAAATAGCAACCGAGGTATGTGTCTATAATTGTCTATACTGCGTTATATATCCAGTTACTTAGGAAATAGCAACCGAGGTATGTGTCTATAATTGTCTATACTGCGTTATATATCCAGTTACTTAGGAAATAGCAACCGAGGTATGTGTCTATAATTGTCTATACTGCGTTATATATCCAGTTACTTAGGAAATAGCAACCGAGGTATGTGTCTATAATTGTCTATACTGCGTTATATATCCAGTTACTTAGGAAATAGCAACCGAGGTATGTGTCTATAATTGTCTATACTGCGTTATATATCCAGTTACTTAGGAAATAGCAACCGAGGTATGTGTCTATAATTGTCTATACTGCGTTATATATCCAGTTACTTAGGAAATAGCAACCGAGGTATGTGTCTATAATTGTCTATACTGCGTTATATATCCAGTTACTTAGGAAATAGCAACCGAGGTATGTGTCTATAATTGTCTATACTGCGTCATATATCCAGTTACTTAGGAAATAGCAACCGAGGTATGTGTCTATAATTGTCTATACTGCGTTATATATCCAGTTACTTAGGAAATAGCAACCGAGGTATGTGTCTATAATTGTCTATACTGCGTTATATATCCAGTTACTTAGGAAATAGCAACCGAGGTATGTGTCTATAATTGTCTATACTGCGTTATATATCCAGTTACTTAGGAAATAGCAACCGAGGTATGTGTCTATAATTGTCTATACTGCGTTATATATCCAGTTACTTAGGAAATAGCAACCGAGGTATGTGTCTATAATTGTCTATACTGCGTTATATATCCAGTTACTTAGGAAATAGCAACCGAGGTATGTGTCTATAATTGTCTATACTGCGTTATATATCCAGTTACTTAGGAAATAGCAACCGAGGTATGTGTCTATAATTGTCTATACTGCGTTATATATCCAGTTACTTAGGAAATAGCAACCGAGGTATGTGTCTATAATTGTCTATACTGCGTCATATATCCAGTTACTTAGGAAATAGCAACCGAGGTATGTGTCTATAATTGTCTATACTGCGTTATATATCCAGTTACTTAGGAAATAGCAACCGAGGTATGTGTCTATTATTGTATGATCTTATCATTTAATGTAGTCGTGTGTGCTCTTTCTTGGTGACATTGTAAGAATTTATTAAACTGTACCGTTTTTGTAGAGTGTTGTGTCTATATAAAAAATGTCATTGGGCTACTTGAAGTAGGTAGACTTCAAAATGAAATAAATTTTCTTCTTCTTCATTTAGTAGACCTAGTTGGTCTCTTCTTCAGAAACTATGCCTCCTGGGATGACGAAGTCCAACTATCCTTCCATCTCTTGGGTGGTCTACCGGGTAGGCGGCGGCCAGAAGGAATTTCATTCGCTGCTATATATACAAGTCTGTCACTGTCCATCCTGGCCTCCAATGAAATAAATGTTTAAATAATTTAGCTAATGTCTTTCTGATTTCTTTTCTTTGATTTCTTTGATAACATGTATGTTGTTTTTTAAAATTATAAAATGTAATAACTATACAAAATATACTTGTGATTGCTTCGGAACAGAATCTTGTCTATCGAAGTAGTTATCTTTAACCTCCCTAGCAACAGAGCGTACATGATACGCACATTTCGATCGCTCCATTCTGCGCTAACCCGTATCACGTACGTGCATTGGAAAAAAATATGTTTTAAAATTATTTAATCAGTACCTGATACGCTATGGCGAAAATACATCATGATTTCATCATAGCAGGTAGTTTGTCGAGGCGTACGGATGTGTTGTCAGGGTTTTGGGTCTGTTTCCTAGCAACCAGTAGTAAAGGCAGGGGCGCGTAATTTGTAAGAAAAAAAATATGTTTATTTTTTACCTGCTCTTCGAAAATTTATTCTGTAGGTAGGGAGGTTTATATATTATGCTAGTAATATTTTGATCTAAAAAACTTTATATATGTTATAAAACTTATTCGATCATACCAAAAAAATCACTAATAATTAAAACTTATCGATTTCCTTTTAAATGACTACGAATAACGTGTCTTCTGAGGTTACTCTTCAGCGCAAACTTTTTCTCGCAGAATTCACAGTTTAAGTTTTTCACAGTATTCTTGTGGGACATTATATGCGCAGTTAATGATTTTCTGGTTTTAAGAGCCTTCCCGCAGATTTCACATGAATGTCGTTTGACACCTGAAAAATAATATGAAATCATTAACAATAGATGCATGTATTTAACGTTAATATGTTTTTATTTCTCTTAAGAACTGTTTGGTATACATGCTCAGAGTTGGTAAACATTTAAAAATTATTTCGGACTATATACCTACACTGTTTTATAGAGCCAACAAAACTGAGTAAGAGTAAATCGAATATATTTTTTAATTGCATATACACAAACATTGCTTATTTTTCCCTGCCGGGAGTCACATGATATTTTTATTGTAAAATATATCATTTAAGTTTATTGTTAAAATATCATTTGACTCCCGACAGGGAAAAAATCCAATGTTTGCGTATATGCAATTAAAAAATATATTCCATTTACACACACATTGGTACAATTAGGTAAACAAGCCAAAAATTAAATAATATTCTGGCGCAGTTCAGGGATGACATCTGTGCGAGACACCGTTACCTCATTTATAAGGACTGTTGCTTTCATTGTTTACAAATAAACTAATTTCTCAATAGATGGCGTTACAAAAAAGGTTTCTTCGTTACTTTTTTTTTTTTAGTAAGGCAGCCAGTCCCTATACAGGACTATTTGTGCCAAAGACGTTGATCAATGTGTATATGCAGTCAATAGTACAACTCCAGTGAGTGTGAAAAATATTTATTCATTACTTCATATATGGCAATAGTATGATTCCTTATTTTCAGGTGAATTGTTACACATTATTCAAATATATAGAACTTTCAAAAATTACATTGATAAGGGAACTCAATAAGAAGGCATAATTGGTGAACATTGCACAAGCGCAGAAAGTGATCACGTAAACCAGCCGATGACGATGTTAAAAAGTTTGTGAATAAAAATATGAGTAAGAGTTCTTATGGAATGAACTTGCATCATTATATAGTGCTATAATAATCAATATTATTATTAATTTTGATTAGTAAAGAAATGGTTGGATAAATATATCTATACAGCAACACAACTGTAGTAGTGAATTTGAGTCCACATTGCCATAAAAATTAAGGCTACGACTCAACCATAGACGAAAACCAAAAATAACCACAGAAAACGCAGATAAATCAAGTTATAAAAATATTTACCTTTGTTTATACTTTGTTATAATTATAGATCTTGATGAAAAAATGATTTATAAAATTAAGTAAATGTAATAAGATGCCAATATTATTTATTTTTTCTTCAAGTTGATTTCCATGATGCATTTTTATGACCATTGAAAAAATGACAAAGGTAAATATTTTTGTATTTTGATTTATCTGCGATTTCTATGGTTATAAATGACCTAAAAACATAGACGACGTCAGAAAATTTGTCGTGTAAATAGACACTTCTTGGCGGGAAAACGCTTTTCCCGCCAATTCCGGTCGTAAAAATAGTGGCACCGAAAATTAATTTGATATGTTAAAATGCAACAGAGTGTGCAGAAGTTTCAATAGAAAATGTGGAGATTTAGACCCTTCCCCTACAAGTCAGAACCTATAAGAGAATACTGGTTAGATTCTCGACTTTTGGAGCTACAACCATTTAAAATTCATGTAAGGTTACACATACACCATTGTCACCTTAAGGCCCTTGTTTACCCTGGGTATACAGATGTAAAAATGCACGCTAAATTACCTTCTAATGTATGAAACACGAAAAAATATTGTATATCACCTGATATGTGAGCGGTCCAATTAAGTGGAAAGCACTGCCTCCAAATGTTTGCAGTGCTCAAAGCAAGAGCACTTTCACTAAAGGACTAAAAACAGCTTTGTTTCGTAGAGCAGCACATAACTAAACTCTCAGAGCCCTTGAAATGATCTCTTGAATCATTAAACGGCGCTACATAAATTATTATTATTATGTGATATACATCGTGAAGAAAAGGTAAAATTTAGAGTTTTTTTTTAAATAGCAAGAATAGTAGTAAAAATATTATAATATTAAAAAACTCATCCGGTAGATTTTCATATTCTCTTTCGATTGAAGTAAAAATCTACTTCATAGGCTTTGTTGTTGTTTAGTTACATTCAATAAAAAAATAAAAAAGGGTTTTTAATAAAACTAATTTTACAACAAAAGTATTGAACAAATTAAAATTTGACACCTTGGGCTGCCAGCTTCTTCTTTATCCCCCACCACCTCGCTCCCAGTGGTCTGCCTCTTCCTCGTGGCTTAGAGGGGATATTGAGCACAGTTCTGACGCAGTACACGTCTGTGTGTATTATCAAAAAATATACACTCGGTGTGTAGCTGCATTCTCAGAGCTATTTGCTATTGCAAAAAGTCATACCTGGGTCGTTTGCAAATTTAGTGAAGCTAATCTTTTTCCTCAAGAAAAAAAATCCTTTATAATTAATTAAGTCAAAACCTCATTTTTTTAACATAAATCGCAGTAAAAAAAAACATTTACTTAAAACAATAATAATCTTAAATCTATTTTTCCACTTTTTTAAAATTAACAATGGGAATTCCTCATAACAAGTTGTTTTCCCTACAAACTCAATGTGTCCCAGATGTAACAAGTTGTTTTCCCTACAAACTCAATGTGTCCCAGATGTAACAAGTTGTTTTCCTTACAAACTCAACGTGTCCCAGACGTAACAAGTTGTTTGAGCATTTAGAAAATATTGACATGTGATATCATATGAGGAAATTTTATGTTATCTATGGAAAGCTAATCAGTCCTAAGTTCAAGCTCTGAACACTCTAATATCAATATGAAATCAAAGAAACTCAACATTGCCAAACATAAAAAAATTCTCTTGTTACATATATTTTTCATACAAAAATCCATTGTTACGAATATAATTTTTCAACCGTTGAATATGTTTCTTTTAACATTGACCAACTTTGAATACAATTTTATGAAATTCTTGGTGTTGTATAGATAGTTGAAACAAAATTAAAATATCTCTAATTTCCAGGTTGTGAGAGCATTTTTTCAATTTTAACAGATGAAATCATAGAGAAACATTGAGAAAAAATGAACTGTTGTCTGTGGAAAACTAATCAGTTCTAAGTTTATGGACTTTACATACATGATATCAATATGAAGTCACTCGGACTTATAGTTTGGGGTGCAGAGAGAACACAAAAAAAAAAAGTAAATGATGAATTCATAGAGAAGAAATCAAAAGTTGTCTATGGAAAACTAATCAGCTCTAGGTCTATGCACTTTACACATATGATGTTAATATGAAGTCGATCGGACTTATAGTTTGGGCTGTAGAGAGGACACAAAAAGGATAATCCGAACGCCGTATGCCATACATACAAACACATCACGACGAAACTCACAGTGTGCACTCTCTAAATGATACCCATTAAGAAATTGATGTAAAAAAATACGCTTAAAAATTGTGAAATCATAACTCTCCACTATTCTATAGTGTGGAGAGTAAAAATGAGGTTTTGACGTAGTTGATTTAAAAAGATTTTTTTCTTGAGGGACAAGATTAGTTGCACTAAATTAGTTTGCTAACGACCCATCTATAAAAGTCAAAAGATAAAATATATCATATATACCTGTATGAATATACATGTGATCCTTGACATCTCTCAGTGTGTAGAAACTCTTGTCACATTCTGAACACGGGTGAGATTTTAGCTTCAAATGTTTCCTTCTCAAATGATCCTTCATTTCAAATGGACTGAAAAACTTTTTTCCACACTCAGGACACGGATACATCTCACTCTCTACTCCGTGGACATTGAGAAGATGCTTCTTCTTAACGACAACACCTCGAAACCGTTCATCACACAAATAACATGTGAATTCGATGACTCCCTGATGCCTGATTCTGACGTGGATCTTCAATGCGCTTTTCGTATGATACCATTTATCGCACTGTTTGCAATTGAATCGTATGTCTAAATGTTTGTTCATGTGGTTGTCCAATGATCTCATCTCTTTGAATCCCTCTCCGCAGACGTAACAAAGACCCTCGGGATAGTGCTTTTCATAGTGCGTCAACAGTGCTCCGAACGTAAAAAACGTTTTCAAACAGACCGGGCACTCCCTGCTTTGGGAATCTAAGACGGGTATCGAACGAGGCTGGTTTTTCGTAATGGTGAATGTTTTGTGACGTCCGGTAGCTATATCCAGTTCCAATGAAGTTACTGACGCCTCATCATCACTACAATGTTTTTTTATATATTTACATTGAACGAGTGAATCGGGAGTAAATATTTTATCCTTTTTCTCTACATCTTTAGTCTTTTTTCTTTGATTGCTTTTGTGATTTTTATTAAAACTATCAATCGTATATTTCTTCTTATCTCTTCTGATGGAACGCCTTAATTTGGAGGACTCAAATATTGAACTTGCAGGTGAATCTAGATCGACAGGATAAACAATATCCTTTTCAACAAAATCGCATTTGACTGTTTCAATTACGTTGACAGATGATATATTGTTTTTGTAAGACTGATCAATATCATTGTAAAAAGTAGACACATCCTTCGTTTCATCACAAGCTGAAAATATTAAGCAATATGTTTAGTATTTAAGTAAAGCTACTCGCCAGAATCATATCGATATGAACGGCACACTGTCTTTTGGGGAAGCATTTCAGAAGGCTAGGGCTGGAGGCATACGATTACTTCGGAGCATGCCAAGACAAAGAAGAAGAAGAGACTGTGGTCCACTTCCTCTGTCACTATTCTGTACTCTTTAGAAACAAAAGAAGCTCATTGGGAAGCTTCTTCTATGATGATCTGATAGACATAACGTCACCTGATATCGGAGATGATATGATATTCATTCTCAGGCTGGTTCAGGGTGGATGAGTAAGGGAGGACAGCTCCATTTGTGGTATCACAAAGAGCCAAATGGCCTAAGTGTGATCTTCTTGAGAACAACTGCAACCCGCAAAAAAAAAATGTAAGTCAAAAGATTATTGTTAAATTAATATAGAAACTAGGGAATCCAATTCTGCATGAATTTTGCGGGATCCAGCAAATGTGAGATTCACATGACTTGTGGCATTAGTGATGCGGGATTCGCATGACTTATGGGATTAGTGATACGGAATTCGCATGACTTACAGGGCTGAAAGCAAAAAATGGAATTTCAACCATGTTCATACATTTATATACACACCATGTCCCTCACGTGGTAGGCAGAGAGAACCAAACACCACTTATTCCTATCTTGAGACACATTCATCGCCTCGTCGACATCAACCGTGTTCTTACTTATAAAAGCTACTCTTATTTTTATTGCATTGTATTTAATTTTCTTAGCAAATAATAAAAGTCTTTTGATTTGTGATACATGCTTGTAGTCCAGCAGGCATGGGGGATCGAAGTTTTAGTACAGAATTGGATTCCTTAATATCAACCATGAACATTGAACACTTATTACAGTTATATTTTATTAATAAAAATTCACAAAAAATTATATCTAGACTACATTGCGACAAAAAAATGCAATGTACATATTTAAATCAATTAAGTGAAGCTTCTTGTGCATCTTGTAACTGAAAAAGAAAATATAATGAAACTAATGTTTGATTAAAAGTTCTTTATCTCAACCACAACACAAAATCATTCCTACTGTAGCGCTGCACGTGGCGTGCCGCTAGCATCATGGAATATTCTAGAATCAGACTCCCCAACAGTATATAAGCCATACCACATGCACATTCATCTATTTGGTTCAAGCAGTCACCTTATACCGCAGTCGAGCTGCTCTTGTGACCTTTCAGTTCTCAACTCGCAAAATTTATCGATATTGTGTTTCTTAAATATCAGTATAAAACAGAATAATTTATTTCCATTTATATTAGAGTCAATTATATTCAATAAACGTATGTAAGTTCATTATCTTTTAATCTCTGTCTCATTATTACCTGTGTTTTATTACTGCATTTTCTGTATTTATATGTACGTAGTACTGTGCTGGGTAGATACCTACACAGTATTATAAAATACCTACGTTTGGGGATATGCGAACAGTTGAAATACCTAATGCCTACATAGACCGGCACAGCCTTACCTCCAATACCATCTGGGTGACCGCCGACAGGTTCATGCAACCTAATTGGTAACTCATACTTAAACCCAGGTAACGTAGGGAAACTGCTTTCAAGGAAAAGTCAGGAATACTACATGGTGTATTCGGTAGAATACACAAGGAAATTAATATATCTTACTTAACCACAATAATTAAAACATCAAATATTTTTTGTTTTTATAACACAGCAGGTAAATATTAATAATTCTACATACAAGTATCAATTAGAACATTAGTGTAGTGATGAAAAGTTTCATAGGATGCCTCCACTTGTTTTCGAAATGTACAACTTGACTTCAAGTTTCGTATGCAACTATCACAGAGTTTCCTTTCATTACTGGAGTCTGGAAACTAAAAATATTCATTATAATATTTATTTGCAATAGAGTTATTTATATGAAGAAATAAGGCAAAAACATTATCGTTAGTAAACAAAATTAATGACAGCTACTTAAATATACAAAATACAGATTACAAAATTATTCTATAAAATTAACACAAAACACCCGTAGTATTATTATTATTACGGTGCCACTATTTTTACGACCGGAATTGGCGGAAAAACGCTTTTCCCGCCAAAAAGTGTCTATTTACACGACAAATTTTCTGACGTCGTCTATCTTTTTAGGTCATTTATAACCATAGCAAGCGCAGATAAATCGAAATACAAAAATATTTACCTTTGTCATTTTTTCAATGGTCATAAATGCATCATGGAAACCAACTTGAAGAAAAAAATAAATAATATTGGCATCTTATTACATTTACTTAATTTTATATATCATTTTGTTCATCGAGATCTACAATTATAACAAAGTATAAACAAAGGTAAATATTTTTATAACTTGATTTATCTGCGTTTTCTGTGGTTATTTTTGGTTTTCGTCTATGGTTGAGTCGTGTAAATAGTCGTAGCCTTATTATTATTTATTAGGAGTGGGTCCAACACGCCCCTGCACCGCGACCATAGGTTGATCTATTGTGCCTCCCTTAGGGGGATGTCACTTCAACAGCAATCCGGTTTCTTGAATAAAGTCCCATATTTTGCAGATTGAAATGCCTCCCAGATCTTGGGGTCTTAGTATAAAGGCTCCCAGGTGTCTGTGTCTGGATTCCATTAGGGCTGGACACTCGCAGATCACATGAGAGGCTGTTTCTTCCTCTTGTTGACACTTTCTACAATTTGGTTCATCAAACATCCGTAGTAAATAATGAATGTAGGTTCTTGGCGTAAATTGGGATTGTAATCGATTGTCGAGAGTATACATTTAAATCAATCATCCAATATTATTGTCATTTAATAATGTTGTAACACATTAACAGAACCGTGATTAAAAATTGACCAATTTATAGAAAATACGTCACAAACCTTTATGCTGAAACATGCCGCAACCATATCCTTATAATTTTCCATAGTACCACCGATTTGTTTTTTTATTCGTTTATTTTTTTGTGTATTTCTATTGCAAAACAAACAGTGATCCATGTTTAGAATTGAATTACTCATTGAATACTAATTAAAAAATACACTTGAAACACAATAATTATGTTATTTCATATTTTTATGGTTTAATCGTTTAATGTATAAAAAAAAATATTTATGGTTATTTATATTATGCGAACTATCGTAAATATTCACAGATTATATGGTAGTAAATATTTGACAGTTGAAACCAAACTGTCAGACTGACATAAATAGTGTTGCTAATGTAAAATAATACCAATAAAACAGCATTAAAAAATCTTCGAAAATACTACATACATGTATGTAGTACTTTCGAAGGTATGTATACCATCACGCCATGTCTCTTGCGGGGTAGACAGAGAGAACCGAACGCCACATTTTTCTATCCTGGCACGCATCCCTCGCCTCTTCCACATTCATGCATCGTTTCATACATGTTCGTCTATTGCTCACACTTCTAACATTTCCATCTTTCAAAATTTCGTTCACATGGTCGTGCCATCCCTTCCTTGGGCGTCCCCGACCTCTCATTCCATTCCTTTCCGCTCTGTATACTTTCTTCGTCAGGCGCTCCTCATTCATTCTCCCCATGTGACCAAACCATCTCAATGTGTTCCTTTCATTCCAGTAATGACATCTTTCTTCATCTTACATTCTTTCCTTATGTCCTCATTTCTTACACGGTCATGCATCGTTCTATTACAAATCCTTCTTAACGATCTCATTTCAACTGCATTTATTCTACTTTCATGCATCTTCTGCCATGTCCAGGTTTCACTTGCATACGTCAATGTTGGCACTACGATGGCGTTATGAATGGCAACATTGGCATCTTTTGATATGTTGCGATCATTCATAATTGGTTTTAGTGCTCCATTCACTCTGTTCCCTGCCATAACTCTTATTTCGATCTCTTTATCGAGTCGTCCGTTCCGTTGAAATATACTTCCCAAGTATATATATTTTACACGCTGTTCTGCTTTCACTCTTTTCAAAGACCATTGTTTTTGATTTACTGGCATTCATCCTAAGTCCATTCTCTATACATCCTTCATATACCATACTTACAAGATACTGAAACTCTTCCATACTTTCTGCTAATAGAACTTTATCGTCTGCATACATCAAATCTCGCACCATTAAAATTACCTCTATTCGGGAAAATCCTTGAAAAAATTGTATATCAACAACTATTAACATCTTTCAAAAACAGAATTATCCCTGAGCAACATGGTTTCCTTCCAAATAAATCCGTTTCTACAAATCTCACACTGTTCACTGAATTTATTCTCAAGAAAATGGACAACAGAACCCAAGTTGACGCAATTTATACCGATTTCTCAAAGGCTTTCGACCGTGTTAACCATTATATTCTTCTGAAAAAAATAAAAAAATTTGGTATCCACGGCAGTTTACTGAGATGGATCATATCATATATTCGGTTCCGAACTCAAACGGTCGTTCTAAATGGTTTCAAATCGAAAACCAAATATATTTCCTCCGGGGTCGTTCAAGGTTCTCATCTGGGACCACTCCTTTTCAACATTTTTATTAATGACATCAAATTTTCCATTAATTTTGCTCTATTTATAATTTACGCCGATGACATGAAACTTTTCTGCACAATAGAATCCTGGGAAGACTGTAATAATCTTCAAAAAGACCTCTTATCAATATTCGAGTATTGCAAACACAATAAATTATCCCTTAATGCTTCCAAATGTTACTCCATTACTTTCTCAAGAAATAAAACCCAACTAAATTACGAATATTCAATAGATAGTATAGCCGTTGAAAAAAAAACGGTTATAAAAGACTTGGGGGTCTATGTTGACAATAAACTTTCCTTCGAGAGACATTTTGACCATATAACCGGTAAAGCTTACCGTATGCTAGGCTTTCTATTCAGAAATACCAAACAATTCCGAGATTATAAAACGTACATTATATTATACTATGCTCTTGTTCAGAGTCATCTCGAATCCTCGTCAATTATCTGGAACCCTTCTTACCAAATATATAAAAACCAAATTGAAAGAATTCAAAAATTATTCATCAGACAATTAAACTATAGATTCAGTTTCTCAAATGTTGACGATTATCTCACTCTTCTTCAAACCTATAATTTAATGAGTCTCGAAAACAGAAGAACTCTAACCGATGCTCTGTTCCTTTATAAAATCATTAATAACTTGATTGATTGCCCCGAACTTACAAGCCTAATAAATTATAGAGTCCCTACTAGACCCACCAGACAGAACGAACTTTTCAAAATCACCACGTGTAAAACCAACTCTTACAAAAATTCATTTATCAACCGAAGTTGCTATTCTTATAATCGACTTTTTAACTCAATTGACCCTTTTCATTTAAATATTGATACTTTTAAAAAACAAATCCTTTCCGTATTATATTACCCCTTAACGGCTCCCTAACTTACTATAACACATAAATCCTCTCACACTCACATACACACACACTCACTCACACAAACACACAATCACACGCCATATTATACTAATTTTCAAAATATCTTTTATACTGGATAAATATCTTTATACTACTAAATTTATATTGGATTTTATTTTTTATTTTGTAAACTACCCATTGCTGGAGATAGGTCACCCGCACATTAATGTTGAAATTTAATGAATCATCGCACGGTCGTAAATGCAGTGCCGTTGTAGGTACCCACTTACAATACATTGATTTCTATGTGACCCCTTCAGTGACGATGTGGCTATATTTTCATTATTTTGTATTCATGCAGTTATATATATATATATATATATTTTTTTCTCTTATGTTATTTTATATTTTCATATTTACATGTTTTCTATGAATGCGTGTACGTGTTCTATGTGAAGTACTAATATATAATAGTCTGTAATTGGCTCAATTTATATGTAATTGTTTTATATAAAAAAAATTATACAGCTGTTGACTATTTATAAAAATAAATAAAAATAAATAAATAAAATTACAGTACTCAATTTCAGATCCTTGCTTTCATCCTTAAGGGCTCTTTATGCAGAAATCAATGTATAAATAAAAGAGTCATGGAGATAGTACGCACCCTTGGCTAACGCCATTATTTATAGAGAATCACGTTGTCACTGTGTTGTTGACACGAACACATGCTTTGCTGTTCTCATATAATGACGCAATTGCGCGTATCAGCTTGCTCCACTCCATACACTGCTAGTATATCCCATAATTTTTCTTTAACAACTCTATCATACGCCTTTTCTAGGTCTATGAAGGCACAGAAAATATTTGATCTAAAATCCTTGCATACATCTTACCAACTGAGCTTAACAAACTTATGGCTCTATAGTTTTTGCAGTCGAGCTTCGATCCCTTACCTTTATACAAGGGTACCACAACTGCATTTCTCCAGTCCGAAGGAGTGCGTCCGGCTTCCCAACACATATTGAAAAGAGAGAGGCACCATTATAAGGTCTGCTCGCCACCATATTTTATAAGTTCAGCTGATACACTGTCAAACCCGGCGGCTTTTCCAGCTTTCGCGTGTTTTACTGCTTCAAGCACTTCATCTTGCATAATTTTATCATCTTCATCTTCACTTACCTGCCATGCTCTCAGATTCGCACCCCCGCTTATACTGCTATCATACAGCTCCTTGAAATATTCTTTCCATCGTTCTTTCACTCCTTCTTCATCCATAATTATTTTCCCATCTTTGTCATTAATTCCTTGCGATGCTTTCACAGTTCCATTTATTTTTTTTTCGCTACCTACGCCTTTCCAGAACATTTTCATGTTTCCAGGAAAGTCATTGGCTATTTTCAGGCATTCTCATTCTTTTTACGGTGTCTTTTACTACTCGAAAGTACTAGAATTATACTAATTAGACAAACAATTTTTTTCATCTGTTTTAAAGTTTAAAAGAGTAACATGTTTGAAATCTAAGAAAAGTAGTGAATATTTATCAGAAGTATTTTCAAGAATCATACTGTAAGCTTCGAAACAATTAATTTATTTGTGAAATTTACTCTGGTAAAAAGGTTGAATAATATTTTAACAAACATACACAGATTGACCATCTAATATATTTTATTACTGAAAAATTCTATCTACTCATTTTGTTAACAATGTTCCTTGATTTATTTTAATATAAAATAAGAAATCTATTTAATATGGTGTTGGATAAGAGAAACAAAAAAAGGCTGTTGAGGATGTTAATTAAAACAGTTTGACATTTTAATATGTGAACAATATTTATTTTAAATTGTCATTTGTTTTTTGACATCATTGAAAAATATTCACTTGATGTATTAATATAATATTGTCAAATAAATTAAAGCAGGTCAGTGGCAGAGCAGTTAGAGCACTGAACTGGAAAACCAGTGGACCCAGATTCAATTCATGCATTGATCGATTTCATTCACCTACAAAACAAGTCGTTTTCCCATAGTTGTATAAGTACACACATTTTCAGGATGAATTATATTTCCAGTTCATCATAACATAAATTTATTTATAATGGAACTCAAGCAGAAAATATTAATCATTTTCTGCGTGGCTTTTAGCAACGTGCGATTTGAAGGCAAACTTTTGAACGAAGGTTTTCTCGCAAATATTACATTGCAGTTTTTTTACATCGCCCCTGTGTATTTTGAGATGCTTAGTGAATGATTTTTTGTTTTGTAGAGTTTTACAACAGACCTCACAAGTGAATCTTTGAATATCTAAAAAATGAAGGTAAAGATTATTGCATTTTAAGTTGATAGCTGAGAGGCACTGGCTTATAATAGTGCTTCCACTTTTTACTATTATCATGAGAAGAAGAACCGGGTAATTAAAACTACAAGATGCACAATTAGATAGTTCAGCTATAAAGTTCACCACGAGACTGGTGTGTTGGGGTAAACGCATATGTCGCTCTTCCTTTTAAAGGTAATGCAGACCAGCACACCGGTTACTGGCATGAATGACTTGTTTTAACAGACACTCTTTCTATATTTATATCTCTCTCACACACATATGTAGATATTGATACTCTTTCTCAAACACGCATCCACACTATTTTATCATTATATTTTAATATTAGGCAAAGTAAGTAAGAGGTACATGTTATATTTATATTTCTGTTTGTTTTCTATATAATTGTATGCATGTACTGTGTGCTGTCCTCTTTTGGAATTTGATGCTGTAATCTAAAGTAATAAAGCAATCAAAATGTTAGTGTATGTGTGTGTGTGTGTGTTTGTCTCACGCCTTCTGAAAAACCAAGAGCATCTAAAAATCTAATTTATGTGCGAACGTGTACCAGTATACCTGATGCAGTGTCACGCTAAAAATAATGCGATAAAAATGCTGAATTTTAAAAATATTTCAATAATTATTTTTTTCATACAAAATTTTCCAAGTCATATCTGTCAAAAAAGTGTACATTTTGCACGCAAATATCTGTTAGTTTAAAAGTTAGAAGTACGTATTTACACGAAGAAAATATATTTTCAAGTATAACTTAGCGTTTAAGTGAAAAACATGGTGAATATTTTGTATAATTATAATGTTTAACTTATTTTTAAAGTAAGCGTTTTGTACAAATGTACATATAACCCCGCCATTTTAATATCTTTTCATACGATATTTAATTTTCCTACCGAATGAATATGTTCTTTAAAATAATATACCTTTGAAATAAATGTGATTATGAAATAATAAAATGAAACACAAGACATTACAGCAAGTTTTAAGACATATATTGTAAAAGTCTGTTAATTATTAGTAAAGATATAGGCATAATAAAATTGCATAATTTGTATGTAATATTTGATATTTTGGACAATTTTCGTTTTTGTGGCTTCGAACAAACCAATGTATGTAGGTACCTACCTACATATCCAAAAAAATGTATCGAGCCCATTTGATAGTAATATTTTATATGTTCGATGGTTACTATGGTTACGGAAAGATTCTGATATTCAAATAAAATTTGATATGAATCGAATTTATTTAGAACATTGTTGTAGGTAGGTACCTACCTAATACTATTTACTTACAAATCAACAATATACTGATTTCCTATAGGAAAATTATTTTATTTATTTATTTATGTATGGATGCATGTATGCTATGTGCTCCTAAACCGTTTGTCCGATTACAATGAAACTTTGGTGAATTGTCGAGCGTATGCCCGGGATGGTTTCTGGATTTAAATTTTTTTCTTATTTTTCTTCTTCTTCGTGTATTTGGTCATTTTACCAATGAAAGCGGAATATCCTGGGAAACGAAGGTCCGACTGTCTCTCCATTTCTTCGCAGGTCTTCCAGGACGGTTCCTGGATTTAAACTTTTTTCTTCTTCTTCTTCATCGTGTATTTGGTCATTTTACCTATGAAGGTGGACTAACCTGGGAGAAGAAGTTCCAATTGTCCTTCCATCTCTTCGCAGGTTTCTGGATTTAAACTTTTTTCTTCTTCTTCTTCTTCTTCATGTATTTTTGGTCATTTTACCTATGAAGTTGGAGAATACTGGGAGAAGAAGGTCCAACTGTTCTTCCAACTCTTCGCAAGTCTTCCAAGACGGTTTTTGGATATAAACTTTTTTCTTCTTCATCGTGCATTTGGTCATTTTACCTGGACATTTTAGGTGGACTATCCTGGGAGAAGAAGGTCCAATTTTCCTTCCATATCTTCGCAGGTATCTGGATTTAAACTTTTTTCTTCATCTTCTTCGTGTATTTAGTCATTTTACCTTTGAAGGTGGAGTATCCTGGGAAAAGAAGGTCCAATTTTCCTTCCATATCTTCGCAGGTATCTGGATTTAAACTTTTTTCTTCTTCTTCTTCGTGTATTTAGTCATTTTACCTTTGAAGGTGGAGTATCCTGGGAAAAGAAGGTCCTTTCATCTCTTCGCGGTTCTTCCAGGATGGTTTCTGGATTTAAACTTTTCTTAAGCGGCTGAAGGGACGGGATGTAATGAAGGGAAGGGATGCACTAAAGGGCCTGAAGGGATGGGAGGTATAAAAGGGCCTAAAGGGACGGGAGGTACTGAAGGGCCTGATTGGAAGGGACGTAATGATGGATTGAAGGGATGGGAGGTACTGAAGGGTCTGAAGCGACCGTTCGTGGAGTCTAATTCTTTTTCTTCGTTTTCTTATTTTATGTAGAACTTTGGTGAATTTTATACAAAACTATTTCCTATGGATTAATCTTCTTCTTCTTTTATGTAGACCTTTTAGTCAGTTTTTATGCAATCTATTTCCAATAGTCTAATTCTTCTATTTTATGTATTTTTTCTTATTTTATGTAGACCATTGAAATAGTTTTTTATACAAACTATTTCTTATAGTCTTATACTTATTCTTCTCTTTTTTATTTAGACTTTTGGGTTAGTTTTAAGTCTAATAGTCTATTGTGCAGAAATATTATTAACAATATGCACACTTGATGAAAATACATATGTAAAAACGAATGGGATGTGGGATGTGACGATGTAACCTGCACTAGAATATTTTCAATACTTTTGTTTAATCAAATTTAAACCATTTATATCATCCTATTTTGAATAATTTTCAACACCTTCATATTTGATTTCGTTGACGATATTTAAATAATGGGGGTTGTGGCCATTACTGAACTCTTCACAACGTTTATATTCAAATTAAAAACTATTTATTATAGTTTAAGTCTTTTTCTTCTTCGTTAATGTAGACTTTTGTGTCAATTTTAAGTCTATCAGTCTAATTGTGCAAAAATATAATGCACACTTGATGAAAAAATATAAAAACGAATGGGATGTGACCAACACTAGATCTTTTCAGTACATTATTTAATCAAATTTAAACCACATTCCAACATCCAAAATTACTAAATTTTCAATAGGTATATATTACAATTTGTTTTCGATGATAATATTTAAAAATGGGGGTTGTGTACAACGTTGATAAACTGTCATATTTAAAACCATTTCGCGTAGTCCATGCGTGCAGAAATTGTATATTATACTTCATTCACACTTTATAGCAATATATAAAAAAGAATGGGTTGTGGCCATCACTTGAACATTTTACAATGCTTAAACTCAATCAAATTTCAAACCACTTTTCATAGTCCGATATTGCAAAATAATTGGGTGACAATATTATAAAAACGATTGCTTATTCCTTCACAGTTTTACATTCTTGGCCAACGGCGGGACATAAAGGCTAGTACAAGTAATAAAATGAGGACAATGGGTAGGCACCATATAAATATGAATTTTGTACCCTCATGAAATTCCCTATAGGTCCAGAGCTTCTCAAAAAGCCTAAAACTTATAAGGACTAGGAAACCTAGACTTAAAGTCTTGATAATGTCCTCATAGGATGAAAAAATCTCTTGACAATGTTGAAAAAAGACGAAGAAGACTGATTTCAATTTATTATTGAAATTTACCAATGTTGATGTTCAGAGTACATAACAAAATTCACAATGATTCATCTTTAAATAACAGTGTGCCAGAATCTGTGAATCAAGAAACAAATATGTCAAATTCAATAGAATAATTTGAATTAAGAAACAAAATAAATCCAATTTAAACAAAAAAAACAAGACATGAGTTGAATGAAGGTAGTAATTTGAAATCCAAAGTCAGTATAAAAAATACACACAAGAGTTGTAAAAACATGAAAAAATAAAACTGTACCTGTGTGTATTGACATGTGATCTTTCAAGTCCCTTTGGGAATAAAAATTCATATTGCATTCAGGACAAAAATGAGGCCTCAGTTTCAAATGTGTCTTTTTCAAATGGTAGTCCATTTCGTACGGACTATAAAACCTTTTATCGCACCTGGAGCACGGATACATCTCACTCTCAACACCGTGGCATTCAAAGAGGTGTTTTTTTTTCATGACGATGCCACGAAACCGTTCTTTGCACAAATTACACGGATACTCGTGTATCCCTTCGTGTCTGATGCGAATGTGATGCTTCAGTGCCTCTCTTGCATAATACAACTTATCACACTGCTCACATTTAAACTGTATCTTCAAGTGTTTGTTCATGTGGTCATTGAGGGATTTCATCTTTTTGAAACCCTGCCCGCACAAGTCACACAGGACTTCGGGAAAGTGCTTTTCGAAGTGAATCAGCAACGCCGTGAATGAAAGAAACAGATTGGAACAAAGTGGGCATTCTTTACTTTGGGGATTCAAGACAGGGAGAAAACGGGAAGGGTTGTTTTGTATTTCTCTGTTTCGTCCGGTAGCGATGTCCATTTCCAACGAAGTCACGGACATTTCGTCGTCACTTTGATATTCTTCATTTTTAAGTCGGATAACTGTTTTGGATGTGAAGATTTCATTATTTTTTGTTGCGTCATTTGATGTATACCAGAATTTTGTTTTCGGCGAATTGGCTGATTCTGCGCTTGAGATTTGATTCTTGATAGTATATTTAGAAATATTATTTTCAGCAAAAGCATATTCGTCACTATTGACTTTAGTAAAATTTAAGGATTCGTCAACATTATCAGCAGCCTTATCATTGTCTTCGTAGAATATGGATGAATTATTGTCGAATGAAGATACATTCGGTTTGTCTGTCAATAACAATAAAGCATATTACATAATACACATAAAAAAATCAATAGACTAATATTTAGCTCCTTAAAATATTACAAGATAGCTGCATCAAACAGTAGTCCCCTAAATAATCTACTTTTATGTATAAATCAATAGACTAATATTTAGCTCCTTAAAATATTACAAGATAGCTGCATCAAACAGTAGTCACCTAAATAATCTACTTTTATGTATAAATCAATAGACTAATATTTAGCTCCTTAAAATATTACAAGATAGCTGCATCAAACAGTAGTCACCTAAATAATCTACTTTTATGTATAAATCAATAGACTAATATTTAGCTCCTTAAAATATTACAAGATAGCTGCATCAAACAGTAGTCACCTAAATAATCTACTTTTATGTATAAATCAATAGACTAATATTTAGCTCCTTAAAATATTACAAGATAGCTGCATCAAACAGTAGTCACCTAAATAATCTACTTTTATGTATAAATCAATAGACTAATATTTAGCTCCTTAAAATATTACAAGATAGCTGCATCAAACAGTAGTCACCTAAATAATCTACATTTATGTATAAATCAATAGACTAATATTTAGTTCCTTAAAATGTTAAAAGATAGTTGCATCAAACAGTAGTCTCCTAGATCTAGTAATATGCAAAAAAATCTATGCATGATTTATATTAGAATTGAAAAATGTATAGTTTTTGGCAAATAACTTGAGAAATCAGGTGAGCTGTGCAGAGTGCAAATTCGGTTTATTTTACTTGATTGGTATATGTGCAAACTGCCCCCATCGAAGAAAATTGTCAAGTTATTTTCGGGAAATTATCTCATAGAAAATTCAATTAAACTAAAATTAAAAAACTCTATTTGTATAATTACAAAACCAATGTATTCCTTCCGAGACATTTTTAGAAAAAACTGTGATATAGATGTATAAAAAATCTTTACATAAACAGAGATTGGTATTCAAATAGACAAAAATGTTTCGATACAAAGAAATTGCATACTTACAAGTTTCATAAATCTTAATATTATTGATTAAATATTCATAGGCCGTCTCAACTTGTTTTCGAAAAGTCCAACTATTTTCTAAGTTTTGAACACAACTTTCACAGAGTATTCTATCTTTACTAGAATCTGGAAACTGGATAAGACAAAGATAAATCAAAATATCAAAATATATAACTTTGACAGCAAGACTCTCGAGGAAGTTTCCAGATTTTACATTAATAATGTTACGGGTTAATCTTTCTGTTTGTTTTTTGTTATAAATTTAATGTCTCTACCACTACACTATTTATGGCCTCACGCTGCTTTGGTTGATTGGAAGAAATTGCCTTATCGTAAAAAACCCACCATTGGACAAATAAATAAATTTCATAATTATTGACACCTAAGCATAGAATAAAATTCTCTTGTTACATATATTTTTCATACAAAAATCCATTATTATGAATATAATTTTTCAAACCGTTGCATATTTTACTTTTAATGTTGACCAACTTTGAATGAAATTTTGCAAAGATTCTTGGTGTTGTATAAATAGTTGAAACAAAATTAAAACATCTCTCATTTCCAGGTCGCAAGAGCATTTTTTCAGTTTTAACAGATGAAATCATAGAGAAAAATTGAGAAAAAATGAACCGTTGCCCATGGAAAACTAATCAGCTCTAAGTTTATGTACTTCACACATATGGTATCAATATTAAGTTCATCGGCCTTTTAGTTTGATCTGTACAGAGGACACAAATATTCATATTTGTGTACAGCATACGGCATACACACAAAACATCACAACGAAACTCAAAGTATGCACTCTCTCCCATTGAGAAATTGATGTAGAAAAATACTCTTAAAAATTGTGAAATCATGACTCCACTATTTCAAAGTAGTGGAGAGTAAAAATTATGTACCTACTTCATTAAGTAAAGAATGGAGTACCATATGTGCTCCCATGTACTTAGTTGTTAATAATAAAATTAAAGAACTTCATAATCACTTCAGAATCACTTTCGCCAGCTCACATTCAGCAGTCTGTCAAACATCCCGTGAAGCAAATATTTTGGGGCTGTTTCTCTTTTAATGGTACAGGATCATTAGTACCCATAACAGGGATGACAAATAGCGAAAAAATAAATAAAGTTTTGCAAGAAAGAATGGTCCCTGAGCTATCAAAAATAAATTTAGAAAAATCAATTATCCAGCAAAACCTGGCACCTTGCCATTCATCAAAGAATGTCAAAAAATTCTTCACAGACAATGGGATAAACGTTTTGGATTGGCCTGGCAACTCACCAGACCTCAAACCAACTGAGGAATTGTGGTCTATCTGTAATAGAAGGCTCAGAAAAGTCAGAAATATGGACTGTACAACAAAAAGCAAGTTGATTTAAGCTATGATTGAAGTGTGGTAAGTGGAACCAAAAATCCAAAACAATAGCAAATCGCTGGTAGAACAATACCAAAATGCATTGAGATGGTGCTGCAAGCCTAGGGTGGACATATTAAATATGAATTTATTTTATTTTGTATATGATTTAATTTTTTGTAAGAAGAAAACACATTTTTAAGGAAAATTAGTCTTGTCCACATTAATTTGCACAAGGGTGTATCTATATCTTTTATCTGATTAAAAATGATAAACAAAATAGATTGAAAACCTGAATGTTGAAGCATAACCCAATAATTTCAATAGCTTCCCCAACAAAATTGCATTCTTTTTTATTTTTTAAATTCTTTTTATTGCAAACAAAACAATGATCAATATTTTGGTCAGTTTTGAAGACAGTATCACTCATTGCGTATTGAATATATTACAAAAGGTTATAATAATATTATAACATAATTCAGCCGCAAATAATTATACTTTTGCAGATGTTTTAATAATATTATCTATAGTTATAAAAAAATACTCAAAATTGACAATAAATTGAGCAGAAAATGACAGTTCCACTATGGCAGGGCCTACCAGCCACCATACATTGAAATCGGTCCAATTCTGTGGTGATGGACGTGATGGTATGTGTGTGTGTGTATGTATGTGTGTATTATAATATCAGAAAGCTTTTGTACGGTTTAAAAGATGTCTCTGTTTAGAAATCAGAAAATTTTGCCATAAGTAAAAAAAAAACATCGATATTTCAAGTATATTTTAAATTTTTCATGAGCGAATACATTTTAACTACTTAATTTATTAATATAATTGTTATTTCTTATTTTTAGCATATGTCGCGTTTGCTAAAAATATTGAGATGAATTGATTTACTGAAATAACTGAAAATGATGTTGGAAATTTGTTTTATTCTGGCAATAATATATTCTTCACGTGTTGGTGATGTGTTCTGTCATCTGTCATTGTGTGTCATTGTGTTTTCCGTGAAACGCGGTCCAAAACTATTATTTCTTATTTCGCATTTCATATTTATGTAAAAGCTTTGTAAACAACTTAAATATTTTAAAATGCCACGTCGATGTTGTGTCACTTCATGTGGTTCGAAGGAATCAATCAAATCAATACAACGGCAATTTTGTTTTCCGTCAATACGAGATCGTTGTAGATTGATAAAGTGGATTTCCGCGCGTGGAAATATTCATCTTCTCCGCAAAGATTTTAGCAAATTTCATTTAAATAAGACAATATGATATTGTGGTATGATTTGGCATATTATATTATTTTATAAATGTCGAGTAATTCGTTATAATAAACACCATTGTTCGTTACAATTGTCTTTTCTTGTTAACCTAAGAATTTTTGTATGTGAATTTTACTTCCTTCTTGCAGTGTTTCTCATAATGGTTGAATAATATAAGCATATTATACAATTTCAACCATTATAAGAAATAAATGCAGAGGCAATATTCAAATAAATAAATAAAGTCGAATTTAGCCCCCCCCTATAGGCCTAGCCCCGCCTATGCCCCGCTTCTTAATGAGCTTTTGTACGGTTTAACAGATGGCAGTATTGTTATGTTGCCAACTTCAAGTTGGTTCAGAAGTTGGTACAATTTCAATATACGGTGGCTTGCGTTCTTTAGTTAGTGTGTTCTATGCACTATGGTGACTAGTGACAGCATGGATGTATATCAAAGAGTATATAATACCTTACGGATAAGATATAAGGCACCGTCTGGAAACTCAGGGCCGCGTTCTAAATCAGAGTGAATCGCTGAGTGAATCGCTCTACCGGTGCGACCTGAAGTTGCAAAGAGAGCGACATTTGGGCGATGTTTAATCCGAACGGTACTGAGCGATGTTGGGGTGACTTAAAATTACGAGTTTGGTGTTACTTCAGTTGTTTCACTTTGGTCAAAAATTATAATAAAATAGAGGTTGTATATTTTGTTTTGGTGTTTATCGGATGTTTTCATTATAATAACGAGGTAATAATTTATTAATTTTAAAAGTAGTAAACGTGTTGTGACAAGTGATTCGTATTATTCGTAAGAATTTAAGATTTTTTTTTGCGAACATATTTACATCAAAAAGTGATATTCGTTAAAAATGCGACTTATAATAGTTCTGCATCCACCCAACGAACATATCTCATAAAGTTCAGCAATATTGAGGTTCTCTGTCACCCATTGTGAATGTTATGAAAAAATAATTTGACAAACTCATTTCATGAAAATGGTGAAATTTTCGATACAAAATTTGAACACTTTATAGAATGACTTGTTAGTGAGGAGTTTAGCGTTGGCCACAACACACTCATTTATATAACTGTCTGTTCCCAGAATAAAATAAAATAAATGTCAGATTTGTCATAAAAAGGGATACAAGTGTTGGATCAAAGACATACATACATACCATCACGCCATGTCCCTCACGGGGTAGACAGAGAGAACTGAACGCCACTCACTTCTATCTTAACACACGTAGTTTTCACGAACTTTTCGTGTTTTGGGCATTCAAAAATTGTTTATTTCCCTTAAAATGATAACCACTCATTAAAAAATACATTATTTTCATAAAACAAAATACACTTACTGTTGATGTTTACTATTAAATAATGGCCTTCCACATTTCTTTGTGGTTGACCATTATTATCCATGATAAATTTGTATGAATTTACTTCCATTGGATTTATTTTGTATGAATTTACATTTTTGTAAATTATAATTAATAAATAATTCAATAAATTAAATTATAAATACAAATAAAACCATACCAAACTTAAAGTGTTGACGACTATGTGAAAAATTATAAATTGCCGCCAAATAAAATGTCACTTTGACTATGCGAAAATTCATAAATCCCGCCAAAAAATTTAAAAATTTGACAGGAGCGACATTCACCCTACTACTTGGGCGACTTTGGTGCGAGTCAACCGTGATTCCGAACGGGCAGAGTGAATCGCCACGCGAATCGCTCGATGAATTCCGAACGCTTAGGATGACGCTCTAACATCGCCGAGCGTCTTTCCGAACGCTACCCAGTACGATCATATAAGGTAACATCCATGAGTGACAGACATAGACTTCTTCTTCATCTTCTTTTAATGGGCTTTTCATCGTTATCCAATGTTCTCGCCCTTGTACGAGTTATTTATTTATTTTGGGGTTGGTTCTGAGCATGGGGGAAATGGGAGCCTCCATGCAAACTGAGACAGTAAGTTGGGTTAAAGGAGGTATCTGCGACTGCTTTGAGACAGCACTGCAAGGGTTGACACAAATTAAGTTTTTAAGTATTACTGCGCATTTGGAACTGTTAAATACATCCGGCATTATTTGGTTCTTATAAATCAATACAAGGCTGAGCCTTAGCAAATTCGTAATATTTGATGAAAAATTATGTCAGAAGGACAAACATTATTTACATTAGATGTTTGCATTTACGTTATTTACATATATGAACTAAAGAGTAAAAGTGAGCAAACCTTATTTTAAAGATATATACAGGACATTAACCTTAATAATAAATGTGATTTTTTTTTTAATTGAGAGAAAAATTTAATAGAAAGGAAACTGTTAAAATATAGAAAGAAGGGCAAATGCATACATACACACACACACACACACATACATACATACACACACATATACATATACGTATGCATACATATACATATACATATATAAATACAAACACATAAATTATACATACACACACGCACACATATATTCAGAAAAATAAATTAATGTATTTACAAGAGAGACAGAGAGAAGCTGGAGTATACGTGTTTACTATATTTGGATATTGTTTGCATTGATAAATAGTGCTAGGCATCTGTAGATTGGAGGGGTGGCTATAGACAAGAAATGGAATATTTATGGGGAGAGAGATTTTGAGACTGATGGCTTTAGAATATATGGAAGCCTTGTGGAATAGTGTACAGCCAAGGAAGATGTGATTGACGTCACCGTCTTCCAGACCACATTCACAGAGTGAAGAGTCTTCTATACGGATCTTTTTCAAAAATACAGGGGTGCAGGAGTAGCCAAGTCTGATCCGACAGATAATAGACAGTGGCTTTTTTTCATTAGAATGTCTGAGAACCAAGGTTTTGTTGGGAGTTTTTGCTGGATGGATGCATAAAAGGAGCCAGATTGGATACTGTTTTTTTTTCCATAGAAGTTCCCAGCGGGCCATCATTCTCTGTTTGAGGACAGGAATCATGTCTTCGAGAAAGATATAGAAATATTTTGGGTCACCACTTTCAGAAGCTTCTTTGGCCAGTTCATCAGCCCTGTCATTTCCTGGGATTCCGCTGTGGCTGGGGATGCACGCTATAGAGACACTTTGTCCCAGAACTCCCAAATCAAGAATCTTATGTTTAATCTGGAGAACAGTGAGGTGATTAATAAGGTTTTTGGGGTTGGAAGATATTGCCTTGACTGCACCGAGAGAGTCGGTAAGAATGATAGAATTTGGAATATTGTTTGACGATAATATGAAGTTAACCGCCTCTAAAATAGCTAGACATTCTGCATTGAAGATAAATGTTTCTGATGGGAGTTTGAACTTAGAAGACTTATTTAAAGAGGGACAGAAAAGCGCAGCTCCTACCAGGGTGGGCTCTCCTTCCCTCTTTGAACCATCTGTGAATATGGAGACATGATTTTCCCATTCAGAGTTAATGATTTCTCGGAAGAGAGTATAAGTGTTGTTGTGATGTTTTTGGATCTTTAATCAGAGATATTCGGAAAGAAAGTGTTTGATTCGTGAGGGCAGGAGAAGAAGGGAAATTTAGTGTCACTAAAGAATGGTGTTGGGAAGGAATTTAGAAGAGAAATATTCAGATAGAAGCTTAATTTTTGGGATGATTGGATAGCTTGAGATTCGGGAAGCTTTGATGAAATATCTGTCTGCTAGATATTGTCGGCGAAGTGGAAGAGGAGCTTCCCCACATTCCACTTGCAGATCTGAGATAGGAGAAGATTTCATGGCACCGATTACGATGCGAAGAGCACTGGATTGGATTTGGTCTAGTTGGGAGGAGACATATTTTGGGAGGGGTTGACACCAGCTCTCTCTCTGTGGTGCAGAGGAGGGCCGTCAGTCCTATGGAGGCAAGGCGTCCTGGTTGAATAATGTGACCAGCTTCGGTCTTGGATCGAGAGAGAACTTGAAGGCACTCACCCCAAGGACGCGGTCCTTTCCTCTTCGACCGTCTGCTAAGGGAGACGCTCAGCAGATCACCCAGTCGTAGACCAGCAGGAAGCTACAGGTGGGTGACGTCCTCAGGTATAGGTCCTCGATCCAGAACAAAAAAAACAGAGAGAAGAAGGAGAAGAGAAATTTCTGGGTCAAGGGCGCGACAGGCTGTGGTGATCCTTCCCTCCACACGGTTACAAAGGGGGGGGCCCTGGCTTGCGCTAGGGCAAACGCTTCCCAGGCCGTCGGCACCTCGAGTCAGTAATAAAATATAGTCAGATGTTAAAATAAAAAAAATGGCAAGTTACGAGACGCACGACGGCCTGAGAAGCTACTTCTATCTTTCGGCTGCAGTCTGAAAGAGGCATCTACAGTTACAAAAATTCTGCCAAAAGATTTACAAAAAATTTACCGCGTGGCGGAGGTACCTTGTTCAGCGGCAGTTTGGGGCAGTTTGAGCCTCTTGAGTGGCAGGACCGATAGAACTCGATCTGTTGGGATTCTCTGGCGGAATCCCAAGGGTTCTTTTAGTTATAAATTCGGTATTTTGCGCCGGAAAGATCCGGCCGTCGAGTAAAAAATCAGCTGCTCAGCTGTTGGTAGCTGTCAGATCGTTTGAAAAAAGTTCAAATTCATTGTAAAAAAAAATTGCCATATAAAAAAAAATTAAAATAAATTTCCCCAAAATCCCGCTAGAGTCGGAGTAGGTTCCGCGGAGAAATTTAGCCACAACCTACTCGAATAGGACGGTGGATCTCTCTCGCGGACATGGGGCCGAGGCGGGCCGGTATCAGGGTTCCATTAGAAAAGACGCATAATCCAGATGGGAACGTACAAGGGCGTTGTATAATAATTTGAGGGTTTTGGGGTGAGCATCCCACCAGACCCGAGAAACCGACCTTAATACGTTGATAGCCTTTTCAAACTTATAGATTACATGTTCAGTATGGGGTTTGAATGAGAGCTTTTTGTCTATGACCAAACCAAGAAATTTTGTTTGAGGGACTATGGGAATGAGTATGTTTTCAAATTTTACATTAATGTCAGATACAGTTATTTTGTGAGAAAAAATCATGACTTGACTTTTATGTGGTGAGAGTTGGAGGCCATGCAAGACAAGCCACTTGCTGAAGTTTATCAGGGCCAGGTTCAAGATCTCCTCAACCTTCTCAAGCGATCTGTCTGACACATATATCATTATATCGTCTGCATATTGAAGGATTCTAGCATGATTACTGATATTTTTTTCTACATCAGAAGTGTAAATATTGAATAGAAGAGGGGCCAAAACAGAGCCTTACGGAAGTCCTTTCCATGTTTTCCGATTTTTTTTCCTTTTGTTATCAGCATGTAAAACAATGTGTCTTCCACTCAACAAATTTAGAATAAATAGGGCTGTTTTTTGTGGAACTCCTTTATCTAGGAGAGTTCTAATCAGAACATCAATGTGGACATTGTCATATGCTGCTTTCATATCTAAAAAGACTGCATCCGTTATGAATATGCTTAGGTTATCTGCTGTACTTTTCCCTTTTCTGAATCCAAATTGCATTCTTGGGAGAAGGTTTCCATATAGTGCTCCAATCGGTCCTTTACCCAGTGTTCCATAATTTTACACATTGCAGCGCTATTGGTAGATAGGAGTCGCCACTATTGGGATTTTTGCCAGGTTTTAAAATTGATATGATATTTTGGGTTTTCCAATCATCAGGGATAATTCCACTATTATATATATTATTAATGATTTTGAAGATATTTTTTTTTAAATCGCCCCAGCTTGGGTACAGAATGGGGAAGGAAATTGTTAATATAATTTGCTATGCCGACGACGCTATTATAGTAGCCGAAACTAACAATGACCTACAGACAATGCTGAACAGGTTACATAGCACCTGCAAACAATACAACATGGCAATTTCAATTAATAAGACTAAATGTATGACATTCTCAAAAACACACATAGCATGCAATCTGACTATAGACAACAACCCAATTGAACAGGTTAATACCTTTAGATACCTAGGAATTGACATAACAGAAGATGCTGACCTCTGTGAAGAAATTCAGAGCCAAGTCAATAAGGCAGCTGCAGTCTCGGGCGCCCTAAAATCCATTATTTGGAAAAATGAGTATATGGCCATTAAAAGCAAAGTGAGAATCTACAAAGCATGCGTAAGACCATCGAGGGAGATCGCGATCCACTTCCACGCCGGCGACGCTATAGAGCTCATTGGCCCTGTTCACCACCGGACGCAGCCGCAACATCGGACAAACACAAAATATCCACCATCCATCGGGTTCAACCACTGCCCCCGAGAATCCAACCACACACGTCAGGGCCTCCGATTGGTCTCGAAATCGGCCGCTAAGAACACTCCGTTTCAAGTCGGAGGGGCTTGTACCCCGACCCCTCGGTCCTCGTGTTGGCGTCCGAAAGTTCCGCGGGCTAACACCGGGGGCATCCGACGCAATCATCACCTGTCAGATTTGACGTCTAGTTGTCAACACAGGATGTCTGACCCGACGTCTGCGCCGGCGGTGTGCCCGAACCACACAACAACATTCGCCACAGTTGACGAGTAACTGCCGAGCGAGACTAGAGGCGTCCGTCCTGCTCTTCTCTAAGTATAGAATGACGAGGGCACAACAGCGTCGGCCGCCCACCCCCGCCTTTACTGCCTGGGCCCTTAGAGCCGCAACCTAGGCTTATATCCCGACGCATCGGTCCTCGTGTTGGCGTCCGAAGGTTCCGCTGGCTAACACCGGGGGCATCCGACGCAATCATCACCTGTCAGATATGACGTCTAGTTGTCAACACAGGATGTCTGACCCGACGTCTGCGCCGGCGGTGTGCCCGAACCACACAACAACATTCGCCACAGTTGACGAGTCACTGCCGAGCGAGACTAAAGGCGTTCGTCCTGCTCTTCTCTAAGTACAGAATTGACGAGGGCGCAACAGCGTCGGCCGCCCACCCCCGCCTTAACTGCCTAGGCCCTTAGAGCCGCAACCTAGGCCCACATGCGTAAGACCAGTGATGACATACGGTATAGAGGCACGAGCAGACACAGTCAGAAGCAAACAAATGTTGAGGACTTCAGAAAGGAGGACATTGAGAGCAATTGCAGGCAAAACCCTGAGAGACCGAGTGAGGAACTCCAGAATAAGGGAACTATGTGAGGTTGACGATATCATCAGATGGAGCAGGCAGCGGAGGAGGGACTGGTATGGTCATGTCCAAAGGATGGACAGCACCAGACTTCCTCATATCGTGCTTCACAATCAGCCTCACGGAACCCGCCCTCGCGGTAGACCGCCAAAAAGATGGAGGGATAGCTGGGGGTCCACTTCGCAGGAAGAGCAGGCCTCTTAAAAAACAGACCTGAAGGTCTATTCAAAAGAAGAAGAAGATTTTGAAGATATATTTTTGGGAAGATTCCTGAGCTTGAAAAATAAAACTATATGGAATGCCATCTACGCCTGGCGCTGAATCTTTGACTCTTTTCATTACAGCTAGGAGTTCATGAAGAGTGAAAGGAGAATCGAGAGTACAGTCAAAATTCTCAAGCAGCAGGCTGATTTTGTATGAAACACTAAGAGTTGTCTTAACTCTTGTCTTAACTCCCGAGAAATCTCGGAATTTGGTATTTTGTATGGAGTTTTCCGGTGTTAACTCCGTGAGAAAACTGAAGGGGGCGTGACCCAAACATTAGTATAAATTTGCCATATGTAAATAAAATTTCTATGTCCAGTTTAATTTATATATGGCAATCTCGTACATTTACCCGCATTTATCAGATTTAGACAGCTAATCGTGTGTTTTTTGTTTATTTTATTAATATTTAGCAAGGTATATACTCTATTTTCATTCATTGTTTTGTATTTTATAGCTTATTTACTCGATGCTTTTTATAAATATCATGTTTTAAATAAAATTTTAATTGAAATGGTGTTACGTCAAACGACTCAATTTTGAACAATTTTATACCGATACGATTTGTTTGTTATGCAAGTGATTATTCTAATAAAATTGACACGCAAATATGTTTGTTTGGGTAATATCATGGGTTAACGTTTTTTTTATAAATAATTTCTTGTTTAGAATGGACAAAAAAGAGCATAATATTTTTTTCATGAAATTTTGAGTCTGCGTTTTATTATTTTTATAATTAAATATCATACATAGTAGTAAAATTATTTTTCTTTGTTGCAGATCTTCAGTATCAGCTCAACTCTGTCTGGCTCAACAATTCCTGCAGCAGTTTACCATATTATACTATACTGCAAAGCTATTACATAATATGGCTTCCAAACATGTGCGACACACTGATGATTGCAAGATTTCAATTACATATCTGTAAAAATAATAAACAAGGTTAATAAAATAATTTACTTTGACCACTATAATGATCATGGTTCAAAAATTTTCATGCTTGTGTTTTCTTTATATCCTATTTTTTCCAACAAAATATATAGTTTCAGAATTATCTGCTCTTAACATGTGAGTGAATTATTAAACGCACTACATAAATACCATGCATATTAATATGAAGCAGTATAAAAAGGTAAAACTTACTTTTATGTGTATATGATGTTTAGTTATTTTTTTTATTTTATTTGGATATCCAACAGTACAGTAGAGCATAATGATATTAAAAACAATGAAGAAAAAAACAAGTAAATGTAGACTACGGTACATAGTACTAGGACATCATATCGAGTAATTTTAAAAGCTTAACATACAATTTACGAAAAATGAGACACACCTGAAACATACAAGGAATACCTAGTACAGAGAAGATTATATTCTAGAAGTTATCTCCATATTATAGTACAATGTGCTTTTAAATACTATTTATTGATTTAAATATGGATGTGGAGTTTTAATTTGGTCGTACAGGACAGCAAACAATGAATGGTTAATTCTGTAATGTGCGACAAATACATCTTTCGGCATGTCCAACGGACCATCGTCTTTTTATCGCTTTTCATCATCTTTTAAAGCTCGCAAAAATAAGTATGACATGCTGCAAATAAACAAAACGTGATTAGTATCCTCATTTTATATTATTATACTCAAATAAAAACGTTTCATTGTTTGAAACGTCAAATTCATGATATATTAAGCCTCCAAAGTCGAAAAAATAACAACGAATGTATAAACAAGTCAAATACAAAAATAAATAATAAATTTGGTTAGTAATATGTATGAATATTGTACAAGATAAATAATACACACCTTGTAAATGATTATGGATGAAATAATTCAAGTAATTACTGTAATTAGTCAATTTTACAATATCAAACTCGCGTGCATAGTGATATTTCCATAGGTATTGTGATCGATATATTTCCATGCATTATGATATCAAAGAAACCCAAAAACCATTATTTTACTTCGGCCTAATGTATTTCTTCTGTTAATTCTAGGAACGGATTATAGCGGCACCCCAGGCCTTGTTCATATATTTAAGTATTGTCTTTTCTATTGAAAATAAATGTAAAATGCATCGAGCAGATTCCTGGAATTTTGGCTTTCACCCGGTGGTACGGGTTGGTTCTTCAAATTAACCACCCCCCTCCCCTACTCCATGTTTCACGGGCGCTGGGTCGCCCTGCTGTAGTCGATCAGTTGTCATTCGGTAGGAGTCAGTGGTTGGTCGGTAGTTGTAGAGACCCGCGTGCGAGAGTGCGAGTTTGCTAGGCTATCGGACGGCCTTAGCATTTTTTTTCTAATTGTATAAAGTAGTGAATAAGTGTGTTTCAGGTCCATATAACCAACGAGGGGTGAATTTAAGATAGTTTAAGTTACTATTAAAAATAACTTTAAGAATAAAAATAATCGCATAATAGTGAATAAGTGTGTTTCAGGTCCATATAACCCACGAGGGGTGAATTTAAGCTAGTTTTAAGTTATTTTTAATTACTAAAAAGTGATATGTAGTGTAAGTGTTTCCTCTACAGTCCCGTTACGATAGCAGCAGTTTGGTAAGATCTTTCCAGTTATGTATATATTATTTTACCATGCCTGTATTTGTATGTATTTGTCTTTTCAGGCACATCGCAGCCGATTATGTTTTATTTGATTTTTATTTTCAGGGGCAGAGTTTAATGTTTATTTTTACTATGCTTTTCAGCTTCTTTAGTTATCAATTTCGCGTCCCAACATGGGACCAATATATTTCTTCCCAGCCTCCTTATATCAATCTCGCGTCCCAACGTGGGACGAGTATATTCTCCGCCTTCTCTTCAGATGTCAATTGGCGCCCAACGTGGGGCATTTCAAAAACAGTAGTTTTTAACGGACCGCCCTGAGATTTTATGTTTTGTTTTGTAGATAGCTGTGTTTTTTGAAGCGTGTAACTTTTAAGAATGATTTTTATATTTATATTTATTTTACTGATATTCAAATATTTATTTGTCGGGATGCTTGAGCGTGTTTTAATAACGGTTGTTTTCACAGACCACGTGGAGATTTTCAGTTGTAGAAATTTATTACTGTTTTGATAGTTATGTTTTTGAGGTGGATTTTTTTATATATTTTCGGTCGTTATATATGTATGTAATTATCGAATAGTAGAACGTGATGACGAAATCAGTGGTATACTTATAAAAATATGAGACTAGATTTGTAGCGAATAATATAAATGATAATATAAACCGCTATATTATAGATTTGCTGTTATATTATGTTAGCCCGGGAGTATAATGTTTATTTTATTTTTAAATATTTTAAACTTATGTTAAATCAATAGAATATTTAGTACTATTTTTACAAAGTCGGATAGTAGAGGATATGTAAGCGTTTTTTTCGAAGAAATTTTTGTTGCTGTTGTTGTGAGTTGTTCTAAATAAATATAACCTGCGTTCCACCAGGTAAAAATACGTGGAACTGGCGCCCCGATTATGATGATGATAATAATAATGTAATGACTTTTGAAGATATCGTGACCTCACGGGAGGCTGTAAGAATCTGTAGGTGAATTTGTAGAAAATAATTCTGTATGAAATGAAGATTGATGAATAATAAGTCTGTAGGTGACGAATTTATTATAATTCTGACGAAATTTCGTGGTTTATAATTCGGTAGACAAAGCATAATTCTGTAGGTGAAGAATTTAAAATAACTCTGACGATGGATGATGATAATAAATCTGTAGTTAATGAAGCATGGTGGTTTATAACTCTGACGATGAAGGTGGATAATAAATCTGTAGATGATGAAGTTATGGTGGTTTATAACTCTGACGATGAAGGTGATTTATAAATCTGTAGATGGTTTTGATGAGTAATAAAAATTCTGTGAATGAAGATTGAAGTTGTTTGGAGGATAATGATGATCCCAATTCTGTAGATTTTGCTGTAGTGGTTGTGGAGGCTGTATGTGCATAGAGAGGATGATGACGATGTAAAGACCGTGGAGGCTAATAGCGAGAAGATACGCATCATAAGAAGTAGTTCAGAATTCGCGTCGGAAGTAGAACTGGTAGTCGCGCCAGATACGTCGAGCAGTAGGAAGCTGATAGTTGATTAGATACGTAGGATGAAAGGAAGCAAGCAGATACGTCGATAGGTAGCAAGATGATGATGAAGACACGTCGGATGAAAGGAAGCAAGTAGAAATGTCGAGAGGTAGCAAAATGATGATGATACGTCGGATAATGAGAAGCTCCTGAGAAATTCGAAGAGAGAAGACCGGTAGTCGTGCCGGATCATGAGTTAGGTACGCCAGTAGTTGCGCTAAGTAGTAATGAGTAATAGGTACGAAGAGGAGTAGAATGACGGAATTACGAATAAGGATACAAATAGACGATCTATGTGTTATTGGTAGGATTAGCCTCCCCGCAGATAAACAAGACGATTGATGATTCTCTTTATGTAGCATTGATAGACTCTACAGCCACTCGCAGTTAAATAAGTGCAGATTTGGAGAAATCTGTGACCCAGAGAGACAACGAATTGTAACGAAAGCAGAATTAGACTACTCGAAAACGAATAATTAGATGAAAGGAATAAGTTTAGTAGTAGCCGGTTAACGAGATGTAATAAGATGAGTAATAATGCAATGAGATGAAGTCGAGATTAATTACGATAAGCTTACGATAGAAGATGACATAATGACGTAGTAGTATGAGATAATGACGTAATCGGGTAAGATAATGACGCAGTACGATGATATAATGACTTAAAAGATGAGATAATGACGTAATAATTGATAGGTAAATAGCAGAATACGGCGTGATGGATTTTTAGGATGTTATATGCCTTTGGGAAAAAGTGCGGTATTTTTATTATTTAATTGAGAGGATAACGTTAAGTAAATCACAGAGGAAAATGAGATAACGGATGGACACGAATGAATCAGCCGACGAAATAGAGGTATTAGATAAAGGGACTTGCGGAAGATGTTGTATTGCGATTGAAGATAGATACGAGCGTAAAACTATGTAAATGCGTTATGACGTTGAGTTATCGGAAATCGAATTGTATTATGGAAAGTTGTTATACGGTTTTGTTTGTTCGATGGTTGGAAGCGATTGCGGTATGGTATTGGCCCCATTATAATTAAGGTGAAGCTTCTTCGCGATGCGGTTTTCCGGAAGCGATATTAAGCGTTACATATACGTTTATCGAAAAAGAAAATGTTATTATGTAGAACATTGCGGTGGAAAGAAGAATCGTGTTTAGTCGTATACGTTCTTGCTCTGGTTATGCGTTTACTTTTGTCTGATTATACGATATTTGGTTTCTTTTGTCTTTGCATGGATTATCTCGATCATAAAAGGAGAGGCGATTGATATTTCCATAGGTATTGTGATCGATATATTTCCATGCATTATGATATCTAAGAAACCCAAAAACCATTATTTTACTTCGGCCTAATGTATTTCATCTATTAATTCTAGGAACGGATTATAGCGGCGCCCCAGGCCTTGTTCATATATTTAAGTATTGTCTTTTCTATTGAAAATAAATGTAAAATGCATCGAGCAGATTCCTGGAATTTTGGCTTTCACCCGGTGGTACGGGTTGGTTCTTCAGTTTAACCACCCCCCCCCTCCCCTACTCCATGTTTCACGGGCGCTGGGTCGCCCTGCTGTAGTCGATCAGTTGTCATTCGGTAGGAGTTAGTGGTTGGTCGGTAGTTGTAGAGACCCGCGTGCGAGAGTGCGAGTTTGCTAGGCTATCGGACGGCCTTAGCATTTTTTTCTAATTGTATAAAGTAGTGAATAAGTGTGTTTCAGGTCCATATAACCAACGAGGGGTGAATTTAAGATAGTTTAAGTTACTATTAAAAATAACTTTAAGAATAAAAATAATCGCATAATAGTGAATAAGTGTGTTTCAGGTCCATATAACCCACGAGGGGTGAATTTAAGCTAGTTTTAAGTTATTTTTAATTACTAAAAAGTGATATGTAGTGTAAGTGTTTCCTCTACAGTCCCGTTACGATAGCAGCAGTTTGGTAAGATCTTTCCAGTTATGTATATATTATTTTACCATGCCTGTATTTGTATGTATTTGTCTTTTCAGGCACATCGCAGCCGATTATGTTTTATTTGATTTTTATTTTCAGGGGCAGAGTTTAATGTTTATTTTTATTATGCTTCTCAGCTTCTTTAGTTATCAATTTCGCGTCCCAACATGGGACCAATATATTTCTTCCCAGCCTCCTTATATCAATCTCGCGTCCCAACGTGGGACGAGTATATTCTCCGCCTTCTCTTCAGATGTCAATAGAAAATATAGAAGTAAATTCATCGCGTGATTTGACAGGAGATAACTCTTATTCTACAAATAAATAAATAATTTTAACCCCGAGTATTTTATTGGGGTTAAGACAACTAAAGAAAATTCGCTTACAAAATACCAAAAACATACATACATTGGTGTTAACGAGCTAAATCCACAGATAAAATAGTACTTAACTCCTTTCTTCTCCTCTGGTGTTTATACAAAATCAGCCTGCAGGTATGGCTGGGGAGTGAGAGTCTGATTGGGGACAGTAGGGGGGGCTAATATGTTCATAAACTCATTCTCCCAAGAATCAGAGGAGGGTTTGGGAGCAGGGGTACAAGCAGCCGATGTAAACTGTCTTACCTTCTTCCATACAGATGAAATGTTTGTATCCGGAGAGAGAGAGGAACAGTATTCAATCCATCCCTTTTTCTTCTTGTCTTTTAGAATCCTCTTGGTCTTAGCTTTTGTTTTGAGAAAGAAGTCAAAGTTTTCATAAGACATTCTTTTCTTGTACTGAGACCTTGCTGCTTTGCGGTCTTGTACAGCTTTTGTGCAAGCAGCATCCCACCACGGAGGAAGGGATCGATTGGATCTACTCGGGGATTTTAAGGGAATTGATTTTTCTGCTGCTGAATGAAAAGACTGTTTGAGGAGGTCATAACACTGGGTGATATTGGAAGTGGTAGGGGAGGGGAGTTGATTGATGAGAGAATCAAGAGCTTCAGAGTAATCTAACCATCGTGCTCTGTTGACGTTATATTTGTAAGGAGAAGAGTGGGAGCACTCTTATTTCTCTCCCGAAACAAATATAAATATGGGAAAGTGGTCACTGCCGTACGGATCGTGGTCCAACGACCAGGATGCAAGGGAGGCTTTGTTGGGGGAGCAGATAGAAAGATCTACTGAGCTCTGATTTTGAAGCGGGGAAACACTTCGTGTAGGAGATCCATCGTTTAATAAACAGAGGTGAAGTTCATCAAGTGAGTTGACTAAGGTTCTGCCAGCTGAGTTGGGAGAAGCGGATCCCCAGGAAGGGTGGTGGCAGTTGAAGTCAACTAGTAAGAAGAGAGAGCCAGAGTACACTTGGATAGCTGACCTCAGCTTAAAAATGATGGACGGAGAAGGATGCGGGATATAAACTGATTTAGATGGGTCGATGGCAGAGCGGTTAGCGCGCTGGGCTAGCAATCCAGTGGTCGCGAGTTCGAATCCTGCCTCGACCGATTTCGTTCACCTATAGCACAAGCATTTATTTGCTTATTTTAGGGAACGTAGGAAGATGTATATGTACATGTTTAAAAAGGACATATTCATTTTTTTGAAAAAAAAAAAAAAAAAACTGAGAAAAACGAAATGTCATCAATTTTAACACCAACCAAATTAATCTGGTCGCTGTTCAAATTGATGGAAATGGGGGAGAAGGGGATAGATTGTTTGATGAAAAGGGCAGAATCGCCCTTTCCATCATTTCTGTCATCCCGGACGCAGACAAAACCCGAGAGCTTGAAGAAGGCTCCCGGGAGAAGCCATGTCTCTGAGATGGCAATAATTGAAGGGTTAAATTGGTGGATTAGGAGGAGAATATCAGATTTGCTGGAATTGAGGCTCCGGCAGTTCCACTGAAGGATCCTCGTTATGGCTTGGGGAGCCATCAGGACATAAAATTGAAGACATGAGGGTTAATGATTCTGCTACGTTGAACGATAAGTTGTGTTGAGTTTTCAGAATGGAAATAATGATTAAGGTGGAGGTTTCTAAGTGAGGTTGAGTATTTTGGTTAGAGAGAAGACAGGAACCATTGACTGAGGAGGGGAGTTGGCCATTGGGGAACCACGCAAGATCCCTGAGAGCCGATTTATAATAGGTTGGAGGAGACGAAGGTTTCTTAGGAGTCTGCTTAGCAGAGGGATGATGATAAGCAGTTCTAGGGAAGGGAGGTTGAGGATTGTTGCGATAGGTGGGTGGCTAAACTTTAGGAGTGGAGGAGACCGGCATGGGAGAAGCAACAGCAGAAAAGGAGGACTTAAGAGATGGAACAAGCTTCGATGCATCCTGGAAGGAAATATTATTTTCAGCCATGAGATGCTTGATATTTTTCTGTCTAGAAAGTTCAGGGCAGCTTTGGCTAACAGCCGTGTGCTTCCCAGAACAGTATAGGCAGCATAAATCCACTTCTTTAGTCTGGCATTCATCAGCTAAATGGTTGTTGCCACATTTAAAGCACCGAGGGTATGATTTGCATTGTAATTTGGTATGACCAAATCTACAACACTTCCAGCATTGGATTATCGGGAATTCATACTTCTCTACTGGCAAAGACGTGTATGAAAGGAAGATTTTATCTGGAAGTCTTTGTCCATCAATGGTTATGACAACCGTGCGGGAAGGCTTCCAGATAACTGAGCCGGTGGAAGTATCCTTGAAATTAAGTCTCCGACATTTCAGAATTTTACCGAAACGATAAGGAGTCTCAATTTCTTGGCAGAGGATCTCATTCGAGAATTCCTCTCCCACTGGAACACCTCTCACCAGACCCATACGAGAGACTTGATGGGTGGGGATGGTTGAGGAGAATTTAGGGTGGGTGCTGTTTAGGAAGGAGTTGGCACTGGTCATGGAATTAAATTCCAGACTTATTTTACTCCTACCAATTGACTTGCACGAGCCAATAACAATTCCTTTGATGGCAGTCTTTTTAAGTTGTCTTCCAAACTCTATAGCAGACATTGGAGACGAATCTAACGACGATACATGGACCAAAAATGGCTCACTCAATGGATCACTTTCAACGTATCTATTTCTGGTAATCTTGGCAAAGTCTGAGTTTTGTGGTAGTTTAGAATTATGTTGAACAGAGAGAGGAGCAGGGACAGGAGCAGAAGGCTTGGAAGGTGAAGCCTGGTCTGAATCACTGGAAGAGGCATGAATATTTTTACGTTTGCTAGTTTTTTTGGTATGTACTGTGACAAATGTGCTAGGAGACGGAGGGTATGGCAGATCTGGGATGGTGATCATAGATCTATTATCTGAATCAGTATCAGACGCATTTGTATAGGTAGAAGTTAATTTGTCCGGAGGGTCCGGCGGATCAGGCGGTGTGTCCGCCATTGTTTAAATATTAAAACAAAAAAAGAACAACTTAAAATACGGAACACTTACCCCAAATAAAACAAATTTAACACTAATCAGAAAGAAAAGTAAAAACAAAAGAACAAGAAACCAAAGAATGCCGAATGTGATGACAGTTATGCAGATGTGATGGTGCACTGTCCGCAGCGATGTACACGTCTAGCTCCGACAAACACCCAAACGGAAAACACCTTCTTATCTTTTATTTGGTTTATCCAACACTCAACACTCATTGCATCATTTTAATGGAATCACTGGAATTTAAATTAAACGATTTCTCTATGTTGTGCAAGTCTTTTTTTTGTAATTCAATGTATTCTTTTGAAGATAGAGTCATTCAATGAATTTCTTACTCCATTGAGTATTTCATCCAAAGGTATTTTGGATGCAATCTGGCCAGCCAGTTTTTCACGTTTAATATCTGTAAGTGTAAAATGCTGCAAATCTTCACCATGGCCAACATGGTGTTTCTGTGAAATTTATCTCACAACTACCATCCTGAGATTCTCTTAAGTTGATGCTCGCAGGACAGAATGCATTAATCTTTTTGGATCCTTGGCTTTTAATATGGTGTAAACCTTCTCCTTTTGAAACAAAATAACCACTCTAATAACCATTCTAAATTATCTTTCCAACTTTTAAATTAATTCATGGAATTAAAACTAATAGTTTGGTTTTTAATATTTATATTATGGTTTAATATTATGGTTTTATTTAAAAAATGTTTTTTTAAAATCTTTTTTGAAGCCGAAAATGAGCAAAGTTTACAGTTTAGAACATATTCATTTTTCAAATCTCTGTGCTTTCTTCGATTATGATTTCCTAGAGATAATTTTGTGGAAAATTTTAAAGGGCACAAAGAACATTTAAATATCTTCGAATCATCTGAATTATATATTTTATATATTTTTCAAATTCAAACCATGTTTGATTCTTTTGTTTCTATTCATGTTAGGTATGTTTGTGATTCAATTCTGGATTACAAATATCACACTGAATTTTTTTTTGTAATAAGTTAGGAAATAAAATAGGATTCTCATTGCCATTAATCAGGAAAAGTTCTACAGATTGGGATGCTATGATTTTGAATTAAAACACAAAGCTATATTTATTTATTTATTTGGATTAGTAAACAGTCATGTTAACACTTACAATACACAAACGATTTACAGAAATGAGACCAATTACATACCAATCCCAGAAAGTACAGAAAAATGACAGTTACAAAAAATTGAATAAAAAAAAAGCATTTCATATATTGTAATAACTATAGGAAGGATGTGCATGATTATAGGATGGGTTATAAGGAATGAAGTTAACATATTTATTCAACTATCGTTGTAGGCGAATGCAACCTTTTATATAGTTCAATTTTGTATCGCAGTTGGTTACTATCAAACATGTCCAGGCCTGCAAAGTTATTGTTGTAACTATTGCAAGCCCGCACAATGAATGCGTTCTGCCCTGTAGTGGTACGCACTCGATCTGTGTAGAATAGGGTGTTACGTCTGCCACTTCGCATCGGGACATGTAAAGAAATTAATTTTAATATGTCGGGTGAGTCAATTATGTAATTTAGAATTTTGTATAATGTCATTTGGTCAGTAACGGTACGTCTAAGTTCCAATGTCTCAATGTTGAAGGCTGTTAAAATATCTGATTTAGATGCAAATCGGTGATATGAACGAAAGTTGAGGTAATTTAAAAATTTATGCTGCACTCTTTCCAATCGGTGTGACTTAGTCACGTGGATAGGATTCCATATTTCGGAGGCAAATTCGAGGTGGGGTCTAACATATGTATAATATAATAAGATTAATGTATTTAGATTGCGAAAAGATTTGAATAGTCTGAGGATGAAACCCAACATGCTAGAAGCTTTCGAGATTATACTATCAAAATGTTCATTGTACATTAATTTAGTGTCAAGTGCAACACCAAGATCTCTTATAGACAATTTTCTTATCAAAAAATAGAAAAAGATTATATTATATTATTTTCAATTATTGTAAACAAAAACAAAGCTAAACAAAAAATATGGGAAAAAGTCGGCTCTAGGCGCTAGGTTATGAAGGTACCATAACCTAGCGCCTAGAGCCGACCCCCTATTCTAGTACAGAATATCTGTCGGTACAAGTAGATAAATTTTAACCGACTGAAAAAAATGAGGTTATAATATATTGTAGGTATTATTATAATTGGTTCTTTAGGTGTTCGAGATTTCTGAATATTTAAAACAAATGAACGTAGCTCATTTTAGATGATAATATTGAAAACAATTGAAGGAAGCTCAATTTCCCTGATAATTTTTATATTAAATTTACAATTTATTCTGTATTTTGCTCATGTTCATTCATTCATTCATACCATCACGGCATATCCCACAATGTGGGGTAACCAGCGATAGGTGTTCGGGTGTGCATTGCCTTATAAAAGGGAGCACCTCGTCTCACCTAAAAAGGCACTATATTCAGAATGGGTGGTAACCTCATTGCTGAACTATGTGAGATGTTATTGTTGCCTGTTGTATTTTCGATTACCCGGCTCTTACGGGACACTCGAAAACTATAATAGAAAAGAGTGGAAGCACTATTCTAAGCCGTCATGTAACATATATATTTATTTATTTGTATATTTATTTGTTGTCATTATTTGATATAAACTTTTTATATAATTAGTGTGAATAAATATTATGTTTTCACAATATTTTTTTTATAATATATATAATGCAATATGGATTATTAAAAGATTGCAAAATTGACCTTGAAAAATTCGTAAAATGATTTTTTGTGCTATGAATATGATGAGCCCTCTCTCCGACCACGAGGAAACATCAAAGCCAGTGTGAGGAAGAAAAGGAGACAAATGATGGTGACACTATGAAAATTCTTTTAGTACGGCGCATTTAATCAAAATATCAGCATTGTTCGTCCATGGCAATTAAATAATAAAAACAAACACAACAACAACAGAGTACAAATAACAAAACAAAACGAATAATAACCCAACTCTCAAACAAAACCGAGCACGAAGAGACTCCGACCAGAAGGTGCAGCCCCAGGGTACAGCGACATCCTTTCTCCAGGCATGTCACTGTCTTCCACGTGGAGGCTGAAAATCCGGCGGGGCCCAGCCTCTGCGTCAGGCTGGCAGGTCCTTCTCGTACTTGGCATAGTTTCCTCTTATCTGCAAGGCAGTCACCCATGGCTGGCTCCGTGCCACACGGCAACGCTATGAAGGCGCATCTCGACAGAGGTGGCAGGCCAGCTGGGAGCCTCACCGGAGGTGAACCGACGCCCCAGACGACACGGAAAGCCCCTCGTGGTCCAATCTGCGAGCCGCTGCGTTCCCTGCTGCGGTGGCCCAACACTGCGCCCTGCCTCCACGCCTCTGCCCTGTTGATGCCCTCATCTTGGCTCCGTAGCACCATGTCCATGCGCGTCCATGCGCGTGACGTGTCCTGTCAAGCAGACCTCCTGCGCCGTCGAAAATATGGCCGCCATCGGGAGCACGTGTCGACCGATGACGGCGTCACACCAAACCGTCCGTCCTTCACCAGCGTTGAATGCCAAGAGAGCGCGTGCCATAGCGCGTGCTAGCTGCTAGCTGCAATTTTCGTTGCTCGCCCGCAACGAGCGCTAGCTGCTTTTAGAAATGTTACCGTGGAAAAAAAATTAAAAATATTGTTTTTCGACAAAATTTATTCTCGGGCATAACAAAGATTTATAAAAATTATTTTTTTAGGTCGTAATGAACATTATAAATAAAAAAATGTTTTTATTCAAATCTTATCTGACACATTCAAGTATATAAAACATGTTCTATGAACAGGAGAAAAAGAACAATCCGCCAATGATAGTTGTCAAACTCCATACGACCCTTGGAAGAATAAACTTTTTTTCCCCTACTTTACGGCCTGTCTAGAGGAAAAGGAACGACGAACAATCCAGAGGGCATATTATAATCAGTGTGACCGTTTTTGGTATTTATAGTACTAAATTGGTATTTTTTCGCCACTATGGAGCCCATTTGGTATTTTTTTAGTATTTTTCAAATTTTTGGTATTTTTGGTATATTTTGTGATTTTTGGAAAATTAAACACCATTTTTTGGTATTTTTTTTAATATTCTGTCTGCAATCCTTTTTTCTCTATGATAATTGTATCGCTCTTTACTTCTATTATTTACTCATTGATGGACATGGTAGTGGAGGGATCTTTTGAATTACAATTTTCAATTGGTGACTTTTTAATTAGCAAAATTTGATGAATTTCTGAAATAACATTATTCAAAAAATACTAAAAAGTATCGAACATCAAATAACTTTTGTAAAATTACATGTATCGTCCACATTGGACAAAGTTTGTTGACATTTTGTGTTTTGGTGGAGTTAATAATTATTATGAAGCGAAAATATGAACAAGAATATTGTCCTGAAAAAAAAACAGAAATGAATTTCATAATAAATTTTCTTTCAGATGTACCATCTTAAATCTTTAAGTAATCTCAATCTTTTGTTAATCATACTCTTTGTAGGAAAAATTAAGTTTTTTTTATATCTATGGGGCAATTAAAATTTTTTTTTTCGAAAGTAGTTAAGTGACACTGCTAAGTATTTAATTAACAGCTCCAGTACGGGAGCAGCTCAGATTTATAAGATATATTTGATTATATATTATTTTGCCTTGAATATAATTATGGATGTCTTCAACCTATTTATATGAAAGAAAAAAATACTGAAGATTGGTTGAAAATAGCGGAAGATTTTTATCAGCGAACCAATTTTCCAAATTGTATCGGGGCTGTTGACGGAAAACACATACGATTAAAAAAACCAAAACACTCTGGATCACTTTATTACAATTACAAGCAATATTGTTCAACAGTGTTGATGGCAGTTGTCGATAGCGACTATTGTTTTACGATGGTAGACATAGGAGCATATGGATGCTCTAGTGATTCGCAAATATTTAAAAATTCAAATTTTGCAAAACAACTTCAACAAGGTAATTTGGGTATTCCTGAAAAAAGACATTTACAAGACGACATTAATGGAACTGCAATACCATTTGTGTTTGTTGGCGACGAAGCTTTTAGTTTATCAGAACATGTATTACGACCTTACGCAAAAAGGAATTTAACCTATTTACAACGAATATTCAATTATAGATTATGCAGAGCTCGTAGAATGGTAGAATGCACTTTCGGCATTCTTGCCAATAAATGGAGAATATTTCATCGACCGCTAGACACAAATCCGAAATTTTGTGATAGTATTATTAAAGCCTGTTGTGTGCTACATAATTTTGTCAGGTGTCATGATGGCAAACGGATAAATCAAAACGAGGACACGGACGAACGAATTTCTGAAAATAATAATTTTTTAAACATTGCTCTATAGGTATGTGTATGTATCGGGTACCTATAGTGGGAAGATATGAAAACAGCTGAGTTCGGTTACATGATGTTTATTAATACGACTGGCCCAAGAGAATGTTGAATGAGAACTGAATAAGGTTTTGATTGGTGGGGGTATATATAGGCTACTTCGTATACCCCCACAGGAGTCCCCCCTGAATAATATACTTGGGGGTTCACATACTTAAATACTACATAATATAGGATAACACAAGAAAAATAATAAAAACTATGTAATGTTCGTATTTTCGGCGAGTGCGGCCCTGGTGAGTAGGTATGATGAAATCTAAGTCCTGGTCTGGTTTCGTTATCTTGAAGTAGTGCATAGTTTGATATCTCATATCACATTATTGTTCAATAATCACACGGTGCTCCGGAATGTCTGATGTCAGCGAAAATGAAACTTGAAACTTCTCTGTAGCAAGAAATCGTATCAACCTTATCTTGCAACGGGGTGGTACCATTACTAAAGACTAGGTATCGAGGAATTTCCTTCGAGCTGCTTGTCCTGTCGATGAGGCGATGTGAACGGTTTCGGGTTTGTCGTGTCGATGAGACAAGGATGAGCGGTTTCGGCTTGTCATGTCGACGAGACACGGATGAGCGGCTTGGGCTTGTTGTGGTGGCGATGAGACAAGAGCGAGCGGCTTGGGCTTGTCGTAGAGGCGATGAGACGAAAGCGAGCGGCTTCGGCGTGTCGTGATGGCGAGACAGAGGCAAGCAGCTTTGGGTTGTCGTGGTCAAGCGGATCTAACTTGACGGGATTCAGAAAAGTTCGCAGGCGAAAGTTGCTGGTAACGTGGTAGACGTCACGATGGAGCAGTAGTCACTTCTCTTGGATGGCTTCTCTGGGAGGTCGATGTTGGCAGAAATCATCGAAGGCATGTTGTCGCTGAAGATTGCTACGTCTATATCCAGAATTGGTACTCGCTGGAGATTGAAGTACCGTTCCTTTACGTAAACAATCTGTGATGATGCATTTCGTGGTTTTGACGTTCTCGTGGGCGTCAGCAGTTATGAGTTCTCACGTCAAAACAAAGTAGGTGTCAGCAGTATTGAATTCTCACAGCGGTGTTATCGCTTGATGTTTATTTTTGCAAGCTTGCACTGTGATGAACGTGTAGGACGGATTCGTTATCAAGTCCACGGTTCACGAAGGCTCACATTACAAAATTTCTAAACATCAACACTGTTCCCACTATAGGTATATATCACGTCGGGGTCACCAGTTATAGGTATGTGTATGTATCGGGTACCTATAGTGGGAAGATATGAAAACAGCTGAGTTCGGTTACATGATGTTTATTAATACGACTGGCCCAAGAGAATGTTGAATGAGAACTGAATAAGGTTTTGATTGGTGGGGGTATATATAGGCTACTTCGTATACCCCCACAGCTCCATCAAATCAGCGTAGTTCACAAGTAGCTATGGATATACGTAACTATTTTGCTAAATATTTTACCTCACCACAGGGTTCTGTTTCTTGGCAATATAATTTTATTTAAATACCTATCAATCAATATGTATTATCAGTATGTGTTAATAATATTTAGGTGTTAAAATTTAAATAAATAATCTTCAAATTTGAATGTTTTTTTATATTTTATCTTGATATCGTACATTTTGAACAAAAATAATAAACACTTCTTGCCAAATCGCAATTTCTTCCAACTATCCAGTGTTACCAGTCCAGAGAAATGAATTTAAATAAATTATTCCTCTCTGGGGATCGAAACCAGAACGCCGGGACCGAACTCAAACGGCTTACCCCCACAAACTTCCACAGCGGTTAACATTCATTCATATTCCCTCCTACTCCCGTCCTCACCAAATCCTTCCTCTTCAGCCCATACATAAAATGTTGGTCGGCGCTTTCGCATTAATAATTTCTATTTTTTTGAAAATTTCAAGTATGAATGGGTTGTAATTCTGATGATGAGTTTAATACAACTGCTATAGCGGTTTGTTTATATATAAAAAGAAAAAAAAACAACGAGAAAATGGTGTAAAGACTGGCTATTGAAGAGATAGATCTTGACATAAGACAAATTTAATGAACAAATTGACATTAGAACCGGCAGATTGGCGAAATTATTTGAGAATGGACGAATCTACCTACTTCAAACTTTTAGATTTAGTTGCTCCGTTAATAACATTGATAACATTTTAATACAATATGTATTAAAAATTAAGTAGGTACCTACTAATATAAAAAATTCCGGTTTTCTCACCAATTTTATTAAGAAACATATTATTTATGACAAATTTGTGTTTAAATGCCTATATTTCCAAATTTTCAAAAAATATCGAAAAACGCCGAAACACCCCAACTAGATTATTTATTTTTTTATAAAATGTACATACATTATAAGTGTACATGTAAAACTTTTTTTAACTATTTTTGTAAAAATTGAAATTAGTGACGACATCGTTTTACACAATGTGTATGGCAGTGTATAAGATATCTCACTCAATAGTTTGATACTCAATCTCCATACATACATACATACATACCATAAAACTGTTTTTCTATTCGGGGTAGGAAAAAAGAACTAACCTCCACACTATCCTATCTTGATAAACATGTTTTGTATAGATTACAAAATATTTTAAAATATTCAAAATTTTGGATTTACGTTTTCTTCAGCTATACATACTATCGCCACCAACAGTTGGATCTCATGTGTTACATGTATTAAATTAATATACAGAACAAAAAGTCAGACATTTATTAAATTAATTTATTAATTAATAATTAATAAACACTTCCTTGCACCCTGCGCAAGTGGCGAGTTTATTGCCGTATGGCAATTTCTTCCAACTAACCAGTGTTTCCATATTTATTCAAGTATTGTGTTAACTTAACGAGAAATTTCTATCTCAAAAATAATTGACAGATCATAATTTACCGAACTTAATCAAAACATCATTAACTTGGGCTCCATGCGCCTGTACAACAAGCGGGAAAAAGAAAAACTTTGCGCGGGAAACAGAAAACTGCGGTACCTTTGTATTGCGCGGTAAAAGGTATGTATTGCGCGGGAAAAGATAAATAAATTGACAGATCATAATTTACCAAACATAACCTAGAAATCATTATGTTGGGCTCCGCGCGCGTACAAGCGGGAAAATACAAACATTGCGCGGGAAACAGAAAAGAACTATTGTGTGACAGAGCAAATGTACAGACGCAATAGTGAACCAAGTATATATAATATAAAACTTTTTTTAAGGTTTTTTCGTTGACACAGTTGAAGTTCATAATTATTGTAAAATAAACACTTGAAACACAGTTAAGTTTGTATTCAATAAGTGGAATATTTATTAAATTACCTATGTAACTATAAATCAATTAAGTAATAACTTACCCAATTCAGTTCTTTTACTATGATTTAGCTGTTCCCAGCCAGTTATTAATGTTTCGCTTATCTCCAACCATATTTTTTGTTTAATTTGGCGGTTACTATAATTTTTTATCGTATAATGAAGGACGTGCTTCAATCAATATAATTAACTTTTCCGAATCAAAATTTGTTTCATGTGACATTTCGTTTGGCAGCACTGACAACGTACTTCTCGATCTACTGCGCTCGGACGATTAAATTATCGGTGAGCAAGCGCCATGCGCGCCCTCTCATACAACAAGATTGGTTACAAAAAATCGGCCGATCTCGATCGGCCGATTTTTTTGTGTCTCGTCACAGATTTTAAAATCGGCCGATTCTGTTAGCTTTCATGCGCGCTCTTACATGTAATTCGTATGTTGTAGCTCACCGATAATTAATCGGCCGATGAAATTAGCTTCCATGCGCGCCTACCTTAAAGGTAGGCGCGCATGGAAGCTAATTTCATCGGCCGATTAATTATCGGTGAGCTACAACATACGAATTACTGGTAAAATCATAGATTTGGAAGATAGGTTTTTTTTTTCTATGGAATTGTAGAAAAATGACATTTGTCTATTTTCTTACTCGTTTTAAAACCAGCCATAGAATACAAAACCAGCCCATAGAAAAGAGAGAACTTATTTAGAAGGGAAACTTCGACTTTTTCTATGATCCCGCGCTTTTAGCGCCATCTCTGAATGGTCCCTCAAAGTTTTACTGGAATTCAGTAATAATAATAATAATATTACTGACCTTCCCCAGTGTTTAAGATTAAAACACTGAATTTTGTTTTTTGGGAGAATATCATTACCAAAAAATTCTAGGTATAAATCACTTTTTATAAAGAAAAATTATAAAAAAATATTTTTATGATAGTGCAAAAAAAAACATTTTTCCCAAAAAATCAAAGAATCAGTGTTTTAATCTTGAACAGCAGAGATAGCAAATTGTTTTTCTAGAAAGTTTGAAAGATAGGTAAGTATTCTTTTTCTCTCTAATTGAGTTATGAAAATAAAAGAATATTTAAAACAAAGTTATTATATATTGTAAACTATATCATACCTACAATGTTTGTATTCATTAAACATTATAATTAAATCTTAATATTATGTTGTAGACAAAAATACTATGGACTTATAAATTTCTTCGTGGGTTCATGGGTTGAACTGTATAAATTTTCATGGAATATCGCTCAGTCTGCCGAGTCTGCTCAAAGTCAATTCTGAAAAACAAAACACCATTATATTACATACATAAGCGCATTGAACTATTAGTTTTCTAGTATTAATAATGTTGTCAACTTGGAATTGATAAAATAACTATATTTATAAAGTTTTTGCCAAATTTCTATCCAGAGTAAAATATCACCACTACATGCAATTGTTTTAAAATTATTGCTAGTACTATCATTTATAGATATCGGATCAACTTGTTACTAACAAAAATATTGGATTATCGATAAAATAAGTTGTTTCATTAAAATTGATACATCGAATAAATTTCAAAGTGACATACAACATAACCTCAAAACAAAAACGGTAATAATATTATTTTACCTGGGGCAAATATTGAATGCATCTTATTTATTCCTCTTTGTTTTTCTTAATTTCCATCTATAATAGATGACTTTCTCAAAATATACTACATATTTTGTATTTTTTTCACTCACACAAAAAATATCCGTTGGAACATAATGTATCACAGTGTATAATTGCCTTTGTTTAGTAAAACAAAATACTTCATATCCATTTTCGATAATATAAGTGCAAAACTGGAACACTAGCACCAATCGATTTCAGATAAATTTGAAAATTCGTAAATTTTAAAATATAAACATCGATGTTATCAAACTTTCCATTAAAACTGTTGGTTGTTGGTTGACCTCACACCACTTTTTGGATTTGAAATGGGTGCTTCTAATTGGTTGAATAACTAAAACAAGCATAGACAAAATAATATTTTTACCATAAACAAATGTAGGAACCTACCTACTCGTTTTTTATTTTAATCGGTTAGTAAAAAATCTGGTAGGTAACTGAATAGTAAACCTGCCATAATTGACATTACTGCCATCTATACAAAGTCCCCGAAGGTAATTTAATACTTTTTTCCAATGTACTGAGTTTCCAGACGGTGAACCAGCCTTGAATTATTGACAACTGACTGAACTGACACATCGAAAAATTATTTTAAATTTTGTTTTGTCAAATGTTAATTCGAAAGTAAAAGAAAAAGTCCATGACGTATTGTCTAATTTAACAAATATTATACATACAATCATGGAAAAATTATCTGGCGTAAAAATCAACCAACCCCTGATAATATTTAGATCTTCCATTGCACCTGGATTTTGTGCAATATGTAATGCAGAGGATTCCATGACAAGTATGGATACTGAGAGTGTATTGAATGGGGAAAAACTGAGTTATAATAAAATGCTTTTAATCTGTTACAATATTCAGGTAAACAACACATACATAAAAATGTATTCAAAAAAGTTTTTTCTTTCATCCGATGATACAGTATTTATACAATTCTAAATAAATATATTTGTAACATGTAATTGATTTTCAGTTATGTCATTTGAGGGACGAAAGTACACAAATAGAAATATGCCAAGAATGTATAAATAGATTGGAAGAATCTTATTGCTTTAGAAAAAAAGTTGAATTTGTTGATGAAAACTTCCAGCTATCATTACAAAGAAATGGTATTCTCAAATAATTTTTATTCTATATATTTCACTAGAGATATGAAAATCACTAAACAAAAAAGAAGAATTAATAATGAACTGAATTTAAATAGAACCCCTCTGTTTAATATTTTTCTGGCACCCACACATATGGTAAAACAAAACCATCATTTATTTCTAGTATAAACCTTGCCCACCAACTACAGTAGCATAATTTAGTATGTTTTTTCAACTTCGAATCTGGTTAACAATAAAATATTAGATAGTAATAATAATAATAATAAACTATAAACTTTACATGTCGAAAAGGGTAAAATACTAGAAATGGGTGGTGATATTCAAAGAAATTTTCAAATAGATAGTTTGAAAGGGTTGGAGGTTTATAAATATCTAGGTTATCCGCAGTCTAACAAATTAGACCACACTAAAATAAAATTTGATATTAATATAAAATTTAAAGATAGAAATTACGAATATATTAAAATGCAATCTGTCAGCTAAAAACTTAACTAAAGCTATTAATACTTGGGCAATACCGATATTGACATATTCTTTTGGAATTATTAAATGGTCGAAAACAGATTTAGATAGTTTAGAAAGAACAATTAGAACGCGTTTAACTAAATTTCGTTGTCATCATCCTAATTCCGCGATTGAACGAATCAATTTACCTAGGAATTTAGGAGGTAGGGGTATAATAAAAATAACATCGTTACATAATAATCAAATCGAATCGCTAAAAACTTTCTTTCACAAAAAATCTGATAGTTCTTTAATGCATAAAGTAATCTGTGAGGCGGAAAAAAATTTAACAACATTAAATTTAAATTACGAGAATGCCAATAACAATATTATAAATATAAATGACGACCTTCTAAATTCGTGGCTAAATAAAATATTTCATTCTATACATCCAAAATTTCTCAACCAACCTTATGTTGACAAAATTTGGTCAAACAAATGGTTGAGTATTGGTGATTTGGACGCGGATTTAGAAGGTTTTATAATAGCAATTCAGGATAGAGTAATAAAAACTAAAAATTATCAAAAATATATAATAAAAGACATAAATGTAGTTGATGATAGTTGTAGGAAATGTTTGGCTTTTCCGGAAACAATCGATCATATAATATCGGGCTGTTCTTTTCTCGCGCAATCAGAATATACATTTAGACATAACCAAGTAGCAAAAATATGTAATACATCAAAATTTAGCTATTAAATATAAATTAATTGACGCGATAAACATAAAACCATATTATGAATATGATCCGATTTCATTTTTAGAAAATAATAATATTTCGCTTTATTACGATAAAACAATATTAACTGACCGGTCAATTCAACATAACAGACCCGATTTAATAATACATGATAAAATTAAAAAAATAACATATATTTGCGACGTGGCTATTCCAAATTCTAGTAATATTATAAAAACTTTTGATGAAAAAATTAGAAAATACACCGCTTTAGGTAATGAGATTAAAAGACTTTGGCATTCTCGTAAAATAATAATATTACCGTTCATTATTTCAGCCACTGGCATTATTCCAAAATCGTTAATCCGTAATTTAGAAATTATAGATTTATCGAAAAATTTAATAATAAAAATGCAAAAAACGGTAATTATGAATACATGTAGAATCGTTAAAGATTTTTTAAACGTTAATATTCGGGAATCAGTAGGGTTGTTAGGTAGTATAGAGACCTCCTCAGAGCCTAATCCTTTGATATGTTAAGTATCTGGATGGGTGAACTATTCCCAATTGAAAGCTTGATGATGCGTTTGTTGCATTTTATTTTGCTCTTTTAAATAATTTACAATAGACCCATTGATCTGCTAATTCTTTTGAGGAAGTGTATAATGGTAATAATAATAATTGAGTGTTATTATTTGTAGTGCTTAATTGTTATTAATATCATTAGTAAATCGGCCAGCGCCGTAAAAAAAAAAAATTATTTTTTGCATTAAAAATAACAAGAAATTATATACATTTTGAACTATTTTACAACAAATAGGCTATTGCTCAGCTGTACACCCGTGGAGACCCACAGTGCAGCTGGTTTTCAGCAATGCCTTGGACGATCACAAAATATATATTTTATACATACAGATAATAAATAAAAAATAAAATAACATAAAATTATATACGAAAACATTTATACATGAAGAAAAAAAAATAATAATTGAGAAAGATAAAAAAAAAAAAAAAAAAAAAAAAGGAAAAAAATATATATTATATATACAAATAAAAATAAATAAACAAAGAAAGCATTATTAGGATAGTTAATTTTGTTGTACATAGGTACTTACTTTGGCATTATTACATTTAATTTTGTGTACTTCACAGCCATTCACTGCAATGCTTTTTAACCCAGATAATCCTGAAATTTTTTTTGTTCGAAAATTCTTGATTTTCGAATATATGGTAATTTGTGTATGTTTTTTTTTTTTTATTATATTGCAAAAAGAAAAGTGTACGATTATTCGAACATTAGGAACATAAACCACCTATTACAGTATTCATCATGAAAAAGTTGAGCGTCTCGTTAAGTTTTTTTTTTTAGATATAAAATAAACAAATATATTGGACACTGGCGAACTTATTGCCATTAGGCAATTTCTTCTTCTCCAACCAACCAGATTACAAAATATTACAAAATTATTCTTATATGTAGGTACAAAAGAATTATAGCGAAAAACAGAAAAAAGTAAAATAAAAATTATTCTTCTTTTTCATAAAACAATCAACGTGTAATGCCACATCACATTTTCTACACTTATAGAACGATGTTTTTTTGACATACTCTACATCGTGTTGCTTTATTCTGCTTCCAATTTTCCACCTTTGTATCGATGGAGTTGCCAAGCATTTTGTATCGAAACATCAAGCAGGAAAGTTATTAGACAATAATACCACTTCTTTCCACGTATACCAATCCTGTATAAACCTATATTTTGGTCACGTCTGTCTACTCCCCCCATTCCTTTATATAAACATAAACTGCATTTGGTTGTTTCACAGTTATTTTCTTTTTATGCGCTTGGGAATATCTTGAAACCATGTGGAATGGGTCACTTGCTACAGCATTTGATGCGACTGTGACAACATTATTGTCGTGCTAACGAGTTACTGATGTGGATCTACCGAGAGTAACCTTTTGATCAGATGCACCACGTGATTCATTCTTCATATCTTTAATTGATTTTAATGGACACTTCGACAGCCTATTGTCCCGGTTACTCTGATGCCTCTTGCTGTCAGCTCCTCGAGTGGAATTGTGGTAAAATAATTATCACAAAATATATGATACGGGTATTTCGCTATATTTTGTATTATATCTGTGTAGGTTAGTACTACACAGGGGCCAAGACCTAATGGTCGGTAAATCTCTTCAGTTGGAGCTGCTGCTACGAGATCATTTTTTGTATCAGGTGTATTTTCCCAATAAAGGCGTCTTCTAGGTAATGTCACATAGCCACTCAGAAGAAGAATTCTAAAAAACGATTTGAGTTCCTCTTTGGTGATATTGGCTTCTTTATTTTTTTGAAATGCATATTTATTAGTAAAATTTAGTAACATTTCCATCAAATTGTTGTCAAAGAAATGTTCAAATAGTTCTGCTGGACTTTGTTCGTTGTGAACTAATGTAAGTGGTGGCCAAGATTCCATTGTCTCAGGTTGAAATTCTCTATTTCTCCATAAATATGACTCATTCTTTCTTACATGTAATGAACGTGGCTCTTGAACATCGTCACTAGTTGTTCCAATAACATCTTCTATTTCATCAGAATTTTGACGAATCACCATTTCTGCTGGAGCTCTTAACTGAGATCCCGGTAACTGATATGGAGACATTTATTCTTCATCCCCTGAATCTTCATCAGTAATATAATCACACAGATTTTCTGGAGGGAGCATTAATATATCGACATATCTTTCCTTCTCAATTTCTTCGTCATCCTCTTCTAAGAGTGTCAATATTTCATCAACAGTTAATGATGATGTAAAAATAAAAAAAATATAGGTTGAAAAAATATTATTTATGAAAAAAATATTAATTATAAACGAAATTATAATAGCAAAAAAAATATATATATCCAACATTTGACACATTTCACGTTTGTACTGTATACACCACTGTTTGTACTGTGTATTATCCTATTGTACGTTTAAACATACACTATTGTTTCAGAAGTTATAACTACCCTAATCTGTAAGCGAAGTTAATTTTAATCATACAGTAATATTAATTAATCATTTTCATATATACATTACAAAAATGAAGTTTATAATTGTAACATTTTAAAAATTATTTACCTTTTATGAACAGAAGGTGGTATCGACATCTTTGCAAAATAAGTATCAATAAAATAAACTCCAAAAACACGGAAATTAACAGCGACAACCTGTTGCAAACTGTTGTAAGTGAGAAAGTATTGTCTTAGCATTAGAAATACACTAGAAACATCACCGATAAAAAAATAAACTAAGAGTATTGTCAATTTAACGTGTGACACTGCAAGTGTTCGAAAAATCGTACAATAGGATTATCTGGGTTAAAGCTCTGCAGTGAGGCTGCCGTACGAATGTGCTGCGGCAATTCATTCCAATATTTGGTCATACAGATAGGAAGGTGTCTTACTTTTAATGATTCTGAATATTTGACACAGATGATGAAACTTCCTTCTGTTAAACATATTCAGTATCCCGTGCTGCTTAAGGTATGGAGAAACATGTGCTCGCCTAGGTATTTTGTAACAAAAACATACAAAATAGTGTTGTATAAAAACATATTTTAATTTTATTAATAATATTTTTTTTAATAACATGAATTTTAATTTTTAGAAAAGAACAACAAATTAATGGAAATGTTTTTAACAAGGTACAGTTTTGATAACAAAAGAACAGAAAAATTTAATGAAATATTATTGAAGAAGAGAATTAAAAGTGAAATTTTAGAGAAACTGAAGGGTTGTAAAGAGATATATTATAACAGTTGTATAGTTAAAAGATTAGACAGTGACAAACCTAAATTGATAAAAAAAAACAAGAAGAAGATTAAAAACGATAAGAAAGTCGATAGAATGGAATTAAAAAATCATCTTAGAAAGAAAAATCGCAATCACAAAGAAGACAAAAATGATTTAGACGATTTTGAATTTGATGATAATTTTCTGGGCGAAGATTTCTTCAGCAACGACGAAAGTTCGGACGATTCGAATGACATAAAATCAGCCCCCAACTTAGTGAAGCAAGTGGAGACGCCCAAAAAGGAAATATTCCTCATTCCGGCTCTGGAATTGTCTGCGACATTTTGTCCCATTTGCGGAATGGTGCCCAATTCTCGGCAGTCCTTGATCAGGCACTACTACGACACACATTTTCCATGTTTTCTTTGCCACCTTTGCGGCTACGGGACAACGCTTCGTGACAGCTTCACCGGTCACATGAAGACTCACAGGGGTGTCAAGTATTCCTGTTCCTCTTGTCCCAAGACTTTCTTCTCGCCCATATCGAGGTACCACCACGAAAAAGCGATACATAAAAAGATCCCCTTGTTCAATTGCTCCATGTGCCTGTCCACTTTCTCCCACAGCGTGACGAGGCGAAAGCACATGTCGGAAAAGCACGGGGTGCAGTGCAAGACTCACCCATGCACCGATTGCGGCAAAGTGTTCTTCAGTGGCCACAGGTTGTCGGTTCATATAAAAAGGTTGCATTTACAGCACAGACCGTTCTCTTGTTCCGTCTGTGGATTTAGTTTCTTCCAGAATTGCGATCTGCGGGATCATATGACTAAGCATACGGGTAAGGAACTTATTTGTAAGCATTCCATTATTTAATTTTGTTTCTTCAACGAGCACATGTTACCAAAGTACCAGTCAGATTTGGTGAGCCACACGGGCTTGCCACATCTATCCAGGCTTAAAGGGGCCCTTTTGTGACTCTAGTCACGCTCACCACTCACCCACAAACCTCCGACTGATACTCCACTCGCCTGCGCACCAAATCCAATAAGACGCGTACAATGCTGCTTTAACAATCCTATCCTGAAGTTCTTTTATTTTTACCCTAAGGAAGAGATAGGTCCTTAAAGTAGAAATATAAAGACATTGCAGGGAGGCCTCTCATCCCCACCTCTACAGCATGCTAAAGCCATTTTTACCTGTTTTATCTACCAATTCCTTGTATTGGTGGTCTTTTGGAGTATTTGTGTCCCATGGAACAGTTAGCTCCACATAATTAACCCAACATTAACTGATAGAAAAACGTAAAAGAATATTTATGGTATGGATGTTTACTGTGTATGTGTAACCTTCCAATGTCTCTCTTTAAAATGCTTTTTATTATACCTTTATTATTGTTGTCAAACTCCTTGTAAAAAATCATGTTGATTATAAATAAAATAAATTCACTACGGGGTTTCAAATTGATAGGTAAGTACAAAATCAACATGAATCAATTAAGATGGTGACTGCTGCCAACGTACCTATTTTTTCAATTTTATATTGCATCATTACTACAAAACGAATCATTTTGAAAAAAAATAACTAATATAGTTTGGATATTAATATAGAAAAATATACCTTAATTTTTTAATTATGTTCTGTATATATTCTTGTAAAAAATAATAAGCATACCCCGATTTTTGACATTTATCTTATATTTCTAAAAAAACTATAAGGTGTAGAGCTATATGCATTTTTTTAAATTAAAGAAGACAAAAATATTTGGAAAAATATGTCATAATGTGCTTTTGCAGTGGCTGGTGCATCATCATGGAACAAACTACCCCACAGACTAAGACAAGTAAATAATATTATGACTCAAAAAGAAACAACTAAAGACACACCTTTTTAGAAAAATCACACAAAAATACAGTAGAATTCGGATAAAATGACTTTCGAGGGACCGGTGAAATTATGTCGTACTAACCGGACGACGTATAAAACGACCTTCAAGGGACCAGTGAAATTATGTCGTACTAACCGGACGACGTATAAAACGACCTTCAAGGGACCAGTGAAATTATGTCGTACTAACCGGACGACGTATAAAACGACCTTCAAGGGACCAGTGAAATTATGTCGTACTAACCGGACGACGTATAAAACGACCTTCAAGGGACCAGTGAAATTATGTCGTACTAACCGGACGACGTATAAAACGACCGGATAATTTAGCTTGTTTTTTATTACATACTAATTTAGTTTTTTTATTACACTAAAACTTAACCCACTGTAGTAGTGCTTGATCTACTTGTTCTTGAGTGGATGCCCTCACACGTTTAGGTTTCAAAACATTGCCATTAAACAGGGGTCCTATTTTATGTTTATTTTTTTATGGTGCATATTGTAGAATGAGGCACACAAGGGTTACATTAGATTCACCACATTCTAAACGGTGTATTATTGCACATTTTTCTTTGAGAAACACTTTCGCTTCATGGAACTCATTTTAGCTTGCGTTACGTGTCCACCTTATCGATAGTTTAAATATACTACATAATTGACTGTCATACTGTGATTTATGCGTGCCGATCCACGTGCGTTAGAGAGAGCCAAAAGCCGGGACGCGGGGCGGCGAGGCATTATTTGTGCGTAGTTAATGTTAACAAAACGATGTGCGTTGTTCTAACTGGACAATTTATTATAAAATAGGTTGGCTAAAAGCAGTGGGTCGTATTATACGGATATGTTTTCATAGTGTGTCTGTATGAAACCTACCTACTTACGCCATTTACATCGCTAAAAACGGTTGGCCGTTATAAACGAAGTCGTAATAAACGGATTCTACTGTAACTCAACCACACCTAACTAACCTGACTAACTGACCAACTTCAAATGGTTTTATTTCTAAATGTCTCATGGCATTTAACTTGTGACATAGAATTTGTATCTGTTTTAATTAAGTTAATATTAAGTTCACTAACCTAGATTTTAAGCCACCACAAATTCATGCAAAAATCAATGTAAAGAGCGCCCTTGAGGTGAGCTCTCACAAAAACGGCGCTATATAAATCATCCAAGTATATATAAATACATGTGACATTTTGCATTAATGCTTCAGATTTAGCAAAGAAACCTCAAAAACTTTTATTTCGTAATGGCGCTGAATGAAAAATATTTTTTTTAGGTTTCTTTACTAAACCTGAAGCATTAATGTAAAAATGTCATGACATGTTTTTCCAGATATTTTTGTCTAATTTAATTAAAAAAAAAACACCATATAGTTTATTAAAAATATAAGATAAACATTGATAATCGGGGTATGCCATTATTTTTCTACAAGAATTTATACAGAACATTATTGAAAAGTTAAGGAATATTTTTCCTCATTAATACACAAACTATCTTAGTTTATTTTTCATTTTCTAACGATTTGATTAGTAATAATAATTGAAAAATAGGTACGCTGGCAGCAGGCGCCCTCTTAAATAGGTTATTTAGTTGTGGTTTAAGCGGGTTAAATTAAAAATGTTTTACATAGCGGTGCTGTATATCAGTATGACAGTTAAAGAGAGAATTATTTGATTTAATAACAATAAGATTATTCAATTGGCGTGCGGGTAGAAAGAAATTATGACACATCTTCTTTATGTTTATAGCAGTGAACAGGATAGGAAAAAAATTATGCGCAATATTGTGTGTATGCATATGATTGATAAGTACCCAATTTTGCCTAACCACAACAGACAAATACTTATTTTAATCAAACGATACATAATCATGCATAAGAAATATACTAAAATACAGTAAAATACGCTATAATGTGCATCATATAAATATAGTATTATAATATTCACCCCATGAAGGTTTGATACTAATTCACCCTTTGGCTTTAAAACTCATGTCTGTCATCTGGCATTAAAACATGAGAATGAATCTAGATTGACATTGGCTTCGTTCTATGATATTTTCTACGATGCAACGGTGTTTCATGTTTATGGATGAACATGAAACACCGTTGCATCTACTGACAGAATGTGGCCCACTAATGCAAACAAGAGTAAAGAAAATAGGTTTGCATATTGCTGATCAAAAGCAAATCAGAGACACCGATCCACAAAGGATTTTACAGTTCTTCCAGGAGATAGGACTATGGAATGACATCTAGGAGGCAAATTATCACAGTGGACTACTATTGAGTCGACGTGAGAAGGTCTCTAGATGGGTTTTAAAAAAAAAAAAAATGATATTTTCTGGTTTCACAAATTCTAAGGAGATGCATATTATTGTCATTAACAAAACTTATCAGTAGATACAGAATAAAGTGGATTGTGACTTCAAAAAGGTGAGATTTTCTTGGTTAAAACGAATTTTGCTTTAGGCTCTTTTGAAAAATCGGGCCTTTTTCTTCATCATCAGTGTGTGTTTGCCCACTACAGAACATGGGCCTTTCCTCTCCCACTTCACTCGTCCCTTTCATGTGCAACTCTCATCCACTGGGGTCCAACGAATATCTTTATATCGTCCATCCATCTGTTAGGTGATCTCGTATCGCCCCTTGGTCTTCACTCCAGACGAAAAGACTTCTGGAAGGGAGACCCTTTTCTTAAATATTGGAAATTAGATGCTATACTGTTCCAGAGTTTTCCACGAATAATTGGATTTTTTGATTTCAGGAGCAAAGGACTTTCACTGTGAACAGTGCGGGAAGAGTTTCTCTAGGCGAGCTTGTTTGACGGAACATCTAAAGATTCATGCCAACATCAGGAATTATATGTGCCATCTGTGTGATAAGACATTTATTCAAAAAGTATCTCTCAAGGGACATATGAAAACGCATGAGAAAAATGATAAATTAAACTAGATATTCTGGCACGATCTAGTGGCCATAATTGATAATACTAGGATTTAGACTGACTTTCACCAAATTAACTTAATTACCTAACGTATCTATTGGTTTTCATCAGTCCAATTTTAGTATCTGTTTATCAGCTATGAAATCAAAATACTTTAACAATAGAAAAATTCAGAGTGATGATTTTTCTATTGGCTGTATTTAGTAAAAAGCAAAATTTTAGATGTATCCATGTATGTAAGTAATTATTCGGTACTATTATAAAATAAAGTTAATGCCTTTAAATGCAGAAATATCATGGACGAAACAGATTACATTATTTTGCAATTTGATAATGACAGATACAACTGACATTCTTGTTTAAAGGTTATGTTACTAACTTCAGACTGATAAGTGACAGTTTTCTTAGGAGACCTTTTAGGTGGTGTAAATTGGCTTCTAGCGCCTTATGTATTTCTTTGAAATTTATGTTAGGTAAGTTTGGCGGAAGTCACCATTAATCGTTTTCATTATCTGTCAATAGATGGCACCAACATATGAAGTTATTTTAATCAATAGTAATATGTGAAATTATAATCCAAAAATAAGATTGTATAAATGTATATTTACTACATCTCTGTTAAGGTGTGATTAATAAAAAAGTATAAGTCTGTATTATGTATATAAATTGAAACCAAAGATCATTATTTTTTTATCATAACCAACATAGGCTCGACAACCCTGGGTGGGTCTTGGCTGAGTCTCTTCCACTCATGCTTTTCTGACAAATTGGTTTTCCAATTTTTGATATGCAGAATGGATACATCAACTCTGACAAAGTCCATCCATCGCATTCATTTTTTATCATGTCATATTATTAATAATTAGAAACCTTAATTTTGAACTTTATTTCGCGAATAACTCGAAATTGGACGTTTTTAAAAAATAACACTGAAATTTTCATTTTTTTATCTACTTTAAAAGTAGAATTAAAAAATGATTTTTGTAACTCAAATTTCTGCAGGTGAAATCTACACAGTCAATGCATTAAATATAGTTCAATTAAAATGAGACAACATGACTATTATCGAATATTTTTATTATTGCATAATGCGCAAACATTGGATTTTTTTCCCTGTCGGGAGTCAAAGATATTTTTTAACAGATTTTTAATTATCTCAATAGAGACGAAGTTGGAATATTTATTGTAGGAGAACCGGGAAATCAAGGCACCTACAGGGCTTACGACCTAAACCAGCTAAAACCAGCCAATGACAGGTCGTAAGCCCTGTAGGTGCCTTGATTTCCCGGTTCTCCTACAATAAATATTCCAACTTCGTCTCTATTGAGATAATTAAAAATCTGTTAAAAAATGACTATTATGTTTAAATCAAATTGACTTCCTTATCCAACTGTTGATTCGTTCAAAGAGAATTTATTTCTCTTAATGAATCAACAGTATTAATCTTAGTCCCGTGTGAGACAATTGTATGCAGTAGTAGAGTTTTTGCACGGTTTTTCCTACTTTGATGTCAAAAAAACACCAACTTAGAGGCTTCACAGCATATAATGGATTTACTCAGAATTCGGAACATTTAATGTGTTTGTGCGTCTGTGTGCCCCCCCCCCCCCCCCCCTTATAACTTTGATCCGCTCAATGCACAGAACCTGAAATTTCAGTATGTATTGATAGTTATAGGTTAACAAAACTTTTATACTGAGTATTTTGAATTTTTGTAAAAGTCAGAATTTTGTTTAATTTTTACGTATATCTCAAAAAACCATAAAAACTAGAATGTTGAAAATTGGTATAAATAAAGACAAATATAAAATCTCAAATGCGTTTTTATAAAGTTCCAGAGTTTCTCAAACATTTTTTTTAAGATAAATTCTGTGGACATTGAGCAAAACTACATAAGTCGATTTTTGGGCAAAATTAGTTTTATATACCAGTTTATAGGATTTTTTTTGCTTCTTCGTTGATAAAAACTACATAAGTCTCAACGTAATATAAAAGAAGTTATATTGATGTGAAAATATACTCAAGTTCAATATGATTTATTTTAGAGTGGGCAAATGTACATATATTTACTTATGACCTATTTGTCAAAAATTACCGAAGAGAATCTCGCTGGCATAAACTACATAAATCAACTTACGCGCTTCTGTCCAACTTTTTTTTTTAACAGGGTAACACTTTAATGCGCACACCGTCATATGTATGTTTACCGTTTGACTTTCTGTGTGAGGTTATGCTCATTGCATTTTCGTTACATCGACAGCGTGTTTGCAGAGAAATTTATTGTTTTTTAGTAAATTTGTGTGTTGAGTAAAGTTAAAATAATGTCTAGAAGAAGTAAATACATTATAGAACTGTGTAGAAAACGTGAAAGATATAACAAAAACGGTAAGTACCATTGTTAAATTATTGCAATCTTAATGTTTTGATCGTAATCAACGCGTTATTTTGTTAATGTATTTTGTTCATGTCTACACATAAGTCAAGTATGTCTATTTCAATTCGATAATACTTTTTTTTGTTATGTTAGATATTTCACGTTGTTTGTTTTTGAAAAATCTAATAATTCATTCATTTATAAACTGTGAGTTACTTCATGTTCATTGCCTAAATTCTGTCAATTCATTGATTGTTTCTATGTGTATTTCAATTCAATAACACTGTTTATTCATTTTGTTACAGATTCCACGTTACATATTTATAAAAATCCTATTGATTCGATGGATATCAACCAGCCTTCCACGTCTAAAAATATAACTAACAACGGTGAGTTACTTCGTCTTTTTTGCCTAAAATCTGTCAATTCATGATTATTTCTATGTGTATTTCAATTCAATAATACTGTTTATTCATTTTGTTACAGATTCCACATTACATATTTATAAAAATCCTATTGATTCGATGGATATCAACCAGCCTTCCACGTCTAAAAATATAACTAACAACGGTGAGTTACTTCGTCTTTCTTGCCTAAATTCTGTCAATTCACTATTGTTTCTATGTGTATTTCAATTCAATAATACTCTTTATTCATTTTGTTTCAGATTCCACAACACATATTTATGAAAATGCTATTGATTCGATGGATATCAACCAGCCTTCCACGTCTAAAAATATAGCTAACAACAGTGAGTTACTTCGTCTTTTTTGCCTAAATTCTGTCAATTCACTATTGTTTCTATGTGTATTTCAATTCAATAATACTGTTTATTCATTTTGTTACAGATTCCACAATACATATTTATGAAAATGCTATTGATTCGATGGATATCATCCAGCCTTCCACGTCTAAAAATATAACTAACAACGGTGAGTTACTTCGTCTTTTTTGCCTAAATTCTGTCAATTCACTATTGTTTCTATGTGTATTTCAATTCAATAATACTGTTTATTCATTTTGTTACAGATTCCACAATACATATTTATGAAAATGCTATTGATTCGATGGATATCAACCAGCCTTCCACGTCTATAAATATATCTAACAACGGTGAGTTACTTCGTCTTTTTTTGCCTAAAATCTGTCAATTCATGATTGTTTCTATGTGTATTTCAATACAGTAATACTGTTTATTCATTTTGTTGCAGATTCCCGTGGAAATTATGAAGACGATATTCTTGATAGTGATGAGGATCCTGAGTGGCTACCTGAAATTCTTTCTCATCCCAATAATTCTTTTTCAATACAGGATACAGACATAAGTGAAGTGGTGACTTCTTAGATTTCAGCAAACTTATCAAAGAATTCCTCCAAATTCCTCATTTAAATGAGGATGGAAGAAAATTTTATTGGAGAGACATTCAGTGGATTCAATATCATAAAGAATTTGGAAAGTGCAATTATAGAATGTCTCTTAAAGAGGAGGACCCATCGTATATTATAAATTTTAATAGGATGAGGACAAGAAACCCTCTGCTCGCTATTGTTTTAAGGCAACAATATTCTGGGCCAGTTGCCATCAGTAAGGAGAAGAAGAAGGACTTGATGTCCATGTTAAATTTAATTGATCCGTTCTTTCATAAATTTTATATAGATTTATTGACAAATGATGTATTATTTAATTTTGACCCTGATTTGGAGCATGGGGAATAAATTTGTATTTATTTTTCAATAAAATTTACTGTAATTAAAAAAAAACACTTGCGAATTTTTATTCATATGTATTTCTAAAAATCCTGATGTATGCAAGTGAGACGTGGACATGTTAGAAGATGCATGAAAGAATACATGTAATTGAAATGAGATCGCTGAGAAGAATATGTAATAGGACGATGTATGACAGGGTCGGAAATGAGGACATAAGAAAATAATGTAAGATAAAGAAAGTGATCACATTGAGATGGTTTGGCCACGGGGAGAATGTATGAGGAACGCCTGACGAAGAAAATATGCAATGAAAAGTCGGGGCCGTCCAAGAAAAGTATCGTCCTTGTGAACAACATTCTGAACGAGGGAAATGTAAGAAGCTTGAACAACAGACGAACATGTATGTGACGATGTGTGAATGTTAATGAAGCAATGGTCGCGTGCCAGGATAGAAAAATATGGCATATGATTCTCTCTGCCTATCCCATTATGGACATGGCTGACGGTACGTATGTATGTTTGTAAATTTTAAAAATTGTTCTATACCAAAATGTCATAAGTGATGTTTTTTACACAAGTAACTTTGATATTGAGATGAGCAAAAGTACACAAGTGTGACTTATGTAGTTTTGCTCATCTGTGGGATGGTGCTCACTATAGCATAAGTCAATTATTTATTTTATTTTACATAGTATTTTAAAATTTTGCTTACAGGATAAAAGAGCACGCATCTTTTATCCTATGTGCCAACTTTTGCACCATAATGTTTAATATTAAGATTGGCAGACCATTTTGAAGTTGTTGAATTTTTCAAAATGCTCTACTGAAAAAATGGGATTTTTGACTTATGTAGTTCTGCCTAATTACCACAGAATTTATGTGGTAGCAAAGATTATTTTTGTTATGAAAAACTAAGAATCATCAGACACACCATCCTGAAAAACACTTAAGACCAAACCATAGAAGAGATTACTTGAGAAGAAAAAGAAATAAGTAATCTGAAAAGTGGGGTTGATTTCCATAGTAAATTCATCGGGGGTTGTAGTAAAAACCGCTCAGGTCTGGAGGTGGAGAGAAACATGACTGAAAAAGAGCTAATGAAAGACTTTACTGCATAAGACGCAAACAAGAAATACGATCTTCATGCATTGAACTTGCAAGTTCAAAACGATTGGTTGTGCTTGGGGAAATTTTGTATTTCTCCAGCACTGGGATGAAAATAGATCGTATCATGGATGGTCATCTGAGATGCTGAAGTTCTATCTAAATTGAATACAGGGTACATTTCCAGACTCAAGTAACTTGAAACGGTGGAATATAGTCAGAGATGACAATTGCCACCTCTGTAGGACATCGACTAAGCATATATTGGCTGGCTGCAGGGTGGCACTGCAAGACGGAACATTCTCATACAGACACGATAAGGTGCTTGAAATTGTAAGAGAGGCTTCCAGCCTTGCAGTGGCGAGAGCCATCAAAGGATTAACCACATGGAAACGGTCAGTTGTTACATTTGTAAAAGCGGGACAAGAAGTCAGACCTACAACAAAGAAATTAGTGTCAATAATTAGGAAGTCTAATGACTCGAATATCCTAATAGATACGAGACCAGAGAGATATACCCTTCCAAAGGTACCAGAGAGATACATCTCTAAGGCCTGACTTGACAATATACTCTCTTTCATTGAAAAGAGTTATTTATGTGGAGCTGACTATGCCATGGGACAAAAATGTTCCAAAAGACTATCAAAACAAGCTAAATAATTACAAGGAACTGATAGATAAAACAGTTCAAAATAGCTTTAGCACAAATATATATGCTGTAGAGGTGGGGGCGAGAGGCCTGCCCGCAAAGTCTTTATATTCCTACTTTAAGGACCTAGGTATCCCAAGGGAAAAATTAAAGAAATTCAGGATAGGGTGGTAAAAACAGCATTTTCCGCGTCTTATTGGATTTGGTTGCATAGGGGAGTAGGCTGTCAGTCGGAGGTTAGTGGTGAGTGTGACTCGAGTCATAAAGGGGCCCCCTAAGCCCGCAAGCCCACATGGTCGCAAGCCCGTGTGGCTCGCCTATTTTGACTGGTATTCTGGTCGCCTATACTCGTGGGCCTGGATCCAAAAATCACTGATTGCTTTTTTCTTTTGTATCTTAGTTTAAATACTGTTAATAAGGACACTCGCAGACTTCAGACTTTTTAATCTGCCGATAGTGTGGTCGAGCTCATAATCAGTATGAAGATGTATGCAAGTGTTGGCCGATTTGATACACTAGCAATCAGACCAACTAATATTATTGAAACATTATTACACACTTCCTCAAAAGAATTTGCAAATCAATGTATTAATTGAAAATTATTTAAAATGATCAAAATAATATGCAGCAAATGAACCAATCAAGTTTTCAATTGAGAATAATTCACACAGGGCCGGATAAATCATAGAACAATCAGGAACAAGAAGTCAGGGCGGTTGTCTTAAAAGAGGCGCTTAAAAATCTAAAATGTTTATCATATAAATCAAAAATCCGCAGGTATGGCGCTCAGTTCTCTTTGTGTACCTGGATAGAGGCTCGGTATGTTGGTGTGTATGTAAAAAATCCCGCTTATTATGATTTGTCATTTTAGACCCGACGTAATTTTACATAATTTTAAATTGTTCTACATTTAAAATTCCAAAAAAAATTGGGGGGGGATTCAAATATATTGCTACGGGCGCAAAAACACGTTTATCCGGCCCTGAATTCACCCATCCAGATACTTAACTTATCAAAAGAATAGGTTCGGAGGAGGTCACTATACTACATATCAACCCTACTGATTCCTGATTATTCTTCTTCTTCTTCAGCCCCTTTCACTCCACTGCTGGATAAAGGCCTCTTCCTGAGTTTTCCACTGCTCTCTATCCTGGGCGCTCTGTTTCCACCCATGTCCCACCAGTTCGACAATGTCGTCAGTCCATCTCTGTGGTCTCCCTACACCTCTTCTATTATGATAGGGTCTCCAATTCAGAATTTTGGGGGTCCATCTATCATCTTTCTGTCTTGCCACATGACCTGCCCATTGCCACTTCAGCCTTCCCACTCTTTCTGCAATGTCGGTGACCTTTGACCGGCGTCTTATTTCCTCGTTTCTTATTCGGTCTCTCAAGGATACGCCCAACATTTGTCTCTCCATTGTTCGTTGAGTACACTTAAGTCTGTGGAGGCTTCTGGCAGTAAGTGACATGGTTTCGAGACCGTATGTTGTCACTGGTTATTAACCTATTAAAATTAACCTATTAAAATTTATTAATGATTCTAGATGTATTAATTATACTATAATAAAATTAAGAAATAAGCCTGCTCTTGCGGAGGCCTTTACAGCCCTCAATACCACTGCTAGGAGTATGGGTCTGACAGTCAACAATCAAAAAACTAAATATCTGTTGTCACGTCCTACTGTCCGTCATAATTCTCCTCCACCACCACTTGCAGTAGACAGCTACATCTTCGATTCAGTAGAGCAGTTCACGTACCTCGGTTCACTAATTACCAGTAAGAATAATATCAGTGAAGAAGTGAACAGAAGAATTGTTGCTGCTAACAGATGCTACTTTGGCCTACAGAGACACATGAAGTCCAGGTTGTTGTCGAGAAAGACAAAGCTTACACTATATAAAACTATTATCAGACCAGTGTTGACATATGCCTCCAAGACCTGGACTCTAACTAAAAAAGACGAGGACCAACTTAGCATTTTTGAAAGAAAGATCCTGCGGCGAATTTACGGAGCTGTCTGTGAGGGTGTGGAGACTCAGACACAATCATGAGCTATACCAGCTTTATGATGATATAGACGTTGGAGTATTTATAAGGATTGGGAGACTCAGATGGCTTGGACATGTGGAGAGGATGAGTGAGCAGCTGCCCGCCAGAAGAGTCCTTCACCATAGACCAGAGGGTGTGAGGCGTAGGGGGAGACCCAAGTTGAGATGGATGGACTGCGTCCAGGGGGACCTGGACTCTTTGGGTGTGGTCAATTGGAGACAAGGAGCCGCTGACAGATTGGAATGGCGAAGACTTCTTTTGGATGCCAGGTCCCACCTTGGGATGTGGAGCTGATGATGATGATGATGATAATAAAATTATGAGATAATTATTTTCTTAACAATCATCATGCAATCACTGTCATTTTTTTATTACCTAAAGAAAGTTTTTGCACTATCCATTCTGTTACAAGAACTGATAACAGCCACTTGCAGATTATGTGAAGAATACATATATACCATCGGGCCATAATCCTAATGGGGTAGGGAGAGAGAACCGAAAGCCACACTTTTCTATCCTGGCATGCATCTATCACCTCATCAACATTCATACATGTTTTTTTACATTTCTGTCTTTCAAATAATAATATTCGGATAACATACAGCGCCGTTTTCATAAAATGTCACCTCAAGCATGCTTTGGTATGTGACCTTCAAATTAAAGGAAACTAAACTTGTACATTATTATTTTCTTAAAGAAGATTCTGGATAACTCTAAAACCTTGTATAATATACTGCACTAAAAATAAAAAGGAAACAGTAGTGCTGAAATACAATTATTGATAAACATCTAAAAACAAGTGGGTTGTGGTCAACGCTAAACTCCTCACTAACAAGTCATTCTATAAATTATTCAAATTTTGTATGGAAAATATTCAGCATTTTCATTAAATGAGTTTGATAAATTGTTTTTTATTTAAATATTCTATTATGAAAACTTGATAACTCTTCAATGCCATTTTATGAAAGTGATGTGTCTTTTTATCAATTTGAAAATAAAAATATCAAATTTTAAATTTCCTGAGCTTGGGGTCACTTTGAAATATTTGACAGTTAAAAAAATTGAGAAGCACTATTCAGATATCCTTCAAAATCTAATGGGGTCTAAGCGAGTATTAGATATACAAATTTGCAAAATTTGAAAAGAATCAAATTAGTACTTTAGTCTATAATCGATAAAGTAAAAATTAACACGCCGTACATAGCACATAGCACACACACACACAGATACATTGTGATGAAACTTTCAGAATACAATCTCAGCATGATACTAGTTGATAATCTGCAAAAAAAAATACCCTTAAAAATTGCGAAATCATAACTCCCCACTATAAAAAATAAACTCAGCGTGAAAGGCAAATCCAAAGAATACCTTTTTTACTCCTCACTAACCCAAGGGGATATAGTGGGGGGATATGATTTCGCAACATTTAAGACTATTTTTTTTAATTGCAGATTATCAACTAGTATCGTGCTGAGATTGTATTCTGAAAGTTTCATCACAATGTATCTCTGTGTGTGTGCTTTGTGCTGTGTGCTATGTACGGCGTGTTTATTTTAATTTATAGATTAAAGACTACAGTACTCATTCGATACTTTTCAAACTTCGTAAATATATATATCTAATACTCGCTTAGACCCCATTAGATTTTGAACGATATATGAATAGTGCTTCTCAATTTTTTTAACTGTCAAATATTTCAAAGTGACCCCAAGCTCAGGAAAATTAAAATTTGAAATTTTTATTTTCAAATTCGTAAAAAAGGCACATCACTTTCATAAAATGGCATTGAAGAGTTATCAAGTTTTCATAATAAAATATTTAATAAAAATAATTTAACAAACTCATTTCATGAAAATGCTGAAATTTTTCTATACAAAATTTGAATACTTTATAGAATGACTTGTTAGTGAGGAGTTTAGCGTTGGCCATAACCCACTCGTTTCTGTATTGTTTTCGCAACGAAATTTTAAATTCTCTAACAAATTAATGAAAACTTGTTGATAATCTACTCAACAAATTTTCAACAATTTGTTAGGGAATTTAAAATATCCTTGTGAAAATAATATGGAAACAAATGCATATCATAGATTTTCATATAATATACTATATAGATGTCGCAGTTAGCAAATTTTGTATGAAACGAAGTGAGGATTTTTTCCGTGGAACTTTTGACAACAAGGTGGGTATAAACCACATCGTTTTTCTATAGAGAATAACGACTAATGTGAATTGTTTTCGGATTTATTTGTCAAAAAAAAATACTTTGTTTATTAAGACTTAGAGAACAGTTATCTAAGACTAGTTGCATGTAACACATGAGATCCAGCTGTCGATAACGATAGTATGTATAGTTGAAGAATAAGTACCAAACTATAAACCCATAAATACAAATTATTTATTATTTTATGATATTTGGTTTTCTATACAACACATGTACTTAGGTAGTCAAGATAGGATAGTATGGATGTCAGTCTTTTTTTCCTACCCGGAATATGAAAACAGCATGATGGTATGTATGTATGTTTAGAGATTAAGTATCAAACTATTAAGTCTTCTTAGATATTATGTATAGGCGACTGCCATACAAATTGTATGAAGCGATGTCGTCACTAAATTCAATTTTTATAAAAATTGTTGAAAAAAAATTGAGATGTACTACTACAATGCTGATATTTTTTTATAGAAAATTTAATTATCTAGTTGGGGTGTTTCGGCTTTTTTCGATATTTTTAAAAACTTTGGAAATATAGGCAGATAGACACATAAATTTGTCATAAAAAAAATATTTTTCTTAGTAAAAAATGTTTGAGAAACTCTGGAATATTTTCGAAAAATTAATTTTGAGCTTTTGTATTTGTCTATATTCGAACCAATTTTCAGCGTTCTAGCTTTTATGGTTTCTGAGATATACGGAAAAAATTTAATAGTTGATAACCCCTGACTGAAACAAAAATTCAAAATTCTGAGTATAAAAGTTTTGTAGGCCTACTACTTTTTATATATTTTGAAATTTTGGGCTCTGTAAATTGAACGGATCAAAAGTTAATAGGGGACACACAGACACACTAAATGTTCTGCTCCGAATTCTGAGTAAATCCGTATATGGAACATACACGCTGCGAAGCCTCTAAGTTGGTGTTTTTTGACTTCAAAGTTGGAAAAGCCGTGAAAAAAGTAGACCCTGCATACAATTCTCGCGTATCCTGGCTTGAAACATCATATCTGGCTTGTCGATATGTTAAGAGAACAAAGTTCTCTTGAACAAATCGACAGATGGAATAGTTGAAATGTATGGAAAACTGCAATTTATTGCCAACCAAGATGTCAAACGCGCGATATACCAAGACTCACTCATTACACGGAGTACTCCATCTAGAAGATAGCATCTAGTTTATTACATGAAAATGATACAAATCTAATGCAAAAAAATGCTTGGCTTGAATCTTTTCTTATGAAAATAAATGTGATGCTTCTTCCTATTTTTTGACTTGATAGCATAATGTTGCCAAATAAAACTATGCAAAATGACAAAGACCTCGATTTTACTATATTGAGACCGTTTTATGGAAAAATTTATAGTGATTTGTTACAAAAAATTTTTCAAATGAAAAAGTTATTTTAGAATTACTGTATTTACTTATAAAACGTAAATTGCAAAATTGACACATGGGAAATTATTTTGTTTTTTTTTCTATATGGCAAAACCAAATTTAGTGACTTTTGTGGTTCGCGTTGTGTTTTTTTAAACGTTTGTTTTGATATTGGTTTTATTTGGAAAATTAATCAAATACATATCAATATTTGTGATATATTTTCACACGTTCTACTTCGTCGTGTGGCGTTTTTTGACAATCACCATGTGAGGTGTGCGAGCAGTTTAAAATTTTCGCACTTTCCGTGTACGAAACAAGGACAGAACAAAATTCTCATTCTATTTCAAAATGGCTACACCTACTGTTTTGCAGCTCGACAAAATTTGTCGCACTTGTTTGCAAGTTAAAAAAGACATGAGACCATTGTTTGATGAATTAATCGTCGATATGTTGATGTCTTGCGCTTCTGTTCGGGTAAGAAAGCAGTAAATTTACGCTATAAATGCCAGTGGACGAAATCTGCTTCTATATAGTGATGTCTCTTTCATTTATTAAGAGACGCCTTTAAAAAGATAGTGTTATTTTTTCTATCTGTTCATCTTCATGTATAATTTGCTGAAATTTCGAAAGAAACGTCAAAATAGTAGTGACGATTGTGAAAATATTTCTTTTTTTTGAAAACATTCCTTTTACGAAAATATTACAAATTCGTTTTCGTGCAGGTACCTGTAGTTATTTATTTTTGTCGATTGTGAACATGATTGTGAATAATTTGGTATTGAAAAGTACCTATTTCTACTTCTTAATAATGTATATAACATTCAATGTTGGATGAAATGTCTTTAAAAGTAAATGAAAAAAAATAATGTGTGTAGTGTGTTTATGTGATTTTGGTTTCATTTCTATTGTTATTATTCTTTTTGAAATTCCTTTATTTTTTATGTGAAAATACATTTAAAAATGTGACAACAGAATAATGTATGATGCATAAATAGCATGTAGTGTCTTAATCCCAAAATGTGACAACAGAATAATGTATGATGCATAAATAGCATGTAGTGTCTTAATCCCAAAATGTGACAACAGAATAATGTATGATGCATAAATAGCATGTAGTGTCTTAATCCCAAAATGTGACAACAGAATAATGTATGATGCATAAATAGCATGTAGTGTCTTAATCCCAAAATGTGACAACAGAATAATGTATGATGCATAAATAGCATGTAGTGTCTTAATCCCAAAATGTGACAACAGAATAATGTATGATGCATAAATAGCATGTAGTGTCTTAATCCCAAAATGTGACAACAGAATAATGTATGATGCATAAATAGCATGTAGTGTCTTAATCCCAAAATGTGACAACAGAATAATGTATGATGCATAAATAGCATGTAGTGTCTTAATCCCAAAATGTGACAACAGAATAATGTATGATGCATAAATAGCATGTAGTGTCTTAATCCCAAAATGTGACAACAGAATAATGTATGATGCATAAATAGCATGTAGTGTCTTAATCCCAAAATGTGACAACAGAATAATGTATGATGCATAAATAGCATGTAGTGTCTTAATCCCAAAATGTGACTACAGAATAATGTATGATGCATAAATAGCATGTAGTGTCTTAATCCCAAAATGTGACAACAGAATAATGTATGATGCATAAATAGCATGTAGTGTCTTAATCCCAAAATGTGACAACAGAATAATGTATGATGCATAAATAGCATGTAGTGTCTTAATCCCAAAATGTGACAACAGAATAATGTATGATGCATAAATAGCATGTAGTGTCTTAATCCCAAAATGTGACAACAGAATAATGTATGATGCATAAATAGCATGTAGTGTCTTAATCCCAAAATGTGACAACAGAATAATGTATGATGCATAAATAGCATGTAGTGTCTTAATCCCAAAATGTGACTACAGAATAATGTATGATGCATAAATAGCATGTAGTGTCTTAATCCCAAAATGTGACAACAGAATAATGTATGATGCATAAATAGCATGTAGTGTCTTAATCCCAAAATGTGACAACAGAATAATGTATGATGCATAAATAGCATGTAGTGTCTTAATCCCAAAATGTGACAACAGAATAATGTATGATGCATAAATAGCATGTAGTGTCTTAATCCCAAAATGTGACAACAGAATAATGTATGATGCATAAATAGCATGTAGTGTCTTAATCCCAAAATGTGACAACAGAATAATGTATGATGCATAAATAGCATGTAGTGTCTTAATCCCAAAATGTGACAACAGAATAATGTATGATGCATAAATAGCATGTAGTGTCTTAATCCCAAAATGTGACAACAGAATAATGTATGATGCATAAATAGCATGTAGTGTCTTAATCCCAAAATGTGACAACAGAATAATGTATGATGCATAAATAGCATGTAGTGTCTTAATCCCAAAATGTGACAACAGAATAATGTATGATGCATAAATAGCATGTAGTGTCTTAATCCCAAAATGTGACAACAGAATAATGTATGATGCATAAATAGCATGTAGTGTCTTAATCCCAAAATGTGACTACAGAATAATGTATGATGCATAAATAGCATGTAGTGTCTTAATCCCAAAATGTGACAACAGAATAATGTATGATGCATAAATAGCATGTAGTGTCTTAATCCCAAAATGTGACAACAGAATAATGTATGATGCATAAATAGCATGTAGTGTCTTAATCCCAAAATGTGACAACAGAATAATGTATGATGCATAAATAGCATGTAGTGTCTTAATCCCAAAATGTGACAACAGAATAATGTATGATGCATAAATAGCATGTAGTGTCTTAATCCCAAAATGTGACAACAGAATAATGTATGATGCATAAATAGCATGTAGTGTCTTAATCCCAAAATGTGACAACAGAATAATGTATGATGCATAAATAGCATGTAGTGTCTTAATCCCAAAATGTGACAACAGAATAATGTATGATGCATAAATAGCTTGTAGTGTCTTAATCCCAAAAAAATATAAAATCCTAACATAGTGGGTCCATCGCAAGCCAATGTCGGTTTAAAATTATTCAGATGACTATGGCCCAGTATTTCAGTCGGCCCTTAGGAGTTTAACTCAAGTTTAACAAAAATATTGCGTATTTCAGTACCAAATCTTCCCTTAAATACGTCACAAAACGACAAATATTTAACTCAACGTTTCTGGCGGATCGCGTGTCTTAATCTTGAGTTAAGTATTGTTTCTAAACTTTTTCGCCAGGTGGCGTACTAATCGCCGCACGCTTTAATGTTTCATTTCATTTTATACTACAAATAACTATGCATAATAATTATAATCATGATTTATTTTTGTTGTTAAAATAAAAGACTTGATATAGAAGTGGTTCATGTATTTAATATTTATTTTCTTTTTTTTACATAATTATAATGTATTGCCTGACAACAAACGAAATAAACTGTCAGCCATAATGAAACGTCAGGCACGCATTTTAAAACTTTATTTGTCCATACTTAAGTTTAATATTAGCTTACCCTGACAATTTGTATTAATTTTTGGTTACTCTGACAATACAAAAAAAAAACAAAAAGCACACAATTTTTGTAAAAAAAAAACGAAAATATAACAATTTAAGAAATGTCTATCATATAAATATAATACAATGAAACCTCTCTATCTATCATTTTTGAAAGGTCCTAATGAAAAAACTATGAATGCGGTAATACAAAATATATATTAAAAAAAAATACTAAAAATATAGTTTTCAATTAGGAATGATTCACTCATCCAAATACTATGAGGACCTTATTATACTACTCATCAAACTTACTGTTTTCTGAGTGTTGAAATTGATATTTGCATTATTATTATTATTTTGTATGAGACATGTATGAGACGATGCATGGATGTAAAGGAAGCCAGAAACGTGTGCAAAAATTGAGAAGTATGGCACTCGATTCTCTCTGCTTACCCCGTAAGGGACATGGCGTGATGGTATGTATGTATGTATGTATTATTATTTTGTTTTATTGCAGATATCAAACACAGATGGCCTACCTAACCAAGTGTGTATTCAGTGTGTACATCAAGTGTCTCGGTGCTATGCCTTCAAACAACAGGTTGAGAGGTCAGACGAACAACTGCGCTCTTTTATACAACACAATCCACAGAAGGTAAGCTATTGTCAATGATGAGCGACACAGAGAGCGTGCCCCTTCCAACCTTAGTGAGGACATTATAAATACAGTCCAACTTTTTTTTAATTTTTTTTTTAACATGTCCACGTAGGGGACTCCAGCTATTAGGATTTGGGTCCATTTTACTCTTCCGAAGAATCGCACTACGTAGCGTTGGGAGGGGTTTGCAATCTAGAAAAGAGTTTATTAATTCGGATTTTAAAAAGACCCGGGTTGTACGAAGGTGGAAACACAGAATTCGGAAGATCGTTCCACAGTCGGGCTGCTATATTAATAAAGGAGTTCGAGAAGCGACTTGTTCGTATATGTTGAAGGTCCACTGTGAATGGGTGCTGCGATTGAGTGAAGCGAGTGACTCTGTTGCGAGTGGGTGGAGGAGGGACCAAAGACGCAAGTTCTTCTGAGCAATTCCCGTGGTAGTATCTATAGAATAAACTTAAAATACCGACTGCGTCTGTGTTCTAGTGATTGCAATCCATCAGTCAGTGATGGATCATCAATCAGACGTATAGCACGCTTTTGGACGGCGTTGAGGGTATTCAGTAGGTATTGGGAGGCGCCACTCCAGAGGTGACTTGGTTATAATGAGCACGAAGGGATTAACTGAATTTACTCGTTATAGCAGAGTAAGGTAAAAATAGGAAGGTAATTACGATATACCTACATAAGGATTTATATATACACACACACACTCACATACACTATAGCCCGAATGCAGAGTCCGACCTAAATACTAACCACGTTTTCATTGCACAGTCTCTCATTAAAGTTAGGATAAAATGAAATATATTTAATCATTTACGGCATATGTTGCCCTTTACAAACATATATAAAAACACATTTACGGCATGAGTTGCCCTTTACAAACATATATAAAAACACATTTATGGCATATGTTGCTCTTTACAAACATATATAAAAATACATTTACGGCATATGTTGCCCTTTACAAACATATATAATAACATATTTACGGCATATGTTACCCATTACAAACATATATAAAAACACATATCGAAAACAAAATTACATAAAAGAAGACAATAATATTTACACAAAAATAGGAAAACAAAAGAAAAATAAAAGTCAATAACGCAATTGAATTTGTATCTTCTTTCCTTTCCTTTAAATTATATATATGTACATATAAATATGCAGACCAGAAAATTACACTTTTTATTTGAAGGTTAATCTTTTTCAATGAAGTGTCCTTATATTGCTTAATAGAATGGAAAAATACAATAACACTTAGCTTTGTTTCATTATTTATTTTGTATTCTGTGACTACTCCGAGTGTTCCGTTTGAGAGCCTAATAATAATGAATAATGTTTCAGTTGATATCGTTAAAGAGTAACCCCCACCAAGAGATTGGCATTCAGGAGATGGTCGTCGATAATCAGGAGGTGCAGTTCACATACATTGACACCTCCCAATCTCAGGGACAGGGGCAGGACTCTGCCGGCTCTGGGGGGCACATGGAAGCGTTCTACATCACAACGTCCAACCATTCAAGTGACACAAACAACGCTGTCATACAGATGCAGGTAACAACCACCTACTATCCTCATTATTATTATTATTATTGCACTAGAATCGAGATTATTCTTTTTCGTCAGCCCTCCTACGTCCAGTAAAGGACATCGCTCTATCTTGTGCAGACTTGCATCCAACCGTCTCAAGGCGTGTCTTGTTTGCGGTTGTCCAACGCTTCTTTTACCCGTTCTACATAGGTCTCCATTAAGTGAAATTACTGTCTCAATAGAGAAGAAAAACTGAGAAACAATAAATTGGAGTTTCATATTACCAAAGAGTACAAAATATTTTATTTATATATTTATAAACGGTATAAATTGCCTTTTACATACATACATACATAAAAATACATATTGATGATAATAATATATAGAATAAGAAAAAAAAACATAAAAATTACACTTGCAAAAAGAAAAAAAAATATGTACCTAAACAGTTGAACAATAAATTCACGGATAAAAAAAAAGGTAATTATTCAGAATAGTATGTAAACGCCAATTTTTTTTTTATTTTTTGTATAAACATAGTAAATATTATGACATGAAAAATAGTCATTTTCCCGGGAAACGTCCAGGAAAATTAAAAATTAAATAAACTTATGGAAAAATGTATGGAGAAATTCATACAATTTGGTGATTTTGGGACATCTATCGGCGAATAGAAACAAATACAATAGTTTTGCCATACTTTGTTTACAAAAACTATTTCTCATTTAAACACGGAATTTATATAAATAACTTTAATTAAAACACAAACCTAACCAACCTATTATAAGCAAACTTTTGGTAAAAATTGGTTAGGTTAGGTTTGCATGTAGTTATTATTCATTTTGCTCACGCGCAAAGCATACAATATTTCATTTTGATGACCTAAAATGATTTCGATATACTTAATCTCACCGGAATTCTCGTTTTCAATCAGTGTCAAAAAATTCAAATTTAAGTAGTATTTAAATATTTTATGACCTTGTATTTTTTTAAACTATTAATTTTCGATATTTCATTGAATTTTCATTAACTTCATATTTTCATTAACTTCGTGTTTCTATACTAAAAATTTGTTTGAATATTCGCCCATAGATGTCAAAAAAGCAACTATTTGCATGGATTTCTTCATACATTTTTCGTAATTCAATATTATTTTTTTAATCTTTCCATCCATTTCCTAGGAAAATGAATATTTTTCCCGTAATCTGTATATTTTTATCTACCTATAGACAAAAAATCAACAAAATTGGTGTTTACATACTATTCTGAATAATTACCAAAAAAAATAATAGATACCTATTATCAAACATAAAAAAAGATATACAAATGGACTCAAAATAAACCATACATATAAAATAAAGCACGAACCAACCAACCAACATTTCTCCAAACATTAACTTTTAACCCCCTATACGCTAACTGTTTTATTTTAATAATTATATGCATGCCCTGTGTGCCGTACTTTTAACAATAAAATACAAATTAAATAAAACTTCTCTTACACAGTTTACATATTCGTATGAATTTACCCTTTTTACAGGATCAGCAAAGTATAAAAAATGACGACAAAGATATGTCCAAGTGTAGTGACAAATCTCAAGACTCCCAGGATATTATGGTGACAATTAAGGAACAACAGCCCAGCGACGATGAAGATAGCTACCTAGGTATGTACCACACTTGCCTAATGTAGACATAACATGCTAATATTATAAGATAGCTACCTAGGTATGTACCACACTTGCCTAATGTAGACATAACATGCTAATATTATAAGATAGCTACCTAGGTATGTACCACACTTGCCTAATGTAGACATAACATGCTAATATTATAAGATAGCTACCTAGGTATGTACCACACTTGCCTAATGTAGACATAACATGCTAATATTATAAGATAGCTACCTAGGTATGTACCACACTTGCCTAATGTAGACATAACATGCTAATATTATAAGATAGCTACCTAGGTATGTACCACACTTGCCTAATGTAGACACAACATGCTAATATTATAAGATAGCTACCTAGGTATGTACCACACTTGCCTAATGTAGACATAACATGCTAATATTATAAGATAGCTACCTAGGTATGTACCACACTTGCCTAATGTAGACACAACATGCTAATATTATAAGATAGCTACCTAGGTATGTACCACACTTGCCTAATGTAGACACAACATGATAATATTATAAGATAGCTACCTAGGTATGTACCACACTTGCCTAATGTAGACACAACATGATAATATTATAAGATAGCTACCTAGGTATGTACCACACTTGCCTAATGTAGACACAACATGATAATATTATAAGATAGCTACCTAGGTATGTACCACACTTGCCTAATGTGGACACAACATGATAATATTATAAGATAGCTACCTAGGTATGTACCACACTTGCCTAATGTAGACACAACATGATAATATTATAAGATAGCTACCTAGGTATGTACCACACTTGCCTAATGTAGACACAACATGATAATATTATAAGATAGCTACCTAGGTATGTACCACACATGCTAATATTATAAGATAGCTACCTAGGTATGTACCACACATGCTAATATTATAAGATAGCTACCTAGGTATGTACCACACATGCTAATATTATAAGATAGCTACCTAGGTATGTACCACACATGCTAATATTATAAGATAGCTACCTAGGTATGTACCACACATGCTAATATTATAAGATAGCTACCTAGGTATGTACCACACATGCTAATATTATAAGATAGCTACCTAGGTATGTACCACACATGCTAATATTATAAGATAGCTACCTAGGTATGTACCACACATGCTAATATTATAAGATAGCTACCTAGGTATGTACCACACATGCTAATATTATAAGATAGCTACCTAGGTATGTACCACACATGCTAATATTATAAGATAGCTACCTAGGTATGTACCACACATGCTAATATTATAAGATAGCTACCTAGGTATGTACCACACATGCTAATATTATAAGATAGCTACCTAGGTATGTACCACACATGCTAATATTATAAGATAGCTACCTAGGTATGTACCACACATGCTAATATTATAAGATAGCTACCTAGGTATGTACCACACATGCTAATATTATAAGATAGCTACCTAGGTATGTACCACACATGCTAATATTATAAGATAGCTACCTAGGTATGTACCACACATGGTAATATTATAAGATAGCTACCTAGGTATGTACCACACATGCTAATATTATAAGATAGCTACCTAGGTATGTACCACACATGGTAATATTATAAGATAGCTACCTAGGTATGTACCACACATGCTAATCCAACTGTCGATTTGTTCAGGAGAACTTTGTTCTCTTGTATCAAGCCAGAATACGCGAGAATTGTATGGAGAGGTCTACTTTTTTCACGGCTTTTCCAACTTTGAAGTCAAAAAACACCAACTTAGAGGCTTCGCAGCATATATGTTCCATGGACGGATTTACTAAGAATTCGGAGTAGAATATTTCGTGTGTCTGTGTGTCTGTGTGTGTGTGTGTGTGTGTGTGTGTGTCTGTGTGTGTGTGTCTGTGTGTGTGTGTGTCCGTCCCCCCCTTATAACTTTTGATCCGCTCAATTTACAGAGCCCAAAATTTCAGAATATATACACAGTTATAGGCCTACAAAACTTTTATACTCAGAATTTCGAATTTTTGTTTTAGTCAGGGGTTATCAACTTTTGAATTTTAACTTTATTTTTTCATATATCTCAGAAACCATAAAAGCTAGAACGCTGAAAATTGGTACAAATATAGACAAATACAAAATCTCAAATTAGTTTATTCAAAAAAATTCCAGGGTTTCTCAAACATTTTTTATTAAGAAAAATATTTTTTTTATGATAAATTTATTTTTATTTTATTTATTTAATTATATTTACGGCTTGAAAGCCTATTTACAGTACATAACACCATATTATTAACAGTACATAACATCAGTTATAAATACAACAATAACATAAGTACCTACAACACATTTAGTTCAGCAATACATTATATCAGATAAGAAACATCAATAAAGATAACAATAACATATTGTAAATCAGAAAGAAATCAAATTTAAAATTCGGCGATACATAATATCTGTTATGAAATATAATGTTAAAAATTGAACAGTACACAACACAGTTATAAATACAATAATAACATAAGTATAACACATTAAGTTCAGCAATACATTATATCAGTTAAGAAACATCAATAAAGATAACAATAACATATTGTAAATCAGAAAGAAATCAAATTTAAAATTCGGCGATACATAATATCTGTTATGAAATATAATGTTAAAAATTGAACAGTACACAACACAGTTATAAATACAATAATAACATAAGTATAACACATTAAGTTCAGCAATACATTATATCAGTTAAGAAACATCAATAAAGATAACAATAACATATTGTAAATCAGAAAGAAATCAAATTTAAAATTCGGCGATACATAATATCTGTTATGAAATATAATGTTAAAAATTGAACAGTACACAACACAGTTATACATAAATACAATAATAACATAAGTATAACACATTAAGTTCAGCAATACATTATATCAGTTAAGAAACATCAATAAAGACAAAATACAAAAACAAAATAAAACAAAATAAATCCCAAACATAACGATTACTATGATAAGTCATGAGTTAAGAGAAAGAAAATGTAATATTTTTGATTTGAAAGTAGAAAAATCGTCGGCAAAAACATCGGAGTGACTCCCCACAATGTTACCAAGTCTGTGTAGCCTTGGTATTGGGGAGTGGTAGACATAATTATTCAGAGAATGGCTCTCACGAAACATAACACACTGTCTAGTGGTTTTAGCCGGAACATTTAAGTTTATGAGTTTAAGGAGTTCGGGACAGTCCTTTGCATAGTTCAATATTTTGTGTAAGAAGGAAAGGTCAAAAACCTTTCTTCTAACGTCAAGATTTAAAAGTTTAAATTCTAGCATTAGATCTGTGTAATTGATGTGTTCTATTGGTATCCCCTTTTTATAATTTACAAATCGCAAAAATTTTCTCTGGACCCTTTCAATATGATTTATGTGGACATTGTAGTAGGGGGACCAGATTACAGAATTATATTCCAATAATGGTCTGACTAGAGAAACAAATAGTAACCTGTATGATTCAGTTTTATTAAGATCAGCTGCCAGTCTCGTGATGAAGCCCAACACCCTCATAGCTTTACCGACGATCTCCTCTATATGTAAATTAAAGGTCAGATCCTCAGATAGTGTGACTCCCAAATCCCTCAAGTTTGTAACGCTGTCAAGAGTAACATTGTCAATTGTATAATTATTTATTTATTTATTTATTTAATTTATTTAATTTCAATTTACGGTTTGATAACCTTTTACACATACAAGTATACATAATATATTAAAAACAACAGAATTTAAAAAAAAAACAAATAAAAACAAACAAATATACAAAACGAAAATAAAAAATGAATAACAATATAAAAAAGGTGAAAACATGTAAAAATATGTAAAAAATAATGAAAAACATTTAAAAAAAAAAAAAATATGTAAAAAAAAAAACATGCGAGAAACATTCAAAAATATGTAAAAAAATAAACAAAAAACATGTAAAAATATGTAAAAAAAATAAACAAAATACATGTAAAAAATAATGAAAATCATGTAACAAATATGTAAAAAATATGTAAAAAATAAACAAAAAGCATGCAAAAATATGTAAATAAACAATGAAGAACATGTTAAAAATATGAAAAAAAAGTAAACATACATGCAAAAATTAATACAGGAAAAAAGAAATGAGAAAAGTAGTTTAAAAACCGACAAAATAATCTAATGTTTGGTCTCATTAACAAGTGCAGTGTATAGGCAACTTCTATAGATGCCGATCGAGTCATTAAATATATCTGTGTATTGTGCATACTGGTTCCCCAAACTATGCAGTCTTTGCAAGGTTGAATTAGCCCGGTATACGCTAGTGTTAGTATGACAATAAAATGGCGCGGTACTGCGTGTGACCAGGGACGGCACCCGCAAATTTATAGCACTGAGCAAGTAAGGGGTGTCAGTATGCGAGTTTAATATTTTAAATAAAAATAACAGATCTGCTAAAATTCTTCTCTGTGACAGTGGCAATAAATTGGTTAGCTTCATAAGACTGTTATAATTTATATAATCAATCGGTATTCCAAGTTTAAAATTAATAAACCTAAGAAATTTTCTCTGAACTTTTTCCAAAGTATTAATATGAATAGAATAACAAGGAGACCAAACAGTGGAATTATATTCAAGGTGGCTTCTAACAAGAGTTTTATATAACTAGTTGCATGTAACACATGAGATCCAACTGTCGATAGCGATAGTATGTATAGTTGAAGAATATGTACCAAACTATAAACCCATAGATACAAATTATTGAATATTTTCAGATATTTTGTTTTCTATACAACATATGTAGGTATGTATTTCAAGTTAGGATAGTATGGAGGAAGATCCTTTTTCCTACCCAGAATATGCAAATTGCATGATGGTATGTATGTATGTTTGGAGATGAAGTATCAAACTATCAAGTCTTCTTACATATTGTGTATAGGCGACTGCCATACAAAATGTATGAAGCGATGTCGTCACTAAATTCAATTTTTAAAAAAATTGTTAAAAAAAAATTGAGATCTTCTACTACAATGTTAATATTTTTTATAGAAAATTAAATTATCTAGTTGGGGTGTTTCGGCTTTTTTCGATAATTGTAAAAGTTTTGGAAATATAGGCAGTTAAACTCATAAATTTATCATAAAAAAAATATTTTTCTTAATAAAAAATGTTTGAGAAACCCTGGAATTTTTTTGAAAAAACTAATTTGAGATTTTGTATTTGTCTATGTTTGTACCAATTTTCAGCGTTCTACCGTTTATGGTTTCTGAGATATATGGAAAAATAAAATAAAAATTCAAAAGTTGATAACCCCTGACTGAAACAAAAATTCAAAATTCCGAGTATAAAAGTTTTGTAGGCCTGTAACTGTTTATATATTCTGAAATTTTAGGCTCTGTAAATTGAGCGGATCAAAAGTTATAAGGGGGGGACAGACACACAGACACACACACAGACACACAGACACACACACACACAGACACACACACAGACACACACACACACAGACACACACACAGACACACACACACACAGACACTCGAAATGTTCTACTCCGAATTCTGAGTAAATCCGTGTATGGAACATATATGCTGCGAAGCCTCTAAGTTGGTGTTTTTTGACTTCAAAGTTGGAAAATCCATGAAAAAAGTAGACCTCTCCATACAATTCTCGCGTATTCTGGCTTGATACATTGTCGATATGTTAAGAGAACAAAGTTCTCCTGAACAAATCGACAGTTGGATAAAGACAAAGTAAAAATATTAGTGAAAGCATTTGAAATCCAAGCATCTGTAGAGCTCTGTCATGAATGTTGTTGATGTGTTTTATAAACGAGAGTTTTGTATCAAATGTCACCCCAAGATCTTTCACTTCAGCTGTTCTAAGTAGAACATTGTTGTTCAATGTATATTTATTAAGAATCGGTGATTTAATTTTATAAAATGAAATAACTTGACATTTGTTAATATTCAGATTCAACTTATTAGAAAGGCACCAATCATACAAAGTATCCAGATTTCGCTGTAATATCAAACAGTCATTCAAATCTTTGATCTTCCGGAAAAGTTTTAAATCGTCAGCAAAAAGAAGAACCTTTACATCGTCGAAAATATTTATGATATCGTTTATAAATAGAATAAACAATAGGGGACCTATGTGGGATCCCTGAGGTACCCCGCTGGTAGCTTTAAACTGATACGATTCAACAGAGCAAATTTTAACATACAACAATCTATTGCAAAGGTAAGATGAGAACCAATTAAGTAATTTGCCATTAATTCCCATCTGTTTCATTTTGAATATTAAAATTTGGTGAGATACCTTGTCAAAAGCCTTGCTAAAGTCTGTGTAGATGGAGTCTACTTGAAATTTGCTAGCAAGACAGTTCGAAAGGTAATTTTCATATTCAGTTAAGTTGGTTAAAGTTGATCTACCAGAGAAAAAACCGTGTTGATTTGGAGTTATAATCGGTTTTACAAAAAACATAATTTTATCCAGGACTAGACTTTCCAACATTTTTGGTAAAGTCGACTGTATACAGATAGGACGGTAATTCGATATGTCCATTTTGTCACCTTTTTTGAAAATGGGTGTTAAGTGACTAATTTTCCATTGTGAAGGGAAGCTTCCTTCGAAAAGAGATTGATTGAAAAGTGTGCATATGGGTGCCGCCATTTCGAGTGAACAGGACTTTAAAAATACCGGAGGAATATTATCCGGTCCTCCCGATTTGTTGGAGTCTAGTTTATTTATTTTCGCTGTAATGTCAGCTGGTGTAAATAGAAAGTTTGGGATATTTAGAAATTGAGACGAGATGTACGAAGGAACTGTCGAATCCAGATCTTCGATATATACAGATTTAAAGAAATCTGCAAACAGGTTAACGATCCCTTGCACATTGTCCCTACTCTTGTTACCATAGTACATCTGGCTAGGATAAATCAATGAGTTAGTTCTTTGTTGTTTTGTAAAATACCAAAATTTCTTTATATTCGTAGGAATAGATTGCTCGACAGTTGAGATGTATTCTTGATAACAACAACGAGTAAGTAAGCTACATTTTTTTCTCAACACACAAAAAGTTTCGTAATTAATAATAGAACGGGTTTCTTTGTATGATCTGTGTGCGATTTTTTTTTGGGTAATGAGTTTTTTTAATTCCGTTGTAAACCAGATTGGGTATTTAGAACTTTTTATTTGTACCATTGGTACAAACATGTCTAAGGCTTTTAGTATTGTATTATAAAACTTATCTATATTTATTTCCAGAGTATTACATAAAATTGAATTCCAGTTAACATTGTTTAAATAAGCATTTATGTCCATATAGTTAGCTTTGTTAAAGTTGCGGTTCATAACATTACATTCAATGTGGTTTATTTCAGAGGCTGTTATTTTTATGTCTAAAGGGGGGTGATAGTTGTCGATGGGAAGTAATTCATGATTTGATTTATCAATTATTACTTTAGTATCGCTCGAAAGTATTAAATCTAGAGTTCTACCATTAATATTATATATATGATTTAATTGACTTAAATCTAGAAATGTACACATATCAACCAATTCTCTAGCACTCTCCGACAGTTGAGAATTTGCAGCAACCTTGCCGTTAGTATCCCATTATAGGTAAATTGGGATCTTGTTCGATGAAAACGGATAACTTGACACTTTGAAGCATTTAAATTAAGTTTATTACGTTTACACCATTTTCTTAAAGATGACAGATTGTTTTGAATGGTTAAACAGTCTTCAATATTATTAATTGATTTGAAAATTTTCAAGTCATCCGCAAATAACACGACTTCAACACCTTTGAAGATCTGAACTATGTCATCCACAAATAAATTGAACAATATTGGTCCCAAGTGCGATCCCTGCGGAACACCACTAGATGCTTGTATTGGCTGAGATATGCAATTCCCAATCCTTACTCTAAGAGTACGATCACTCAAGTAACTTTTAAGCCAATGTAGGAAGATACCATCTACTCCGTATCCACGTAACTTATATAGTAGTAAGGAATGTGACACCTTGTCAAAAGCTTTTGAGAAGTCCGTGTACACGGAATCGACTTGACCTCTCCTAGAAACTATATTGGCTATGTAGTTATGATATACTGCTAGGTTAGTTAGTGTAGATTTCTTGGGAATAAAGCCATGTTGGGAAGCAGTAATAATATTGTTTATCGGTTGGCTTATTTTTTTTAGCAATTATCGATTCAAAGAGCTTAGGAATTGCAGACAATATGCATATCGGTCTATAATTAGTCACAAGATTAAGTTCTCCTTTTTTATGTATTGGGCTAATGAAGCCGGACTTCCAGATAATCGGAAAAATGCCTGTTTTTAAGGATTTATTAAATAAGTTAAGTAACAGATTAGACATAATTTCAATACAATTCTTTATAAATATGTTCGGTATTCCATCAGGACCAGCCGATTTTGAGGTGTCTAAAGCAAGGATAGCACTTTTGATCTCGTCAAGTGTAATCGTCATGCCGGGTAAATCAATTATCTTAGTGGAGGAAAAATCGGTGACAGGACCCGCAAATGGAGGATCGTATACACTCTGAAAAAAGGATGCAAAAAGGTCTGCAGCATCCTGGGTTGATTTAGAACATTGATTATTGTGGTAAACATTTGCCGGTATGTCAACCCGAGCATCCCTCAACCCGTTAACAAACTTCCACAGATCTTGAGAACCCGAAGGCAGAAATTTCTCAACTATATCAATATGACGTTTGTAGCATACTTTAGAAAGAGTGGCACATTTTTTGCGCAAAATAGAAAAGCAAACGTAATCGTCTAAGTTGTTAGTCTCTTTAAACTTTCTGTGTGCTAGTTTCTTTCTTAATATTAATTGCTTAAGTTCGACATTAAACCACTTAGGATAGCTCGAGTGTTTAATAGTTGTTTTCGGAACAAATAACTCTATACAAGATTGAAGTTTTGTGTAGAAAAACTCTGTCATATTGTTTAAGTCCATATCGGTGTGTAGAAATGAAAAGTCAATATTTTTCAAGAATGAATTAATGCCCGAGTAATCAACCCAATGGAAGTTCTGTTTGATACGTACATTTTTATTAGAATTACAAAGTTGGGACAAGATAAGTATATCCAGGGGAGGATGGTAGGTATCGATCGGGAGCAGTGGTGAAGGAGACTCGCTCACCTTAGTGTTTTTAGGGGCAGACGCGAAGATAAGATCAAGAAGCCTGTTGTGAGAATTCTTTATTGGATTAATTTGTCGGAGGCCAAAGAAATTGGACATATCGACCAGTTCACCAGCTTTTTCATTACTAGGATTATTATTAATTTGAAGATCGATATAGTTTTGGTCATTGTCAAAACAATCATGAGTTTCCCACGTACAGTAAGGAAGGTTGAAGTCTCCAGTTAAAATGAATTTACTATGTTTGTTTTTAGAGAATAATTGCCCAATTACCTCGTGATAATTTTTAAAATGTAATAGGTCGGAGCCAGGGGGTATGTATGTGCAACCAATAACAAACGATTCAAGGGGTAGTTTAATAGATATGAAGATCTGCTCTAAGTTTTTGCAATTTATTTGTATCTTTCTACTAGGAATAGACTTTAAAACTGCGATCAAAACACCTCCACCCCTGGATTTATTACTAGTGTATGAATTTCGATCACATCTATAAACATTGTAATTAGTAAAACCCAATTCAGAGGAGTCAATATCAGTGTTCAACCAAGTCTCAGTTAAAATAATAATATCATAGCAAAAAGTTGACAAAGACAGGCGAAGTTCACTCAGCTTCGTTTTTAGACCTCTGGTATTTTGGTAATAGCATTGGAGTTTTTTGAGTGATACTTATTTATAATTTTTGGGTTGCCATTGCAAAATTTAATTGTAAGGTTGGTTTCGCCATTCTGAACTCTAGCATTAAGAATATCCTTTAGTTTTAAAAATTGGTTACGCTGCATAACAGTCTGATCACGATATATTTTTGTTGGATTCTGTACGTTTACTATGTTTTTGAAAATATCACCAACTAGGTTATGGTTATTGAGTATCACTTTAATGGGGCGGGGTTTGTTGTTGACCTTTTTCCCCAATCTGAAGAGTTTAAAGTCTTTATTAGTTATTGAACCATTGGCAGCTTTAAGAATATTATAAATCACAGCACTATCCACTTTTAAGGCTTCATCATGTTTTTCTTCCAGACTTTCCGATACATTGCAGACTATAATGTTTCTTTTTCTTTTGATCCTCTCTTCAATCTCGTTAGCTATAGAGTCAATTCCCGAGACGTCACCCCTAATATCATTTCGTTCAAGATTACTAACTCGATCTTCAAGATGAGTAATTTTCTGTTTGAGAAGGATATTTTCAGCTATAAGTTCGTCAACAAAGCTAAGTTTCGTTGATAATTCATTAATTTTGTTTAATAGGTTATGATTTTGCAATTCGACCTGTTTTTTCACGTCGTTCATACTGAGGTGAAGATTAGATAGGTATTCTTTTATAGAGTCATCGTTCGTTTTTGAGCCATCTGCATTAATTTGTTGCGTACTTCCATCGCCAGGTGATCCATTGTTTATCGAGTTTGCACCACTGGAGTGCCCTTGCTTCTTACCGATAGATGGCGAAGGTATAACGGTTTTATTAATATTTTTTCGTGATCTTGTTTGAGTCTTTGGTTGAGTTGGAACATCCGTAACTTGATCCATTATAATGTAAATGGATTATTTACTTCCTTCCAACAATTTTATTTTATTAAAGGTTTCGTATTGTGACTATTTTAAATTAAAAAAAAAAAAAAAAAAAAATTGAAGTGATTCCCGCTGCTGGGATCGAACTCGTAACTCTCAGATCCACACTTCTTGTCCGGTGCATTAACGACGTCGGCTACGACACTGTTTTGATTAAGCGAGAAATAACAATACAATATATGTATCACAAACTGTTGGTGTCAAATAAAAGTGTCGTCTACCCACTTTGAAATATGAGACTGGTCGATATGACTGGTCGATTCGATACAACAGTACGCGGATTTCAAACAATATTATAACTTGTTATAACTTGTTTTCTTGTAAAACATACCACGATGCAACACAAAATTGAATTAGTAGATGCACTACTCCACGATTCACGATAACACAAGACTCAGCAAAGAAATACGCACTGTATACACTAGTAATAGCACATTTAAGTGAGAGCAAAAAAAGTTACGTCCGACAAGTTCAATGACAAAATATTGTGTCAATTTATGAGTTTAACTGCCTATATTTCCAAACTTTTTAAAAATATCGAAAAAAGCCGAAACACCCCAACTAGATAATTTAATTTTCTATAAAAAATATAAACATTGTATTTGTACATCTCAAATTTTTTTTAACAATTTTTATAAAAATAGAATTTAGTGACGACATCGCTTCATACAATTTATATGGCAGTCGCCTATACACAATATGTAAGAAGACTTAATAGTTTGATAGGATTTTAATATCCAAACAAACATACAGAACCATCATGCTGTTTTCATATCCCGGGAAGGAAAAGAGGACTGACCTCCATACTGTCCTATCTTGACATACAAACCAACATGTGTTAAAATTTTCAATAATTTGGATTTATGGGTTTATAGTTTGATTTTTATTCTTCAACTATACATACTATTGCTATCGACAGTTGGATCTCATGTGTTACATGCAACTAGTATTATAAGATAGCTACCTAGGTATGTACCACACATGCTAATATTATAAGATAGCTACCTAGGTATGTACCACACTTGCCTAATGTAGACACAACATGATAATATTATAAGATAGCTACCTAGGTATGTACCACACATGCTAATATTATAAGATAGCTACCTAGGTATGTACCACACATGCTAATATTATAAGATAGCTACCTAGGTATGTACCACACATGCTAATATTATAAGATAGCTACCTAGGTATGTACCACACATGCTAATATTATAAGATAGCTACCTAGGTATGTACCACACATGCTAATATTATAAGATAGCTACCTAGGTATGTACCACACATGCTAATATTATAAGATAGCTACCTAGGTATGTACCACACATGCTAATATTATAAGATAGCTACCTAGGTATGTACCACACTTGCTTTTTGTATAATGTACTATCTTCTCTTCTTGGTCACAATCCTAAGATTGGTCTGCACCAAACACTCGATCTTTCCACTTAACTCTATCGTCCGCCAGTCTCTTCATCTCTTTGTAACTGCTACAGCGCACGTCACCGATTATCTGGGTCTATATAGTTGTTTCTGGGGCGACCTCTACAGTTACCCCCATCAATCATTCCTTCGACGATGGTAAGAAGCAGGCCTGGGTGCCGGATGTTGTGGCCTATCCAAGTTGTTCTCTGTTGGGCAATTCTCTTCATAATTTGCCTTGTCTCTCCAACCCTACTTAGTACCTCGTCGTACTATAGGTGAAGGAAATCGGCTGTGGCAAGATTCGAACTCGCAACCACTGAATTACTAACCCAGCGGGCTCACCTCTCTGCCACCACTCATCTATTATCATATTATGTATAGTAAATGTTTTTAATCCATTACATTAATTATTGTAGAATTGGCCACCTTCCAAGCATCAGCTTCTGTGACTCCAGGCCGCCATATATGTAATCTGTGTCACAAGGAGTTTAAATATCCCAAGATGTTGAAGACACATATGAGATCACACTCAAACTGGATTAAGGTACATTTACATTTATTATATTCATATTTATTTGCTATTTTAATTTGTCTAATGGGCTATTTCTCCATCATCTGATTATTTTCTAAATATATGATAATTTCATGTATTTTCTGTGGTTACCTATACTATTTATTTAAAAATCCTTTTTACATGTATAATAATATATTATGATGTTAGTACAATATAATTTGATACAATAGGAAATAAAATGTTTTAACACTAAAATTAAGTTAAACGTTAACATTATCTATATTATAAAAATCTACTGCGCACCATTTGGCCAATGTTTTATTACTTAATAATCTTACTATTAAACGCTGTATAACAACTGGGTAGTTGCAAATAGACTTACAACAGAAATTAATCCAACAACGTCGTTATTTAGCACACGCGCAGCGATGCCATCTGCTATTCTAATTTTGAAGTTTGTCGTGATTAATATTTTAATATGTTATTCACATTTTAAAATAGGAATATTTTATTTATGTAATTTACTTCTCGGGTGGGCAACTAACATAGGCCCAGTATTACAGTCTGAGTTTAAGAGCTAAACTCAAGCTTTACAAAAATATAGCGTATTACAGTGTCCGTTTAGGCCTAATCTTCCCTCAAATACATCACTAAAACGACAAATATTTAACTCATCGTTTCTGGCGGATTAAGTACTTAACGATGAGTCAACTGTCATTTGCTAGGCAACGCGTGTAGTTTCAGTTTCTATCACTAGAGGTGTTAGGCAACGAGTGTAGTTTCAGTTTTTATCACTAGAGGCGTTAGTTGTATCGACCGTGGCGCCCAATGAGATATAGGTATACCTATATCTCATTGGTGGCGCCACACAACAAAATAAACTGACAGCCATATTGAAACGAACATGGGCATTTAAAAGCATTATTTTGGTGAAAAAAATTAAATTTACCATGTTGGATAATAAAACAATAGTATTTCAAGTGGTAGCGTCCCGTTTTGTAGTTGGTATTATTTGAGGTTATTTAAAATTTGACAGATAATAACCACAGAAAAAGTAAAATATTTCTATAATTGAAGATTTAGTAACTGACATGTCATATTGCACTGTAATACAGAAATGGATTCAATCTCCCCTTAACATTAATCTTGAGTTTAACAAACTCAATGAGTTGAGGGCCGACTGTAATACCGGGCCATATACTATGTCAAATATTAATTTAACACGCACCCAATAACAAGTTGTCGCACATTGAACCCGGGACCTTTGGATCAGATGTCAGATAGGTACCTAACCAACTGAGCTACGAAGGCCGATGAATATGGAAAATATAATGAATAATTTAATAATACGATCACCATTGTAAATATTATAAAGGAGCTAATTATTTGACAATTTTTCGCTCATAAAATACACTACTATAGAGAATAAAATAATATATAAAGATTTTTTGTCATATTATTCCAAGATATAACAATATTTACATGTAGATTAAAATCTAATTTGATTAGTGATATATGACAATTCCCTTGCTGAGAATTTTCTATGTCCATTTTAAAAAAAAACAATGTAAATATGTATTTACACTATGATAAAAATTAAAACAAAAAAAAAATACTTCATAGCAAAAAAGGATAGGGGAAGGGGAAGGAGAGGAAATTGGGATCAGGTGTTTAGGGATAAATATTCCTTTTTTAGTTTTTTATTGAAAATACAAAGTGAGCTAGACGACGCAATATCCGTACTTGCTATTTTATTTATTTTTGATGTCTTTGAAGTAATGATTGTATTGATTTCAGGCAAACTGTAAGAAACCACCAATGTGTTCTGTGTGTCAGCGCTCCTTCAAGGGCCCCGGTATGTTGAGACTTCACATGAAGACACACGAGGAGAGACCAATGCGTGAACCCTCATGCACCATCTGCCACCGTGTCTTCAAAACAAAGACAATACTCTACAGACATAGGCAGACACATTTCGAAGTAAGACAACCATGCTTTATTATACTTCATAAAACCCTCATGCACCATCTGCCACCGTGTCTTCAAAACAAAGACAATACTCTACAGACATATGCAGACACATTTCGAAGTAAGACAACCATGCTTTATTATACTTCATAAAACCCTCATGCACCATCTGCCACCGTGTCTTCAAAACAAAGACAATACTCTACAGACACAGGCAGACACATTTCGAAGTAAGACAACCATGCTTTATTATACTTCATAAAACCCTCATGCACCATCTGCCACCGTGTCTTCAAAACAAAGACAATACTCTACAGACATATGCAGACACATTTCGAAGTAAGACAACCATGCTTTATTATACTTCATAAAACCCTCATGCACCATCTGCCACCGTGTCTTCAAAACAAAGACAATACTCTACAGACACAGGCAGACACATTTCGAAGTAAGACAACCATGCTTTATTATACTTCATAAAACCCTCATGCACCATCTGCCACCGTGTCTTCAAAACAAAGACAATACTCTACAGACACAGGCAGACACATTTCGAAGTAAGACAACCATGCTTTATTATACTTCATAAAACCCTCATGCACCATCTGCCACCGTGTCTTCAAAACAAAGACAATACTCTACAGACACAGGCAGACACATTTCGAAGTAAGACAACCATGCTTTATTATACTTCATAAAACCCTCATGCACCATCTGCCACCGTGTCTTCAAAACAAAGACAATACTCTACAGACATATGCAGACACATTTCGAAGTAAGACAACCATGCTTTATTATACTTCATAAAACCCTCATGCACCATCTGCCACCGTGTCTTCAAAACAAAGACAATACTCTACAGACACAGGCAGACACATTTCGAAGTAAGACAACCATGCTTTATTATACTTCATAAAACCCTCATGCACCATCTGCCACCGTGTCTTCAAAACAAAGACAATACTCTACAGACATATGCAGACACATTTCGAAGTAAGACAACCATGCTTTATTATACTTCATAAAACCCTCATGCACCATCTGCCACCGTGTCTTCAAAACAAAGACAATACTCTACAGACACAGGCAGACACATTTCGAAGTAAGACAACCATGCTTTATTATACTTCATAAAACCCTCATGCACCATCTGCCACCGTGTCTTCAAAACAAAGACAATACTCTACAGACACAGGCAGACACATTTCGAAGTAAGACAACCATGCTTTATTATACTTCATAAAACCCTCATGCACCATCTGCCACCGTGTCTTCAAAACAAAGACAATACTCTACAGACACAGGCAGACACATTTCGAAGTAAGACAACCATGCTTTATTATACTTCATAAATCATCTTCTTATTCAATGACTCTACAGCCCATATTTCCTCTTGGCCTCCATCAACCTCTCCTGTCACTTGCTGCGACCTTCCAGTTTGGCACACTCAGAAGCTGGGGGGCGTTCCTCACAATATCCTCTTCCCATCGCAGCCTCGGTCTCCCACCTGGGTGCCTCTCTAAGACTCGCTTTGGGTACCCCCGATCATGGCATTCTCTGAACATGCCCGGACCATCTCAGTCTGCTTAGTCTTATATGTTTAGAAAGTTTGGGAGCTTTATATACGTTGTACAACTCATAAATTATATATTTTTATTGACAAACATTTTTTCAACATCTCAATAGAGACGAAGTTGGGATATTGTAGAAGAACCAGGAACTCTAGACACCTACAGGGCTTACAACATGTCATCGTCTGGTTTACGTGATCACTTCATGCGCTTGCGCAACGTTCACCAATTATGCCTTCTTATTGAGTTCCCTTATCAATGTAATTTTGAAAGTTCTATATATTTGAATAGTGTGTAAACATTTTACCTGAAAATAATGCATTATTACTATTGCCATCTATGGAGTAACAGAGAAACCTTTTTGTAACGCCATCTATTGAGAAAATGAGAAATTATTTTTTTTATTTGTAAACAATGAAAGCAACAGTCCTTATAAATGAGATGACGGTGTCACACACAGATGTCACCCCTGAACTGCGCCAGAAATATTATTTCATTTTTGGCTTGTTTACCTACTTGTACCAATGTGTATGTAAATCGAATATTCTTTTTTAATTCCATAATCTTTTTTAATTCAATAGATGGCATTACAAAAAGGTTCAATATCCCAACTTCGTCTCTGTTGAGATGTTGAAATAATGTTTGTCAGCAAAAATATAATTTGACTTCCGAAAGGGGAAAAAAAAATCCAATGTTTGCGTATATGCAATTAAAAAAGAATATTCGATTTACATACACATTGGTACAAGGAGGTAAACAAGCCAAAAATGAAATAATATTTCTGGCACAGTTCAGGGGTGACATCTGTGTGTGACACCGTCATCTCATTTATGACTGTTGCTTTCATTGTTTACAAATAAACTAATTTCTCAATAGATGGCGTTACAAAAAGGTTTCTCCGTTACTCCATAGATGGCAATAGTAATAATGCATTATTTTCAAGTAAAATGTTTACACACTATTCAAATATATAGAATTTTCAAAAAAATTACATTGATAAGGGAACTCAATAAGAAGGCATAATTGGTGAACGTTGCGCAAGCGCATAAAGTGATCACGTAAACCAGCCGATGAGAGGTCGTAAGCCCTGTAGGTGCCTCGAGTTCCTGGTTCTTCTACAATATCCCAACTTCGTCTCTATTGAGATGTTGAAAAAATGTATGTCAATAAAAATATCATTTGACTCCCGAAAGGGAAAAAAATCCAATGTTTGCATATATGCTATTAAAAAAGAATATTTGATTTTCATAAATTATATTCACTTTGTTTTGTATAGCAATAATTACTATTATCATGCTGAAATTGTATTCTGAAAGTTTCATCACAATGTATCTGTGTGTGTGCTGTGAATATGAATGTCCTCTTGTTTTCTCGTCATAATTATGTACGTAAACTGCTTTAAATATCAATAAATGTTTATTATTATCTATTTAATAATATGAAGTATTATTGTTGTGATTTCAGCAAAAAACACATCCGTGTACGATATGTGAAAAGAGTTTCATTAGCAACTACGCACTGAAGGCACATCTGGCCAGGCACAGAGGGGAGAAGACGCATGCGTGTGAGGCGTGCGACAAGACATTCTACAACACAACAGATCTTAAGGTATCTTTCATAAGCTGACAGTCGCTAGTGTCGTATACACCTCATCATAATCATTGGCGCTACAGCCTTGGCCTCCTCCAGAAATTTTCGCCATTTAGATCGGTCCATCACCTGCGCTCTCTAGCTTGCAACACCAATCCTCCTGTATGCCGTCCATCCACCTCAGCTTGGGTCTCCCCACACCTCGTCTCATGTGTTAAGAATTTTCTTTAGTTTTCGGCCTTCCTCCATTCACTGAAAATTTCGGTACTTCGGTAGTCGTTATTCAGAGATTGTAATGTATTCAGTTTTAAATATGAGAGTAGGGGTACTTAATTTGGAGATATGGCAACATTATTCAGTTTATTTTACTGACTGACAGGCGTACCAACATTACTACGAAGTGTAATTTTTGTAAAGCAATTTTTTTAAACGTCATGTTATTTTTCAACAAAATATGGAACAACAATTAAATTTGTGTTTTGTATATTCTGAATTGATTTTAATATCACATTCCTTTTGAAAATCTCATCGGCTTTTGTGGCTGTTGGTTTGATATCTGACTCCTGAGCGAGAGCTTCCGGATTCGATTCCCAGTGAAGACACAGTTTTTAATTGTGTTTTTAGATGATGAGTATCACAAGTCCCCAGAATGTGGCAACTTGTCTGTTACTGGGTGGGTATAAAATTAATATTTGACATAGTACATGTTATAAGAATAATATTTAGATATTTTCAAATGTTTGAATGTTAACTTTGTGGTTCATATTTTACAAATTAAATTTAAAGATAAAACTTTGTATTAACCACGCTTTTTGGTTGAAACGATGCGACCGGTTAGATTATTAGAGGTTTGCTTGAGTCAAAACTATTTCCAGTATGATAATGCTGTTTACCAACAAAAAGAAGGATTACCAATGGGAGCCCGTACAAGTCCACTTATAGCCGACATTTTTGTAGATTTCTTAGAAAATAAAATATTTGGATCAAATTCGGTTTTATTGAAATATATATTTTTATGGAAGAGATACGTGGACGATATATTTTGCATTTTTACCGGTACTGATCGACAATTAAAGTTGCTCTTAAATTTTATAAACTCGTTTCACCCTAAGATTCAGTTCACATTGGAAATAGAAAAGGAAAAAACACTCCTTTTTTTTCAAAACACTCAAAATTTTTTAGATTTAAAATTGACAATAGTAAATAATAAAATTGAATTTGATATATATCGTAAACCGACCTATACAGATACAACTATCCACAATACATCCAACAATCCAGCATCCCATAAACATTCCGCTTATCATTCCATGGTCCATAGATTACTAAATATACCACTATCAGGGCCGGATAAATCATAGAACAATCACGAACAAGAAGTCAGGGCGGTAGTCTTAGAAAGGGCGCTTAAAATTCTAAAATGTTATATAAATCAAAAATCCACAGGTATGACGCTCGGTTCTCTTTGCGTACCCGGATAGAGGCTCAGCATGATGGTGTAAATATGTAATATTATTATGAATCTCCAATTTTTTGTGGCTATTTTTTTATAAACAACTATATAGGTAGGTAATATTAACAAACTGATCCGTTATTTTAGACCCGATGTAATTTTACATAATTTTAAATTGTTCTACATTTAAAATTCAAAAAAAAAATGGTGGGGTGTGCTGGGGGGGGGGCGGATTCAAACATATTGCTACGGGCGCAAAAACACGTTTATCCGGCCCTGACCACTATCATCAAATAATTTTAATAAAGAACTAAATACAATAAAACAGATTGCATACAATAATGGTTATAACAGTAAATTGATAGACTCTATTTTAAATAAAAAAATATTAACGTCAATAGATACCTACATAGTTATAATACAAAGTTTTTGTTTGTTATTTGTTAATAATTTATCATTGTTTGTTAATAATTTATCCCAATTAGTCTCAAATTTCTTACCAAAAGACATAAGACCGGCATTTTACACTGACAATAATATTGGAAAAAGTTTAATGAATTCCAAAGATAAAGATAATAAAATGGAAAACTCCGGCGTATACCAACTGACATGTGGAGACTGCTCTGCAGTCTACATAGGAAAAACAGGACGGAAATTTGAGACTAGAGTAAAAGAACATATTAGATGTATAAACAATGATAATTTTTCGGAATTCGCAAAACACAGTACTTAATGATCATCAATTTAATATGCAATCGGGAACAAAAATTTTACACGTCAACAAAGTAGGTCTCCGTCTTGATAATTTAGAGTCGCTAGAAATTAAAAAGTGTATTAATTCAAAACAGAACATAATAAACAATCAGTTAAATTTATCTTTCAGTCCATTATTAAATATGTTTCCTTTTACTTCTAATCCTTCAGCCAATCGGACCCACCCTGCACAAGACCCAACCCTAAGTACCCCCACCCTACCTCTACCTCCGCCCCCATAGATTTCTTGTAAGCACGTCGTCACATTCTGTTTCAGTTGAAAGTTAGCCTGATGAGGGAACGGTTAGTTCCGAAACCGGTCGCATCGTTTCAACCAAAAAACGTGGTTAATACAAAGTTATATCTTTAAATTTAATAATATTTAGATATTATTATTACTAACGATAAAGCTGAAAAATGTGTCATGCATATTATCAACAAAAGAAATAGATTTTTTCCCTTCAGATGATTTGTTTAAAATTTTTACTGTCCTAGATCCAAGACAGCTGTTTTTGAAATCCGTATTAATTCGTTTCCAAAAGAATATAACTCTGCGTACTAGAAGGCAAAAAATGTGTTTTACTAGGCAAACAAATGAACTGAACTTCTCTGTGCCTATAATGAAAACCTCGTTTGGACAGAGACGTGTCGGAGTCATTGCTCCTAGAACATTCAATAAGCTCGACAAAAAAATTAATTAAATGGAAAATAGTCATGCTTTTATAACAAAAATAAAGGAATGACTCATAGGTCCAAATTATAGAATAATTCTCAAGACCGTTCTCCAAATGTGTCATCTCAAGACCATCTTGAGATCATGCTCGAAAATCCGTATTAAAAGTAAAATATGCACGCCGTCTCATTCAAGAAAGCGTACTCGAAAAAATGTGGATGCAGCTTTATAAATAAGTACTTTTTCTCGCGAATGACAATAATTTCAGCATTGTTATGTTGGTAGGAATGAGTTCGAATATCTATTTATAGATATTTTGACAATTTGTTGTCTTGGTTATCTTCGAAAGTGTAGAGAAATTTATGCGTCATAATATTATGATACTTGATTAAATAATGAAAATGTCGACCATTTTATTCGGAAGAGGAAAATAAATACTTCTTCTTTTATCTGTCATATAGCATATTACGGGAATGTGTGTAACAACAGTCAATAGTTCCAGGAAAAGCAGCCATTTCAAAATATGATTCAAAATGTATAGAATAACAACATGATATTTACTGGATGTACCGGAAATTTTATGAAATCTTACAAAATTTAATTCACATAGTTAGTTTATGAATGATTGTATGCAAATTACCCCTGGAAGGTTCTAAAAAAGATTCTCGATCCATTTAAGTATCGCTAACAATGTAAAAGTCAAAATAGTAAATAATGCGAAATTCGTCCGTGTCTATATGCGTCTCTTTTTCGTGTAAAGCGCTGTCTCCTTCTCTCTCATTGAGACCGTTCTCAAGACAGCGGGATAGCTGTTTCAACACTTCTATACATTTCGAGACCGGTCTTGAGATCAAGCTCAGTGACATTTGTTTCTTTAATACCATTTTGGTTGAGAACATGTTTTCAAGACCAGTCTCAAGCTGGAGAATGAATCTATAATTCGGGCCTTAGTATCAGGCAGACACTATGCAGAGGAGATTTTTCAACCCCATACCTTATTTTGCCCTAAGTGTATTAGTGCAATTCTTTTATATTATGTTTTTTTGTAAATGTTGTTTTATTTCCATTTTTGTTTGTGATATTATCACTTTTTATATATGATCGATGTTGGCATTAACTAATACAGTGTCACTGTATCGAGATGCATTGGTCCCGGCACAGATATTTTGCCTAGTGGGGCATTGCAGATTCAATAATTATTATCATCAGTGTTTGTATGAATAAATAAATATTACAAGTTAATGTATGTGTGTGTGTGTTGTGCAGGTCCACGTGAGGCTTCACACCGGCGAGAAGCCCCTGACGTGCGGTGACTGCGGCAAGACCTTCAGACGGCACTCCACCCTCTGTCAGCATCTCAAGAAACATCGAGGGATCAGGGACCACGTCTGCTCCATATGTCAGAAGGCCTTCTTTGAGATGTCCAAGCTGACTGCGCATATGAGGATTCACACTGGTAATATAAACCTTTGTTTAGTAAATGAGATTATTGTGAATCAATTCAAAGATAGATCAAAGATTTATTTATTTTAAAAAGTGTTCAGTATCATTAAAAGTGTTAATTGTTGGTTTCCGTTTGTATGGATGGTATGGAGGTATGGATGGTATGGAGGTATGGAGGTATGGATGGTATGGAGGTATGGATGGTATGGAGGTATGGAGGTTTGGATGGTATGGAGGTATGGATGGTATGGATGGTATGGAGGTATGGATGGTATGGAGGTATGGAGGTATGGATGGTATGGAGGTATGGATGCGAACAATCCAATATAGGTACCTACCTATTCATAAAATATATTGTGAACCAGATCACTAAAATACCGACATCTACTGCAAATCCTCATAAAGTAAGCATTTATTTAACAAACTGCCACAGGCACTTAAAGTGTTAAAAACATTCAAAATGTCAGGAACAAAGTGGCTACTCGAAGTAGGTAGACTACAAAATGAAATGAATGTGTCAACAATAAGAACTTAACTTATTTAGGTTTCTTCTGCATATTGTATTTTTGGCTGTCATCTTTTTTTGTAAATAATTAATATTTTTACTGTGAATTTTTTATTGTTAAAGTTGATATATATATTTTTTACTGTTAATTTTTTGTATAATATGTATACAGTGTTATATTATGTTGTATTGTAAAATGTATTAACTACATATAACAAACTTTACTGATAGTTGCTTCGGAACAGACTCTGTCTAGTGAAGCAGTTATCTTTAGTATATTTTCTTTTTAATACATATTTATTTATTTAATACAATACACGGCATAAGCCATTTATATGTTACATAGAATTACATTTTTTTTTTAACAACATTATATATTAAAAACAAAAAATAGATTTAACAAGAAATTTCATTTAAAAATTAACAATTAACAATTACTGGTCGAATATATAAAAAATACAGAAACAACAATAAATTGACAAAACAAAATTTAAAATGATGTTTTTACACAGAGAAATAAATTTGTTTTTTAGAATTAAATAAATTTTCTGTGTAAAACACCACCATTTTGTGTCGAGGGCGCACACACGTGATCAAACCTGTCTCTCTCCCTTCGCTTTTATCCCACTGCACTCGTCTACTTGGTTCTATCCTGAGCATCGTCCTCAGAGACATTACATACCCGCATATCCTCCGTCACCAAGTTCTTTCACCGTCTTTCGGTCTTTTCCCAGGAATTTGTTTCGGATTTTGTTTTATTCCACCAAAAATTCTGCTCTGAATTTGATCCTTACCAATACACAATGGGCGCATATTCCTTATCTACATCAAATGTCGGAAAGATCATGTGACATATTGATGCCATCATGTACTTTTTTGTATGGAAATAACCACAGTAACATTATTCTTCATTTATCTTATGTTTATATTATAAAGTATGATATCTATGATTATAATATATGATTTTTTGTTTATATTTGATCTTTTTATGATATATCCACTTGTTAGATTTTTATTTCGATGCCACTATTTTTACGACCTGAATTGGCGGGAAAAGCGTCTTCCCGCCAAAAAGTGTCTATTTACACGACAAATTTTCTGACGTCGTCTATGTTTTTAGGTAATTTATAACCATAGAAAGCGCAGATAAATCAAAATACAAAAATATTTACCTTTGTCATTTTTTCAATGGTCATAAAAATGCATCATGGAAACCAACTTGAAGAAAAAAAAAATAATATTGGCATGTTATTACATTTACTTAATTTTATAAATCATTTTTTCATCGAGATCTACAATTATAACAAAGTATAAACAAAGGTAAATATTTTTATAACTTGATTTATCTGCGTTTTCTGTGGTTATTTTTGGTTTTCGTCTATGGTTGAGTCGTGTAAATAGTCGTAGCCTTTTTATTTACCGTTATTATATTCAATCAAAATGAGATTAAAAAAATACTGTGTACATGGTGAAATACTGTCCGTCCGTAGAAAATGCAAGTATTTCTTCCTGTAATTGGGTTAACACGTATTTATTTCAGGTGAAAAGCCTTATGAGTGTTCCTTCTGTAACCGTTGCTTCGCGCAACAGTCAGCTCTCATATACCATCGGCGCACGCACACCGGAGAGAAGCCATATCCATGTAGAGTGTGCGACGCACGCTTCACAACATCCTCAGCCAGAAATAATCACATGGTCACGCACACTGGCATTAAGAAGTATGTTTGTCTTTTGTTTTACGGTTATATAATGTCCTATTTTGATTCGTTTCTGAGTACGAAAATGTCTAAATCAACAAGCTACCGGGAAAAAAAGGATTTTATCCGCGCCGTGTGACGTAATGTGTCTCGTATAAATGCTTTTACTTTTCTCCTATACTAAAATTCAGACGGATAAATTTAGACGAATCAGAATAGGATATATAGTCCACAATAATGTGGCAAATTTTTAACATCTCAATAGAGACGAAGTTGGAATATTATGAGAAAACCAGGAACTCTAGGCACCTACAGGACTTACTACCTGTCATCAGCTGATTTACATATATGATCATTTTTAACGAATAATGGTCTCTTCCTTCCTTTTATTTTATTATTTTATTTTATTACTTTTCCTTTTGTTTTTGTTCTTACTCTATTGTATTTTTTGGGTTTTCTTCTATATGTTTTTTTTTGTTGTTGTTTTTATTCTAGTGTTGTTTTTGGATCTATCAAAACATTTTTATATTGTCAAACCAATTTCATTTTTTTTTTGTCATTGTTGGTTAGTTTAAGTTAGCACATATATTGTATGTTATATAAACCCACTGATTACCATATATGGTTAGTGGGATCTTTTATAAATGAAATTATGTTGAAAAATAAATAAAATAAAAAAAAAATAAAAAAATCCCTTTATGCGCTTGCGCAACGTTCACCAATCATACATTCTTATTGAGTTCCCTTATCAATGTCATTTTAATAGTTATATATATTTTAATAATGAAAAGCTGATCGTTTGAAAATAAGCTGTTTCTACCGTCTTTGAAGAAACGAAGAAACCTTTTCGTGACGCCATCTATTGAGAAATTGTTTTTTTTTATAACAGTCCTTATACATGAGGTGACCAGTGGCGGCTCCCCCAAAGGGGCTCTCGGGCTGAGCCCTCCCAAAATTTTTTTTCTATAGATTCCAAAAATATGTGCTAAATTAATTCTGGAAATTCATTATTTTTTTTAAATAAATGTGTTTCCACCTTACGGTTGTAATAGTAAAATACTGCAATAGTTCGTTTCATACAGCGAGATTCTATGAAAAATTTTATTCCGCGGGCACAATGTGCTTGCGCCCGAAGAACTGTATGTAAACTCATAGAATTGATTTTAATGCCGCAGTGCAATATGATTCGAAATGTATGGAGCTCTCGGGCACGTTCCTATATATGTTCATGAATTCACCGGAATATACTACTATACAACAATCTCGTATATTTTGGTCTAAACGATTAAATTGAATTAGTGTGTTTATGAACACGATTAATATTAGTATGTTTATGAACACGTCTGCGCACTTCGGTCAGCTCGTCAGCTGAGATCTGAAAGCTGTTGATGACAGCGCGCCATTTTGCATGTTGTTTTTGCAGAGTGACGAATTGCGGTTCATATTTTTTATGATAATTTTTGACAATAGTACACGGTGAATAGTATACATAATTTAATTTCGCGTTACTTTAATTACGATGATCGTGTGAATGTGAAAAAATAAGGGCCTCGCGGACATTCATCTCATTATCTCAAATTAGTAGGTACTTGTAAATCACGTAAATATATTCGAAGTTTTAATATAAATATGTAACAAAAAACGTCATGGCTTTGCAGATGTAGTGAAAAGAATGCGTATTGCGGGTGTAGTGAATGTTGTTTTCCGTGTTTACTTTTTGACAATAATTCTGATGTAGGTATTAATTCTGACTCTGACAAAAACAACTAAATCCAACATGTATGATATATGATCCACCGATCCCCTTTTTTTCAGGTATTGTAATTGCAGCTTAACAGGAGAATGATGATAAACACTGATCATATGCATGAAAATATTTTTTTCACCTGTGTCGATATTTCACAAGTGTAGGTACTGAATATTTTCTCCTTTCAAATACTCATTTCCTTTCAAGAAAAAAAATCGAGCCCCTCTAATATTTTAGGTCTTCAGCCGCCACTGGAGGTGACAATGCTCTCGCACAGATGTCACTCCTTAACTGCACAAGAATTATAAGTTCGTTTACTTGCTTGTACCAACATATATGTAAATTGAATATTTTTTAATGTTGCATATACGCAAACATTGGATTATTTTTCCCTGCAGGGACACTGCATTGCACCCTGTGCCCGGGAACCAGCCAGCTAGTAGGTATACGTATAATATATATATTGTTTTAGATTCCCGTGTACTATTTGCAACAAGGGTTGCTCCAACCGCTCAGAGTTGCGCATCCACATGACAAAGCACACAGGTGAGAAGTTGTTCCCCTGCACCGAGTGTGACCAGAGATTTTCCTCAGCATCATATCTGGCCGTGCACAAGAGGCATCACACGGGAGAGAAGAAATTCTCATGTCCAATTTGTGGAAAAGGTGAGAATCGTAATTGTCATTGTTTAAAAACCAACTTTTTTTTCATAACTAAATCATATTTTTCAATAAATGTAAATTTTCGATTGAATAATGATTTTTTGAAATGAGGATTTAAAATTTGGATCCACCGCAGGATGCTTAGAATATCGTGGACTGACATGAACTGTAACACTGAAGTACTACGTAGAGCCAACACCAACAGAGAATTATTCACCAATGTTAAGCTCCGTAAAGTGTTGTACTTCGGCCATATTCTGAGATGCGAAAAGTATGCCATCCTTCAGCTCGTCATGAAGGGGAAGATTGAGGGTCATAGAGGGGTCGGAAGAAGGCAGCTTTCCTGGCTGCGAAACATCCGGGAATGGACCGGTATAAGAAATGTGGAGGAGCTGTTTCGCACTGCACAGGACAGGGAGGCTTTCTCTATGGTGGTCGTCAACGTCGGGGAGACCTGATATGACACAAGAAGAAGAAGAATGATTTTTTTGCGGGTGGCAGTTCTAAAGGCGAACACTTAGGCCAATTGGCCCTTTATCATACCACAAATGAGGCTTCCCTCCCCCTACTTATCCACCTTGAACCAGTAACCACAAGTGGCTAATGAATGTCATGACGTCTCATAGGTTTATTTCCAAATTGAAGTTTCTTTCTTTATTTCAACCAAGTATATAATGTTGAAAAGTGGATTGTTTCTAGATGAGTTTAAAGTGCATTGAGTCTTTATAAAATTCAATTGTTCTAATTACTAAATTGAAATGAATATGTCTTCTACAGGCTATGCCGAGTCCGGTTCGTATAAGAAACATCTCCGGACTCACTCCAAGACCGAACTGGAGGCTGCCGAGGCCAATCAAGAGTCTGGGGATGCGGGGGGCGGAGGGGACCAGTCATCGGGGGGACCTCCGCAGCCACTGCAGACCAAGACCTTCACCTGTTCCCTATGTTCCAAGTCATACACGCAAGGACAGAATCTCAAGAAGCATATGATGACACATGGAATTATCAATCCGGTGGGTACCTAAATACACATAAACATTCTTAATAATAATAATAATAAACACTTCCTTGCACCCTGCGCAAGTGGTGAGTTTATTGTCATATGGCAATTTCTTCCAACTAACCAGTGTTTCTAGCCCAGAGAAGCAATAGCTCAGGACGCCTGCACAGAAACCGAACGGCTTGCCAACTGTGCCATGGCAGCCAGCATTCTTCTTCTTAGACTTCTTCTCTCCACTGGTGGATTCTAATTTCAAATTTCCTACTTCTCACCTGCGTACATTCAAATTACTCAACAATTTAAATGTACCTATATACCGCCTTATTCTCTATTTTAAAGGTAGATTCTCAGCAAATTTAAAACCTTCCAGCCAAAGATGACTAGGAGAGATGCTGGTCACGACCCTTAGCTATGTAGAAGACGACACTGATGATGATGTCAATTATTCATTGTTCTGGATCCCCTTATTCAGATTTTCTTACTGTTTATTTCCATTTCTCTTTGTTCATTTATTATCAAAAACACAAACTGAAGGAATAAATAAAATTGTTTATACATTTTAGACAATTACTGTGGTGACATCTGGAAACCAACAACAACAACAACAACAACAACTATTACAACAGCAACAACAACAACAGCAGCAACAGCAACAACAACAGCAGCAACAACAGCAGCAACAGGCAGCAACTGCCGCCGCTATACAACAGCAGGTGATACAACAACAGATTGCTCAGCAACAACAACAGCAGCAGCAGCAACCACAACAACAGTTGCAGGTGCAGACGATACAGATACATCCACAGCATGTTGCAACACATCAACCAATACAAATACATGTAAGTTATAATTTGATCCACTACTATGAAATTAATAGAGAGTCATGATTTCATAATTTTATCCCAATTAATACGAGTAGGAAAAAGTACTTGCATTACCGATCACGTGACATATTGATGACGACATCAATATGTCACGTGATCCTTCTGTCATTTGATGTAGATAAGGAATATGCGCCCATTGTGTATTGGTAAGGATCAAATTCAAAGCAGAATGTTCGGCGCAGTAAAACAAAATGAATCGGCGCAGTATCCGGTTTTTTCGAATTTGGCCGGTGATTTTTGATGAATTACAATGATTAGAGTTCTTGATTTTTTAAATAATTTAACTGTTTCATTCTGTTGCTGATACACAAACAGATGCCTTGAAGTTAAATATATGGGAGTAATATTCATACAATGTTTGTCTCAATCAAGTATGAATTTACCGAGATATGAATGTTCAAAATTTGGTATAGCATGAGGGCATTTATAGATGACACTCGGCATTTAAGCAAGCAGCCGGTGAGCATCAATACATGACGCTTGTCTTAAAAAGGTTAAAGCATATTTTTCACATCAATTTCTCAACTGATATTATGTAGAGAGTGCACACTTTGAGTTTCATTGTGATGCTTTTATTATATGTATGGCGTACGCCGTATTCTCTTTGTGTCCTCTCTACAGCCTAGTGAAAAGTGCATAGACTTAGAGCTGATTAGTTTTCCATAGCTCTCGTCAGTTTTTTTTTTCTCTATGATTTTATGTCAAAACTTTCAAAATGCTCTCATTGCTACAAAGTAGTTGCAGCAAAGTATCGAGATATTACGATTATTTTATTCTGTTTCTATTTTTGATATAACAGAAATATACCGTACAAAAATGCAATCAGGAATTGCCAACCTTTTAAAGAAAAAAATATTTGTGTAAAGGAATAAATTGATCTCTTCTTGGTCATCGGATCATGGTCTTCTTGTTAATCCTACTAAGTCCCAGGCAATTATAATCGGTAGTCCTCGTCTGCTGTCATCTATAAGGAATTTGCAACTCCCACTGCTGTATATCAATAACCAATGCATTCCTTATACCAGGGTTGTAAAAGATCTTGGAATCTTCATCGATGATGACCTTTCGTGGCATGAACAGGTATCGCATGTTAGTAAATCTATTTTCTTTGCCCTACATTCACTTAATAAACTTAAAAATTTCCTTCCATTCCGTTGTAAAATAATTCTTGCTCAATCACTTCTTCTTCCATTGCTTGATTATGCCGATGTATGCTACTTGGATGCAAATGAAGTGCATCTCAATAAACTTGAACGTCTTCAGAATATATGTATCAGATTCATCTTTGGGTTGAAAAAATTTGATCGCATATCATCTTACCGTAATCTTCTTTGTTGGCCCAGGATACGCCAGCGGCGCAATATACACATTTTGTCACTATTGTACAATATTCTCTCGAACCCAAACCTGCCACAGTACCTCAAAAGCAAATTCACTTATTTATCCAGTCATGGACTTCCACTCCAATCTGCTGAATGTACAACACTTTCCATACCTATCCATAATACAGAATTTCTCAGCTCTTCGTTCGAAGTACAATCAGCAAGATTATGGAATAGCCTTAGTCCGGATATTGCGTCGTCTAACTCACTTAGTATTTTCAAGAAAAAACTAAAGAAGGAATATTTATCCTTGAACACCTGATACCGATTTCCTCTCCTGTCCTTACCATATCCTTTTTCTTGCTATAAATTATAATTTATTTTTTTGTTTTAATAGTATTTAAGTGTTATACGTATTTTCTTTGATTTCTTTTACTCTTTTTTATTTGCTGTTGTACATACACAATGTTGTCATACTTTGTAATCTGGTTGGTTGGAAGAAATTGCCTAATGGCAATAAGCCCGCCAGTGTACAATTATATTTGTTTATATTATGTACAAAAAGATGTATAAATAAATAAATAAATAAATAAATAATGTGTTCCTGTCAGTTGATGTGATGTATTGTTGTTGAATGTTTCATAGGCTGTTGGAGTTCATCAAGTGCAACAGCAGCAAGTACATGTGGCAGCTTCTGGATGTCAGCCGGTACAGATACCAAATATTGTACAGGTGTGTTCAACTATATCATTATAATTATACAGTTATTGAGATAAAAATACATACATTCATAACACAAGAGTGATACCTCATGCTGACCATGCTAAGCTATGTTGTAGAAGGACAAGCTCCTACCAGCTATTTTTCAGCATGATCCCACCGCTAGCACTCTATATAAGCAGTTAAATTACTAGAAAAAAATAATAACATAAGTTACAAAAATGATTAGTATTATTATGTAACCTCAAATGGCCAGAGTCAAGTTTGTTATAAAATTGTGCATTTGTTAATTACATTAAAACGAACAATAAATCATTTAGTGTGTGGAATACAAAAATGATTAGTATTATTATGTAACCTCAAATGGCCAGAGTCAAGTTTGTTATAAAATTGTGCATTTGTTAATTACATTAAAACGAACAATAAATCATTTAGTGTGTGGAATACAAAAATGATTAGTATTACTATGTAACCTCAAATGGCCAGAGTCAAGTTTGTTATAAAATTGTGCATTTGTTAATTACATTAAAACGAACAATAAATCATTTAGTGTGTGGAATACAAAAATGATTAGTATTATTATGTAACCTCAAATGGCCAGAGTCAAGTTTGTTATAAAATTGTGCATTTGTTAATTACATTAAAACGAACAATAAATCATTTAGTGTGTGGAATACAAAAAATAATTATAATAATTAATACTTAAATTAGAAATCACAATTTGATGTTATTCTGTCTCTGATAAATTTTGTGAGAACATTAAGTACAGTGGAACCTCTCATAATGAGCATAATTCGTTCCAGAATCTTGCTCGTTATGTGAAACACTCGTTAAGTGACACTAATTTTCCCATATAAATCAATGTAAAACACGATAATGCGTTCCATGCGTAATTATTTTTTTAACGTTTATTCAAATAATTTATCTCCTTAATTTTGTCCTTGTTCTTGAGGATAGCGCAAATCGTTGTTGTAGATCAATTGTATAAACGTGCTAGATCAGCTACTCTTACACCAACTTCTCGTTTTTCAACTCTATCTGACATTGTTACTAGGTCATAGTGTTTTGTACCAATCCCCTGACCTTAAGTCATAGTTTATGGTAGCTCTGTGTATTATTTACTCAGTGGGTGAAAACCAAAAGATATGAACTACCAGAGTCTCTGTGAAATTGACCATATAATATGTCTCCATTATTTTATTCATTTGTTTGACGCAGGTCCAACCGGCCCACGTTGCCGTGACTGGACTCCAACAGCACGAGCTATCTGCCGTCTCGGTCGGTAACATTGCGCATCGGATCATACTGCAACCACCGCACCCCATGTACCTCCACCATTGACGGAAACCAACCAATCACTCGAGAGGATACTAACTAGACAACACCAAACTGAAGAGATGACTCACTGTTTTGCACAACGGTTATTGGTTATTTAGTTGCCAAGGTCCGATTGTAAGAAAAAGACGTGGTCTCTGATGGAGAGTCAAACAGATTGTCAGTGTCTGCGCTATACAGATGATGTGATAATAAATAACTTAAATTTCTGTTAGTGTGTTAGCTCAAAATACTAATTAATTTATTATTACGGCGATTCTCGCTTGAATTCGCTGCGGCAATATTAACTTAGCACAATTGGAAGGGTTTTACGAAAGAGTGACCTACCTTGGCACTATGAAGACATTTGTTTTAAGTTGTAGGTCAACCGTCTATATTGTAAGTCACCATTAATTCATAATGAAAAGCACAAAACGACACTCGAGGTCAATGAAAAAACTACGACAGCTAGGGGACGGGACTTGACTGTGACTGAGGAATGGAATAATGTTGGACAGGCGGTAGGTATTTTCGCAAAACCAAACTGAGCATTTGACGTTAACATAGTATGTCCTATTCTGATTCGTTTCAGAGTACGAAAACATCTGTTACCAACGAGCGACCGTGGATAAAAGGATTTTATACGCGCGCTGTGACGTAATGAGTATGTATAAATGCAAGCATTTTTTTACATTTCTCATGTACCTACTAAAAATCAGACGGATTAATTAAGACAAATCAGAATTGGACATATTGAAGGTATAAAATTCACTCGTATTATCTATTTATTGTAGTATTCATTTTTGTACATGGCAGACTGTTTACACTAGACAAATTAAAAATAATACTTAGTAGATGTTGCATTGTCAGCCAATAGTAGTTCTCACCGACTATAATACATTCATATTCTACATCAATATCATTCTCCCGTAGATTTTTATTGTAATATACTAGATGTAGTACTCTGTGCAAAAAGTCAGTCATGAAATATCGCTCGTTTGTTCAGTTTTCCTTACATTTCAACACATCGTAGATAACTGTTCTCTAAATCTTTATAAACAAAGTGTTTTTTTTTTTCTTTTCGATAAATAAATCCGAAAACAATTCACATTAGTCGTTATTTTCTATAGAAAAACTATGTGGTCTGGAACCAAAACGTCAAAAATCTCGTGGAAAAATGCCTCACTTCGATTCATACAAAATTTGCTAACTACGACATCTAGTGTATTATAATAAAAATCTATGCATTCTCCCTACGAGCATTACTGTTGTTTCTCGAAATGGACGAAAATTAGTTCCAATAATAATACTTACACTACTATATAAAATCCCATATTGCAGGTACACTGTAATTTAGAAATCCTTAAATACCTTTAAAAAAATATTAAATCTTTATAAAAACAATATTATATATATTTTGTTGTTTTATGTTATGTATTTATGTAAAAAATAAGAATGTTAAAACTTAAAAAGAAGTCTGATGTACTTTTAGTGTGAATACACCACAATATAGAATATAAGACAGATTGCGCGTAATGTCCTTCCTCGCAAAAAAAAAATGCTGAAAAGCACACTATAATACATAGGATGATGTGGCTTTGTGTCATTAGCATTTCTATTAAGTCAGTAATATTGTGACCAGCCATCGGCAGTGAAAGTTTTAATAAACAATGCACATAGTACTGAATTAGCAATGCTATGGAATTGTCTATGTCCTGATATTGCGTCGGCTATTTCATTAAACATATTAAAAAAAACTTTAAAGCAACAATTACTATCTGTTAATACCTGATTTTTTCTTCCTCTACTTATTATTTTGTTTTCCTATCATTGCTATCAACTGTCATTATAATATATTCAGTAGCAAAAATATCTAGCTGATAATACCTGATTTCTTCTTCCTCTCCTTATCCTTTTGTTTTCCTATCATTGCTATCAATTTGTCATTATATTATATTCAATATTTTTTGTGTTTTTTCTTTCATTTGTTTTTGTTTTTCTTCTGTTAAGTTTATTTTATTTTTCTCATGTCATAACGTCAATACCATAGTTAACATTATATTGCATTTTAACATCTACTCTTGTTGTTTGGAAGAAATTGCCGTTTGACAATAATCCCGCCAGTGTACAAATTATATGTACAATAAGTTACAAGTAAATAAATAAATAAACAACACTTTGATAATTTTTAGAACAAAATATATACAATTTGAGGTTATGAATGTCTCAATTATTGTCAAGGCGAACAAGTGATGCATTAAGAAAAATTACATTTAGGTCCCATTTTATATAGTTAATGAAATATAATAATCTTATGAAAAGACATTTATTTGATACTTCCAACACTGCATAATATGGTTTCATAGATAATTCATAAATAGACTCACTCGTCTTTTTCTGTGTATATTTTTATATTAGTTAACTCTATGCTTTTTTATCTGTTATGATTAATCATGTTTTAGTGATTTTTTTTGTATGTAATGTATAAATTTTAGTTTTTATATTAATACTATAGATTTTTTTATAATAATTATTTATAATCGATACAAGGGTTGGCTGATTTGAGATAAAAAAATTAAATATCGCAAAATGTTTGTTTTTAGACCGCAAACTGTGTAGTATTGCGCGTCTCGTGTAGCTGAGCTTTATTTTGAGTATTTAATATCTCCGAGTGTTGCGCAAAACAAGATGGCTGACTGTATTATTCGAGTGGCTGAAGGCAGATGGATGCGGTCTGCCCGGGATAAAGAGTTATGGAGGGCTGACGAAAGAAAGACACTAATAATTTTGCTTTTGTTTTTTTCCATCAGTTAAAGAAACAATATCAATATGTCAGTTTTATATTGTCACTATATTTTTTGTTGATTACAAAATTCAATCGTTATTTTCACACTATAACAAACCAAACCTGTAGTCTTCTTCTGTAATTCAAATCCGATCTCAATTCCGAATATTAGTTTAGAACTTACCTACTTATAACAGGCGTACATTCTAATTATCGACTATTATGATTAAAACATAGGTACCTATATACCGCATTACAAAACTTCACAACTACAAAACCTCCTCACAACTACACAAACACACAGCCTCACAACGTGAGTACACTCCGTTGTGAAGATAAATTTAATTCGATATTGTATCAAGTCATATATCATTGATACTGTAAGCTTTGACAAGCGAAATTTTCTTTTCTAACTTTATCGAATTTGACGAAGTAGTCTTTTCATGGCCTAAATATTTTATTTATTCGTGTAGGAAACATTTCCGCATCAAAAACATCGTCTATTGCCTCGAATAAAATCATATTTAAAAGAAAATAACAATGAAACATGTGTTACCGGCAATGAAATGCAACTGTCAAAGTGACAAATAAAGTTCTGAATAACTTTACTGGGTAGGTAAAGTCCCCTATAAGTTACTTGTCACTTTATCTGACGAGTAGCACTATTCGGGAGTGGTGAAACGCATTTTTTACTTTACTTGAGACATAACAGTTGAATAGGCATAATCGAGAGATATTCGGGACCTGGTGAAACAGCCCCTATCTCTTATAACAGAGATCATAGTTTTTGTAAGAACAGTAAAAATAATGAGGAAGAAATAATATTAATTAATAATTTTATATCAAAGTTTTCAATAAAACATAATGATCGAATTATCAAATATAATTATTTTGATCTTAAATGGATGCAAAGGATTTTTTTAAACAACATTATTCATTTAATTTATACGACCAGTTTTGGAAATAAGCTTTTGTTGGAAACCTTTTGTGATATATTCATAAATTAACCTCATTGTGAATGCATATTGTCATCAGATATAATGTCAATAGACGCCACAGAAACACATAGAAGTCATTTTACCACAGATAAAATAGAAGTCAACAGATACTATAACTTACTGTCGGAGCTTCTGACTACTGATCCAAATTGATTGTATCTGACTACTGATCCAAAGGTCCCGGGTTCGATTCCCAGTGGAGACACAGTTTTTAATTGTGTTTTCAGTCTGGATCTGTGAGACGATTAATATTGTAAGTCTCCAGAATGTGGCAACTTGTTATTGGGTGCGTGTTAAATTAATATTTGACATAGTTCCTGTTAGTTGCCCGAAAAATAATATATAAATATATAATGTTAATAGACGCCACAGAAACACATAGAAGTCATTTTACCACAGATAAAATAGAAGTCAACAGATACTATAACTTACTGTCGGAGCTTTTTTCACCCGACGATTATACAGAGTGTTAGGAGCGTACACTCGAAGTTCAAACTAAACGCATAAGAGTGTCTGCTTCTGGTTATTCTGAACAGCTTAGAGCATCACTAAGTACACTCAGCGTTCATTGTGAACGCACTCCTGAGACGATTAACATCACAAGTCTCCAATATAAAGCAACCTACCTCTGTAACAGAGAATAATGCGGTAGATTACCAACTCGCAACAGTATTCACTTGAGCCAGTCAAGTTTATTTTTAAACATATAAACACTTTTTTTAAAAATTAATATGGAAAATATTTTTTTGTGACAAAAAAACACTTAATTGCGTAATTTTTTATGACTTATTTGTGAAATTAAATACAAATTAGCTTACTGTTGAACGTGCACCGATATCGGTATCTCCACATTGATCAGTGTATCTCTTGCATACACAGTCAATTTATTTTGTACTGTGATGTAGTTCACTATCTCTAATCACAGGTATTTTTTGTTTAATTTTGAGTTTCAAGGTTTTACAAGTTTGTTATCTGCTTATTTTTCATTCATCACATTATATTTACTTATTTGTGTATATATTATGTATGTAAACTAATTTATTTTATATTTAGGGTTGTGTATTATAGTTGAAAATATAGTTTTACACTGTGTTATAGGTGTGCAAGGTGATGTATTTTTTATTGAAAAATCTTCCATGATGTTCTCGTGGAATACACTGAAAGAAATATTACTTTACGTTGAAAATATTTCGCTTTCCATTTTCTAGAAAAGACTAAAGCAAGGATATCTCTCCGAAAATACCTGATCCTTTTGCTTCCTTCCCTTTGCTATGTAATATTTACTAAAGAAGGAATATTTATTCCTAAACACCTGGAGGGCAAGTCTGCTCTATCCGGCGAAATCAAAACCCTCGTGATTACCCATATCATGGATATAATTATCATTTGGAGTTCCATGACATCTAAAGATATTATAGAACTCCATATCATAATTACATATATACATACATACCATCAGGCCATGTCCCTTACGGGGTAGGCAGAGAGAACCGATCGCCATATCTTTCTATCCTGGCACACATTCATCGCCTCGTCAACATTCATGCATCGTCTCATACATGTTCGTCTATTGTACATGCTTCTAACATTTCCGTCTTTCAGAATATCGTTCACATGGTCGTGCCATCCCTTTCTTGGGCGGCCCCGGCCTCTCATTCCATTCCTATCCCCATTGTATATTTTCTTCGTCAGGCGTTCCTCATTCATTCTACCCATGTGGCCAAACCATCTCAGTGTGTTCACTTTCATTCTATTAATGATATCTTTCTTCATCTTACATTCTTTCCTTTTGTTCTCATTTCTTACCCTGTCATACATCGTTCTATTGCAGATTCTTCTTAGCGATCTCATTTCAACAGCATTTATTCTGCTTTCGTGCGACTTCTGCCATGTCCAGGTTTCACTTGCATACGTCAATGTTGGCACTAAGATAGCGTTATGAATGGCAACTTTGGCAGCCTTTGATATGTTGCGATCATACATAACTGGTCTCAGTGCTCCATTCACTCTGTTTCCTGCCATAACTCTTCTATGGATATCCTTATCAGGTCGTCCATTCCGTTGAAACATGCTTCCCAGATATACATACTCGTCGACTTGCTCGAGCCATTCATTCTCTACTCTTATTTTACACGCTGTTCTGCTTTCACTCTTTTCAAAGACCATTACCTTTGATTTGCTGGCATTCATTCTCAGACCGTTCTCTATGCATCCTTCATATACCATGCTTACAAGATACTGCAACTCTTCCACACTTTCAGCTAACAGTACTTTGTCATCTGCATACATCAAATCATGCACTATTACATTACTCAGGCTCTTATACAGAAGTCAATGTACAGGTTGAAAAGCCATGGAGACAGCACGCATCCCTGTCTAACGCCATTATTTATCGAGAACCACGTTATATCCAGTATATGGGTATACTGGATATCATAATTATATCCAGTATATGGGTAATCAAGAGGGTTTTGATTTCGCCGGTTGCACCAGACTTGCCCCCCTGATCTTGATTTCCTCTTCTTGTTCTTTCCCAATCCTTTTTTTTTGCTATGATATATATTTTCTTTGATGTAAGTACATATATAATTCTGTCACTCTATAACCTGGTTGGGTGTAAGAAATTGCCTAATGGCAATAAGCCAACCAGTGTGTATTATATTTGTTTATATTATGTACAAAAATAAATAAATAATAAAATATGTTATGTGGCAATACTGCTCGTGTTATATTTTGCTTTGTTTTATATTATATTTTGTTATTTATATATAAACAATAGACACACAATATGTCCTCACTGCCTAAATGCAATAAATTTGTTATATTTAAATATTTGTTTTTTATTTAACTGATTTATAATATGTGCTTCTCCAGTTTATACAAGTGCAGTTTTATTTGTCTTCTTCCTCCTCTGATGGTGGCTACACTCAGTCGCTGCTCAACGAATGGTCCGCCTCTATGTAGGACGGTCTCGAGCAGATCGGAGTTCTTCGGTGATTGAAGATCTTGTAGCGGACTTGACGAGGTCAATTGTTTAATATTGATATCTTATTTTATATAAGAATAATAAATATTTGAGAGACATCTATATAATTGTATTAGAAACTTTTAGCCAAAACAAAAGTTTATTAGTTAGTGCAATAAGGTTGTTAAATTACAGAGTTGTTTCATAGATGTCTCTGAGGATGATTTCTTTGATCATAATATTCATTGCAAGTAATTATAATCTTATTAGTGATTTGGATCAATAAAAGTTTTACCTCCAAAAGTGAAAAATGTAGAATACCATTCTGGCTAGAAATCCTGATTTATAAACATCGTAATATTGACTGTAAACTAAATAGTAATTGTGATTTCCCTGAGTGAAATATATTTGCGTATTGACGAAGCTGAACAACATTCGGATAGATGGTGTTGATGCTTTTTTTAGTATTCATATATTTTGTTCACAGAATTTAGTTGTGAGCATTTCGTTGCTATGACTTTTCTAATAAAATATTTTTAAAAAATCTGTCTATTTTTCAACACCCTATTTCCGAAAAATCCAACAGTTAAGTGGTTAATTCAGTGTAATATACACATAAACAAAACTAGACACATTAATAGACATCTCATTTGACATTTAAACACACACATCACAGGCTGCAGGTAGATAGTTTATACGACAGTAGACTTAAGGGGCCTACAGCCTCAACATATTTTTCAATGTTGAGGCAAGACGGTTTGATATTTGGTGTTGATATTGGTGACGGTGTTGTAGCATTTGTGGGGTAGTTGACAGCAAGGTTAGGAACATCTCAGTATGTTTTCATGTTTTGAACATGACGGAAAAATCAAATAGATGTTTAAACATCCACGTTGTACTCTTGCCTGTTAGTTTATTCAATTTTTTGTGCATTTTTACTGATTGAATATGTCCAGTATTCCTTTTTTGATACTTTTAAGGGTCGCTTCTCTCAGCTGATGCCAGTGTGGATGCTGACGTCTTCCACGGGGTGAGCATGGCTTGGAGTAAATGGAGAACACTCACGGATGTTCTGTGCGATCCACGTATGCCAATCAAAATTTAGATGGGTCGGTGGCAGAGCGGTTAGCGCGCTGAGCTAGTAATCCAGTTGTCGCGAGTTCGAATCCTGCCTCGACCGATTTCGTTCACCTATAGCACAAGCATTTATTTGCTTATTTTAGGGAACGTAGGAAGATGTATATGTACTTGTTTAACAAGGACATTAATTTAAAAAAAAAAACTAAGGGCAAGGTTTACAAAGCTGCTGTGAGACCTGCCATGACAAACGGTGCGGAGTGCTGGACAGTAAAAGGCACACTTGAATGAAATGAAAATGCTGAGATGGGCTGGTGGGGAGACAGAGCTTGATAAAATCTAAAATGAGCTAATGAGTGGAAGCTTTGGAATAGCCCCCATATCAGAAAAACTCAAAAAGAGAAGACTCAGATGGTGTGGACATGTAATGAGAAGGCAAAATCGTCATGTGGTGCTGCTCTGCTCTAGCACTCCCAGAAAACAGGAAAGGAAAAGGACGTCCACTATCCACATGATGGGGTAATATGAGTAAGCTCATGGATTAAACTCAAATACCAGCCCCCGACAATACAGAACAGATCATCCTGGCGCCAAAGGATTAGGAGAGCCGAACCTACCTAAAGTAAGACAAGGTTAAGAAAAAAAAGAAGAGATCTACACGAATTGTGGAAATTTAAGCAAGAAATTACGGAAAGATCGGAACAAACCGTGGACCAAACTTTTAGGTATTTACAAATCGATCCAGTTGCTAATTTTGATAATCTGAATTCCAAAAATCTGGAACTGGAGCCGAAGAGGAATATGTGCCAAACTTTTTTTAAGAATATGTCCTTGTAACAAGTATCCGTTCATACACTCCCTAAACAAAGCATAAATGCTTGTACTAAAGGTGAACGAAATCGGTCGTGGCAACTTCTGGCCTTATATTAAAATATCTGAAAACTTATTTAGTAAATTTTTGTTATTGGGTGTCTTCTCAAAGGTAACAACAAATAAATCTTTGTAATTGGGCGTCTTCTCAAAGGTAATAACCAATAAAGCTTTGTAATTGGGCGTCTTCTCAGAGGTAACAAAAAATAAATCTTTGTAATTGGGCGTCTTCTTAAAGGTAACAATAAATAAATCTTTGTAATTGGGCGTCTTCTCAAAGGTAATAACAAATAAATCTTTGCAATTGGGTGTCTTCTCAAAGGTAACAACAAATAAAGCTTTGTAATTGGGCGTCTTCTCAGAGGTAACAAAAAATAAATCTTTGTAATTGGGCGTCTTCTTAAAGGTAACAATAAATAAATCTTTGTAATTGGGCGTCTTCTCAAAGGTAATAACAAATAAATCTTTGCAATTGGGTGTCTTCTCAAAGGTAACAACAAATAAATCTTTGCAATTGGGTGTCTTCTCAAAGGTAACAACAAATAAATCTTTGTAATTGGGCGTCTTCTTAAAAGTAACAACAAATAAATTTTTGTAATTGGGCGTCTTCTCAAAAGTAACAACAAATAAATCTTTGTAATTGGGTGTCTTCTCAAAGGTAACAACAAATAAATTTTTGTAATTGGGCGTCTTCTCAAAGGTAACAACAAATAAATCTTTGTAATTGGGCGTCTTCTCAAAGGTAACAACAAATAAATTTTTGTAATTGGCTATCATAAAGCAAACAATGTTTTATCATTCTCAAATCTTTATTCCATTGAATACAGTTTGGGAAACTTTGACCTAGCAAATACTTAAGTAATAAATATGAAACGAAATAGTTAATTTATTACGCAGTGAAAATCCTCAAAATGGTTATGTGTTAACACTTGACCAATATTGTTGTGTCGCAAAAAGACATAATCGATAAAAATGTACTGTATTTTATTCTACGAATTTCCCATCATCAATGTTACGACATCCGGAATAAATAGTTTTCTGTTTTCACTTGTCTGTAACGGAGAAATAAAATATAATGTTACCGATTGTAATTTGGTGAGGACACGAACGTCGTGTATCTTAATTTAGGTATAAATTGAATTTGTCAAATTGTTGCGTATCTATACCAGTGGTGGAGTAACATAATATATCTATAAAGGGGTAAGACTTTTTTTAAGTTTTCATTTTACCATTCAAAATTCTTAGTTGAAAATCAATCTTCTTCTGGGTCACAATCCTAGGATTGGTCTGCACCAAACACTCGATCTTTCCACTTAACTCTATCATCCGTCAGACTCTTCTTCAACAGAGAACAACTTGGATAGGCCACAACATCCGGCACCCAGGCCTGCTTTTTACCATCGTCTAAGGAATGATTGATGGGGGTAACTGTAGAGGTCGCCCCAGAAACAACTATATAGACCAGATAATCGGTGACGTACGCTGTAGCAGTTACAAAAAAAATCAATATCACATCTAAACTACCTCAGGGCATTCACTTTACTTAAAAAATCCTTCTTTTTCTTGCATTCTCTCCTTACGTCTTCATTTTTTATTCCATCATATATTGTTCTATTACACACTCTTCATAATGTTTCACTTCTACAGCATCTATTCTACTTTATGTGTCATTTGCCACGTCCAGGGCTGTGTTCGGATACAACGCTCGGAGTCGGGCGCCGATGTACCTGCAGTTTAGATTGTGGCGTTTTTCACACCAATCTCACTGAACGCTTTCGAACAGTGTTTCAATATGAACGCAGCATCGGGCGTTTTAAATGTCAAATGTCGTTTATCATACATGTCTCTTTTTAGGTTATTTTTCGTTGAAAGACAACAATTGGGCAGTGGAGCAAATAATGATCTCTGACCTTTTATTGTAAATTTTTGAATGATATTTTTATAAATTAACCTCTTTGTGAATGCATATTGTCATCATATATAATGTAAACTGACATAATAGATACCACAGAAACAAATAGATGTCATCATTCCACAAATAAAATAGATGCCAACAGATACTGTAAATGTCTGAGCGTTTTTCACTTGACAACTTTACTAAGCGTTTGGTGCGTACACTCGACGTTCAATCTGAACGCCACAGAGTGTCTTTCGAGCGTCTGTTTCCGGTGATTATGAACGGCTTAGAGCGTCACTAAGTGCACTCGGCGTTCATTGTGAACGCAGCCCTAGGTTCACTAGCATATCTCAAAGCATAGCAGATAATTTATATTACCACAATAAAAAAATAATCTATAGACATGACGTTAGCAAATTTTCTCGCAATCAATATAACGTTTTATCAACGGTAACTATTGCTTGCCTTCTTCTTCTTCTTTGTCAGCCATCTCTCCACTGCTGGATGTAGACCTCCTCCAATGAACTCCACCTCTCTCGGTCCTGTGCTTCCCCCAGCAAACCCCTTCCCGCAACCGGAATAATATCGTCGACCCATCTTTAATGTGGTCGCACTACCGATCTTTTATTTTCCCACGGTCTCCATTTTAGTATTCTGGGCGTCCACCTCTCGGTACCCTGTCTTGCTTGCCTTGAAAAGGGTATATACATGATTTAAATAATCGGGACAAATCTGAATTGAAATGAAAAAAAATAATCGGTCATTCAGTTTGATTTCATGCTCTCTTTAAGCACATAAAAAATTATTTCTCTACTAGTAAGTAATATAAAACAAATGCTGTAAAAAATATATTCTTAATAATATTTTTAGGGCAATTTATGCTGTACAGGGAAGACTAAAGCAAAGTTCAAAATCATCATACCAAAGAAAAATACAACTGCAGCACAGAAATGACTGTCATATAGGGGAATATTATTATACAATGACCTTCCCACTTCCATTAGAGAATTAAAAGATCAAAATAAATTTAAAATAGCATTAAAAGGGCATATTTTTGGCAATACATAATCCTATATGTTAAATTTTTCTTCTGTATGTAATTACGACACTCCTTTCTCGAGTTTTTAACTCCATCGAGAGTATCAATACTGTAATTGTTGTTATATATTGTCACTAAGTCAAAATATTGTGTAACAAACATTCACTAGAGAAATGTTGTAAATCTTGTAAATCTAACACTATGACTACCCTGAATTGAAGCTGATGTTCTGCCTCAACCAAAATACTAATTTAAGAGGTCATAGTTTGAAGCTAGATAAACACAGTTTCAGGCAGAACCCCTGGAAGCATTTCTTGACCAATAGAGTTGTGGATGCGTGGAACAGTTTGCCACCGGAACTTGTTGTTGCACAAAGTGTTAATGTGTTCAAAAATAGACTTGACAGACTGAACAAGTGAAAACTGTTGTGAGATCAGACATATCAGCATAGCTGCCTGTCTGATAACATTTAATAATAATAATAAATCTTATGCTATTTTTTTAGAAACACACTTTTTCACATATTTGAGGATTTCAAAATTCAATTTTTAGGTTTGTATGCCCTCTTACATCATAAATTCTCCCTATGAATTCATGATGGTAATATAATATGTTTACTATGCAAAAATATGTAATGTGGTAGACTTATTGCCCGCAGGCAATTTCTACCGGTCAACCAAACCACACTATTAAATACATCAGTAGCAAGTATTTGAAAAAACATTACAAAAAAATATATAATTATTTATTTATAGGCAGGCAGCCAAGGCTGATGTGCCTATATCCACTGTCCAATTTATTATTTGGCTGTAACTATTTTGCTGTGTCCAAAAAATGTCCAGTCTATTCTTGAAAATATTAACATTTTCAGCATCCAAAACATGTTTGTGCAGTTTATTCCAAGTATTCACCACTCTATTTGAAAGAAAATGCTTTCGAGGATTTGTCGAGAACCTACTTTTCACAAGTTTTAAGCTATGGCCACGCAAATTAGCATTATGACTATATTGAAAAAGATTTTTCATGCTTACACAGTCGTAATGGCTCGATAATATTTTGAATGTTTCAATAAGATCTCCACGTTCTATTCGGTTTAATAAGAAATACAAGATTAAATGCAAAAGAAAACATAATTTAAAAATAATAATGAAAATGTCCAGAAAACAACAAAATAGATGGGATGTAAAGAGAAGTAGGATACAGCCCCCTTAGACAATGTGTCATTTAGCTCAAGAAAAGAAATAAGAAAAGATAACTCAATGAAGTGGCAGTTGCCAGTCATATGACAACTGTCACTTCCATACATTGAGTTATCTTTTCTTGAGCTAAATGACACATTGTCTAGAGGGACAGGAACTATAGGTGTGTGGATAAAAAGTGTGACTTCAGAAAATTCTTGAAAACCATCAAGCTAGGAGTTTCTCTTATACCATTGGGTAATTGGTTCCATAGCCAGGCTGCGTGTATTGTGAAGGAGTAAGTGTAAGAGGATTTGTGGTGTATTGGTATGGAGAGTGTACTATGGTTTTGAGACCGTATATTTAGACCATGAGAGGAAAGATGAGCAAATTTCTCCTTGAGGTATTTAGGTAATGGTGATCGGTTTGTTCGGTAGAGACTGCCTCATGGCAATAGACTAACATTTTGCACTTGCTCTACATTAAGTCAAATAAATATAAAAGATTTGTTAAGTTTATTTATAAATTTAATGAATGGCAGAGCAGTAATGTGCTGGTCTAACGATTCATTGAACCAAGTTGCAAGTCTGGTCCGACTGGCGAAATCGAAACCCTAGTGACTACCCATATCATGGATATAATTATCATATGGAGCTCTATGACATCTAAAGATATTATTGAACTCCATATAATAATTATATCCATGATATGGGTAATCGTGAGGGTTTTGATTTCGCCGGTTGAACTAGACTTGCCCCCCTGGTTTGTATGTATTGATACTACATAGTGCTATCTTGTACATGAAAAGGTGAGCTTAAATAGAGTGAATGTAGATGGCAATTGTGGTAAGTACAGCAGATCAAAGAGACAATGTTTAAAAAATATATGTCATTAAATTGTTAAAAAAATAATATGAAAACATGAATAAAACTAGTTCCACCACTGGGACAAAATGGCTACAATTCCGTATCAAGTTTTCAATCAAAAATTCACCCACCTCCTTATCAACTGTAATTTGTCACCCGTTAGTCATGCAACCCACTTTCCTGTAGAAATAAAAAAATCAATATTAAGTACCTACTCATGCAGACATTCTCATTCTATTGATTATTTTCATATGTATGTTTGTTTGTTGGTACCTACCCGGTTGTTTAGGAGGGAACAGTTTTGTATTGGTAAAGAGTTAAGGATGTTGTGTATGGCTATTTCATCCACTGTTTTGTTATTCACATGGCAACACACTAATCATATCAAACAGTTTTTTTTTTGTCACTGCTACTTGAGTGTATGATACAAAATTCAAATTATGTTTAATCTTTTCGTGTACCAGTTTCTATGTGAAATATTTCACAAGGATATCATTATTGACAACATCAATTTGAAATAAGGTGAGTTTGAAGTGTTGTTTTATATTTATTGCTGTCAGTTTTGGTGGAGGAATCTGTTATTATTTGAATGAAGGAATGTGATATGTCAAATTTAATATTAAATAAATTCTTAGCACACAAGGGAACTTGAAGTATAATCAATATAATCTTTGTTATAATACCTTTTTTGCACTGCATAAATTAAATCATAATAAATTACAAAAAAATATGTTTTTTTATATACATACATGTATTAAGAAATTTGAGACATATTTTTTATTCAAATTTTGATATAATTTGTCATTTTTTGGGGAGATTTGAATTCTTATTTTCTAAAAATAGAAGGCGGTTAAATTAAGTTAAACTTATTGATTTTTGTAATGTAAAAAAGTACCAGCTGTATTTATTGCATGTTTGAGTTCTTATCTTCCTAATCATTTTTCTAAAACGGGGTCGTTGTACACATTTAGTATTACCAGCACAAAAAAATTATCGAAACAAAAAATAATTATCAATTTATCAAAATTAATCAAGTATAATTTCATATTCTTAGATTATGCTATTAATTTATTAATATTTGAAAATCATTGTTACATACATCAGATATTATGAATCTTAAATAGTTTTATGATGTGTAGGTATTCATTTTTTGGTAAACAATTTATGGGAATGTTACAAAATCATTTAATTAGTTTTAATTGTTAGAATGGTAGTTCTTGAAACTAGTTCTTATAAAAAGAACAGAGAAGTGGAAAATGGTGGTATGAGTGTTGATTATTATGATCTGGTTGCAGATTAACAATTTGAAGAAGATGAGGAGAGGACAAAAGGATCCACCAGGGTTCATGCCATTCTATGCTCCACCTTCCAAGTACAAAACCAGCGCAGAGATTATCAGGGAAGCTAGAGCTCATATTCATATTGGTAATTTATACATATATTGTCACTTAACTTGGTACCTAACACTTGAGTGTGACAGCAGAATAAATGATATTGATAAGAAGCATGTGTAACTAAATGAATCATGAGATGATGTTTGGGAACGAGGACACAAAGAAAGAATGTATGATATCATTGATAACTTATTTAAATAAAATGATTTTTGGTTTTATTCTATTGATTTGTTCCGTGTAAGCCACATTGTCAGAATAATATGCCATATTTATATGTACAATTGGAGGCAAAAGAAAGGTCATCAGACAGAGTTAATATTTATTCTGGAAGGCAATATTTTAAGAGACGCATCCCAACTTCTAGATGTGCCAAACTGGAGGGTCGCAGCAGATGACAGGGAAGGTTAGAGGAAGAAGTCGCTGAAGGCCAAGGCTCAATATGAATTGTATAGCCATGGAAGAAGTTGTCTCTAAAGATAGGCGGATTGTGCACACATGTGATCAACATAGCAACAAACCCAGAGCCGGATAAACGTGTATTTGCGCCCGTAGCAATATATTTGAATCCGCCCCCCCATTTTTTTGGAATTTTAACTGTAGAACAATTTAAAATTATGTAAAATTACATCGGGTCTAAAATGACGAATTAGTTTGTTAATATTACCTAAACCTACCTATATAGTTGTTTATAATAAAATAGCCACAATTGGAGATTCATAATAATATTACATATTTACAGCATCATGCCGAGCCTCTATCCGGGTACGCAAATAAAACCGTGCGCTATATCTGTGAATTTTTGATTTATATAACATTTCAGAATTTTAAGCGCCCTTTTCAAGACTACCGCCCTTATTTTTTGTTCCTGATTGTTCTATGATTTATCCGGCCCTGAACAAACCAAATTTGTCTTCTACACACTCATGTGTATTCTTTATATATTTGGCTTTACAGACTGTTTGCACTTAAGGGGGGGACTGCTACCAACGTACCTATTTTTCAATTTGATATACCATCATTATTTCTTATCAAATCGTTTTGAAAAAAAAAAAATTTATATAGTTTGGGTATTAATAAAGAAAAATATATCTTTACTTTTTGATAATGTTCTGTATAAATTATTGTAGAAAAATAATGGCATACCCCGATTTTCAACGTTTATCATATATTGTTAATAAACTAGGCGTATAGTTAAGGCGTAGTTCACCATATTTTTTTTTAAATTAAAGAAGACAAAAATATCTAGAAAAATATGATGTGACGTTGCATTAATGCTTCAGGTTTAGTAAATAAACCTAAAAAACATTTATTTTCCATTCAGAGCCATTGCGAAATAAAAGTTTTTTTGGTTTATTAACTTTAACCTGATGCATTAATGCAACGTTACATCGTATTTTTCCAGATATTTTGATGCTTAATAGTTTTTTAGAAATTTAAGATAAATGTCAAAAATCGGGGTATGCTTATTATTTTCCTACAAGAATATATACAGAACATAATTAAAAAGTTAAGGTATATTTTTCTTTATTAATATCCAAACTAACTAGGTTATTTTTTCAAAATGATTAGTTTTGTAGTAATGATGCAAATTCAAATTGAAAAAATAGGTACGTTGGCAGCAGTCACCCTCTTAATAACTCATTTTTGCATTGGTAACCTTGCAAAGTTGACAATCTAACGAATTTAGTTCTACAGATTAGCTTTAATTTCATAAAATTGTTCAATAATTTTGGTTGTTTCATTGAAATCTTATACCATAAAGGACTCAATTTTGAACAAATTTATGAAATCAAAGTATTTTTACCATTATTTTTGTTGAAACAACCCGGCCTTAGTGTGATCTATATTATGTTGTCATAAGAAATCTTACCAATGCAAAGATAAAAAAGAAAGTATTAAGTATCTGTGAAGAAGACATTCAAATACAAAAGAGATAAAAATGTATGCCTACAGAATTATTATGTATACAAAATGAATATTATTGCAATCTCTCAATATTAAAATTATCTATTTTCTTTTTATTTTGATATTATTAAATTCAGTTGCCAGTCTCAAATTTGTTTCAAGTTGATTGTACCACACCACCCCATTGTATGTGTAGTAAAATGTTGTGCAAAACTTGTATTTGTTAATGGAATGCAAAATTGACCCACTATATTTTGTATATTACTCTCCACACGTACAAAGGCTTGTCGTGACTTTCCTAGATCGTCTTGACTTTTTGATTTTAAATTTAATTTCTTAGGTACACCAGAGATGTCAAGTGGGAATGGTGGTGGGGGGTGCGGGGCTCCCCGGCCCCTCCCAACGCAGCGCCCCTTCACCCCTCGTGACAGACAGAGGACACTGTTTGGGAAGGCCGGAAAGCCGAGCAGACCGCCCAGTGCTGTCAGGTGAATACTTTTTGCTAAGAATGAGTGGTTGCTAGAAATATGTACATGAAAATCTTCAAATTTGATTTTTCAAAGAAGTATTTTTTTAACATGGCTATGTAGGGGACACCAGCTGTTAGGAATTGGGTCCATTGTGTGCAGATATAAATGGCTTAAAGATGAAAATGTTTTTTTTTTAATCATGTTTTTTTTTGTAATAACCTTTTTTTCTTGCAATTGCATCTCTTGCAATTCTACATAGTTAGTTATTTTAATGAATGAAAATGTTCTTGTTACAAGTACATATATATCCTTATATTTTCCTTAAATTAAGCATTAACACTTGTGCTATAGGCGAACAAAATCAGTTGTGGCAGGATTCGAACTCGCGACCACTGGATTACTAACCCAGCGCCCTAACTGCTCTGCCACCACCAGTCTATAAAAAAGAAACTTATAAAGGTTTATAACATACATAATATTTATATTAATATATGTATACCTTTGTTAATATATTACTAGTTGCATTTAACACATGAGATCCAACTGTCGATGGCGATAGTATGTATAATTGAAGAATACATACCAATCTATAAACATTTAAATGCAGGATAGGATAGTATTGAGGTCAGTCTTTTTTCCTCTCCAAAATATGCAAACAGCATGATGGTATGTATGTATGTTTGGAGATTAAGTATCAAACTATTGAGTCCCCGTAGATATTGTGTAGTGTATACTGCCTTACAAATTGTATGATACGATGTCGTCACTAAATTCAATTTTTATAAAAAGTTTGAGATGTACTGCTACAATGTTACTAGTTGCATGTAACACATGAGATCCAACTGTCGATAGCGATAGTACGTATAGTTGAAGAATAAGTACCAAACTATAAACCCATAAATACAAATTATTTAATATTTTTAGATATTTGGTTTTCTATACAACACATGTACCTAGGTATGTATGTCAAGATAGGATAGTATGGAGGTCAGTCCTTTGATCCTACCCAGAATATGAAAACAGCATGATGTTATTTATGTATGTTTGGAGATTAGTATCAAACTATTAAGTCTTCTTAGATATTGTGTGTAGGCTATTGCCATACAAATTGTATGAAGCAATGTCGTCACTAAGTTTTTTTTTAACAATTTTTATAAAAATTGTTAAAAAAAAATTGAGATGTGCTAATACAATTTTAATATTTAAAATTAAATTTTCTAGTTGGGGTGTTTCGGTTTTTTTCGATATTTCTAAAAAATTTGGAAATATAGGTAGGCAGTTAAACTCATAAATTTATCATAAAAAAATATTTTTCATAATAAAAAATGTTTGAGAAACCCTGGAATTTTTTTGAAAAAACTTATTTGAGATTTTGTATTTTTCTATGTTTATAACAATTTTCAGCGTTCTATCTTTTATGGTTTCTGAGATATATGGAAAAATAAACCAAAATTTCAAAAGTTGATAACCCCTGACTGAAACAAAAATTCACAATTCTGAGTATAAAAGTTTTGTATGCTTACAAGTGTTTATATATTTTGAAATTTTGGGCTCTGTAAATTGAGCGGATCAAAAGTTATAAGGGGGGGATAGACAGACACACAGACATACACACACACACACACACAGACACACAAAACTCACATAAAATGTTTTACTCCGAATTCTGAGTAAATCCATGTATGGGAACATATATGCTGCGAGGCCTCTAGTTGGTGTTATTAGCATGCAAAAAGTCCACTACACCATACAAAATTTTCCTTCGTTCACGCATCTTGGCTTAATAATGTCGATTCATTCAGAGAATTGAATTCTCATGAACGAATCGACAGTTGGATTATTATTTATAGCCAATTAAATTATCTAGTTGGTGTGTTTCGGCTTTTTTCGATATTTTTAAAAACTTTGGAAATATAGGCAGTTGAACACATAAATTAATCTTAAAAATATGTTTTTATTTATAAAAAATGTTTGAGAAACTCTGGAATTTTTTTTAAAAAAGCAATTTTGAGATTTATACCGATTTTCAGCATTCTAGCTTTTATGGTTTTTGGGATATATGGAAAAATAAAGTAAAAATTCAAAAGTTGATAACCCCTAATTGAAACAAAAATTCAAAATTCTGAGTATGAAAGTTTTGTAGGCCTATAAGTATCTATATATTCTGAAATTTTGGGCTCTGTGAATTGAGCGGATCAAAAGTTATAAGGGGGGGGACACACAGACACACTAAATGTTCTACTACGAATTCTGAGTAATCCATATATAACTGTATGTCTGATTGACGACCCATCATTGTTTGATGGATTGCAATCATTAGAACACAGGCGCAAGGTTGGTATTATAAGTTTATTCTATACACTTATACTACCACAGGAGATGCTCAAAAGAACTTGCATCCCTTCCCTGGTCCCTCTTCCACCCATTCACAATAGAATCACTAGTTTTACTCAAACCCAACACCAGTTCACAGTAAACCTTCAATTTACACCAACCAGTCGCTTCTCCAACTCTTTTATTAACACAGCAGCCCGGCTGTGGAACGATCTTTCAATTCTGTGTTTCCATCTTCTTACAACCCGGGTCTTTTTAAAACCCAATTTAATCTTTTCCTGTGCAGATTGCAAACCTTCCCAAATCCTAATCATATTAAAAAAAGGATGTATATGAACAACCAGCAGCGGTGATAGCCCAGCGGTAAGGTCGTCGCCTCACATTCGTGAGGTCGACGGTTCGAATCCGGGCGGGGCACGCACCTCTGGATTTTTAAAAAAATCTATGTGCAGATTTATATCACTAGCTATATGTAGCCATGATCCAATTTGTCTGGTTCCCCTCTCTAAGGGTTACGAAGGTCAGATGACATTCGCTTCAATGTAATAACCAGACTCGCCAATTCTAGGATCATGGTCAAAGCGTACCCTGATAGAAAGGGGATAAAAGCGCTAAGGGGAAAGAAAGATATGAACAACCAGCGTCTGCATGTGTTAGAGAAGTAAATGAAATTCATGTAGTTCTTGTAAATTAGCATTTTTAAATAGATAATGTTGATATGCTTAATAATATCCAAATGAGTCAATTGATATTCAATCAATATGAAATGAAATTGGTGACGACTGGAATGAAACAAAGCAATCAAGAATAATATATATTATTACCTACAGGTACCCCCCCAAATATAATTCTATAGTGTTGGTTATGGAAATAGACTTTTTTGATATTATTTGTAAACATGCAAAGTTTAGTTCCAAAGTCAGTATATTTGTGAAACAACACACTGTAAGTTGTTTAATGTGTTTTGGTTTTGTGAATCTGAATCGAAAAAAGGACACAATCTTTATTTCATCGTTGAAAAAAATTAACATACGCTTTATTTAATTTCTTGATGAAATTTCATGCCAGATTAAAAGTAAATTTGTTTTAGTAAAAATGATTCAAATACTCTGATAATCTGTTATTGTAATATATTGATGTTGCACCTAACAATAGTCAATCAGTATAGCTTAGGCATTATACGAGTATGCACGAATCAGGAGTTTGGCATCCTTCGTAATTTGGGAGGTAAGACGCACTCCGGATTTATCGATGATTGATCAATTATAGTGCTCTCACGTTGTGGTTCATTTATATATATACTATTATTTTACTTCTACCCTAATAATATCAAATACTGTATTCTATAATGAAAGTGTAAATAGTAAACCCCGTATATTTATTTATATATATATATTTATTTATTTATTTAGGGACAAATACAGTCTTAAAATACTAAAATGGAATAATACACTATAAAATAAAAACAAACAGACCAATTACATATGTCCACAGATATTAAATATAAAACATTTCAAACATCATAAATTTAAATATAACTAAGATGTAAAGTTATATTAGTTATGTTAAGTTATGCCTGTGACGGGAAAGGAAAAGGATGGGAAAAGGATTATGACAGTTAAATTGTTATATTTTTGTTACAAACAACAACTCAAAATGTAAATAAAAGTATACAAAAGATAATATTAGAAAAAACAAAAATAACTAACAAAAAAAAAAAAAATTCAACATACGAGTTCATGCTATGCACTTATAGAGAGAATTTTTGTATGCGTTATTACTAGCGGTGAATATATCAGAATGTGTGATACTGGCTGAGAGGTTGACATTATAGAAGTTACAAGCCCTTTTGATAAACTCATTTTGATTAGAATTAGTGTTACTTCGAGGAACATAAAACAAGTAGTTCAATCTGCCATTTCGCAACGGCGCATGGAAATTAATTTTATTTAATAAATCAGGACAGTCAACTTTTGAATTAATAATTTTAAAGAGAAACATTTGATCCGCAACTTCTTTCCTGTGTACGATTTTTTTCATTCGGAAATGTTTCTCAATTTCATCATAAGAACTGTATTTTATGTTATATGATTTGAAATTTAAGAATTTTAGAAATCGTTTTTGAACTCTTTCTAGTCGATCAACGTATATACTGTAGCGTGGGTTCCAAATCTGTGAACAATACTCTAAATGTGTACGAACATAACTATTGTAAAGGAGCAAAAACGTTCTGAAGTTGGTGAAAAATTTACATGTTCTTAGAACAAAACCCAGGCTCTTTGTTGCCTTAGTGACTATGCTATTAATATGAGCCTCAAAAGTAAGTTTTGAGTCCAGAATAACTCCAAGATCACATACACAGTCTTTGTTTGATAAGAGCGACCCAGAAATATTATAATTATGGATTACTTTATTACGGTTACGAGTAAAGGTAACTTTGTAACATTTAGATATATTTATAAAGAGTTTATTTTCATGGCAATATTGGGACAATCGATCAAGATCTTCCTGTAGGCTCACACAACTACTAACTGAGTTGATGGGAAGGAAAATCTTCATATCATCCGCAAAAAGAAGTATTTTAGCAGAATGGAAACGAGTTGCGATATCATTTATGTATGTAGATGGAAAAAAGTAAGGGGCCTAAAATGGATCCCTGAGGTACACCGGATGTAATCATTCTCCAAGTTGATGCAAACCCACCCACGGCAACAGCCTGAGATCTGTTTGTTATGTAAGATGACACCCAGCGGAGTAGGTCTCCATGAATACCATGGTTAGCAAGTTTTTTACATAGTATATTATGGTTGATTTGCTGTAGTCGGTATAAACAACATCAACCTGCTTCCGTTTGTCCATGCAATCTAATAAAAAATTTGTAAGTAAAGCGAGATTGGTAAGGACAGAACGACCTGCAAAGAATCCATGTTGAAAATCGTTTATTGTTTTTTTTACCACAGGAAATATTTGATCATATACCATATTTTCAAAAACTTTATAAAAAATACATAGCTTAGATATAGGCCTAAAGTTATTGGCTTCATTCTTTGAGCCCGATTTGTGAATTGGAGTTACATATGCTTTTTTCCAATGATCAGGATACTCAGCTGAATCAAGAGATAAATTGAATAATATCGATAGAGGAGTTGATAACTGCTTTGCACATTCAATAATAAATAATGGTGGAATGCCATCCGGCCCAGCTCCCTTACTAGAATCTAAGTTCTGTAAGTATTTACATACAAGCTCACTGTGGACAGAAATTGATCCCACTGTATCAACATATTCTGCCGAAGAGTTATTAATGGTAGAGCTCAGTAATTCTGTTGGTTCGTAAACAGAATGAAAATAATCAGCAAATAAATCACAGACAGCTTGACCACCTTCAGCTTTCCTGTTATTGAAGTTCAATACATTTGGGATTGGGGGTGTTAGTTTTTTTGATTTAACGTATGACCAGAATGCCTTTGGGTTTCCAATGATATTTTCCTCCGCATCACGAATAAAGTCATCGTGGCATTTCTTTGCGAGTTTTTTTTGTCTACTTCGTAACAAGGAAAAGATTTCGTAATCGGAAGGATTCTTGTAGGTAACATAACGTCTGTGAGTTTTGCTTTTTTCTCGAATGAGCCTAATTAAAGACTGTGTATACCACGGAGGATAAAAACATTTTCTTACTGGTTTTGAAGGGATTTTATTAGAAATTATATTATTAATGACATTGTAAAAGAGAGAGATTGCATGATTTGTTGACTCAGCAGCATTGAGTACACCCCAGTCCACCTGTTCTAAGTTGTTTCTAATGTCATCATAGTTTGCCTTATGAAAAAGTGGCCTTTTGGTTTTGTTTTCCTTCAAAACCTCGCACTCGCCTACGTCTGCAGTTATGATAAGGGATCTGTGATAAGCATCTTCCGTAACCAAAGGATCATCCGCAGGACTGACTTGCACTAGGAAGTTACATAGGACAAGATCAAGAAATCTTCCTGATTGATTCGAAATGCAGTTGTACTGGTGAAGACCACAATAGTTAATATCATCGATAAATAATGAGCTTACTGCTGAAGTGTGATTCCGAGGTACAAGGCCGACTCCGCCCTCTTGAATTTATATGGTATTTCAAATTGATATTTAAAATACCATATAGAGTGTTTTCGTTCTTTTATCCGGGTTATCATTTGTCCTGTGTAATGTATAGAAAAAAATCAATCTTAGGATTACAGATTAGTCATGGGAATATCAAACTATTACTGCCTCAGAACGGACTGTGTCTAGCGAGGCATCGAAATATCCAAATACATATCCTCTTTCATATTTGAACTAAATTCAATAATTTTGTGCTACTTACATGAGATGATTGTAAAATTATTGCTATAGATTTGCATATTGTATAAAAAAAACGAAAATAATTTTTTCCCTTTCAGTCTGAATTACTTGCAATACCAGAGCACCGACAGTCTTGTATCAACTCCTCCGACCGTGAAGCGAGTCCAGCTGTCCCCCATGCCTTCGGCGATGAGCTCCAGCCTAGACGAGGGGGCCTTCAAGCGTCTGCTGCTGGAGAACATCGAGGAGAAACCCGAATTGGGGGCGGCGAGGAAGAAGAGGGGGGACGCCACACGCAGAAGCAGGAGTCTCCAGATGGACACGGATCAGGACAGCGAGGGAAAATTCAAGCTGCCTTGTCTCAACGGACTGTCCAAGCCCCTCCATCAGAGGAAGTCGCCGGGACAGATCAAATCACTTTTTGGCTTGCAGAGCTGTAAGTTTTTTACTCCTCACTAACCCAAGGGGATATAGTGGGGAGTTGTGATTTCACAATTTTTAAGGCTATTTTTTTATTGCAGATTATCAACTAGTATCATGCTGAGATTGTATTCTGAAAGTTTCATCACAATGTATCTATGTGTGTGTGTGTGTGTGTGTGTGTGTGCTGTGTGCTATGTAAAGTACCCATTCGATTATTTTCATATTTTGCAAATATGTATATCTAATACTCGCTTAGACCCTATTAGATTTTGAAGGATATCTGAACAGTGCTTCTTAATTTTTTTAACTATCAAATATTTCAAAGTGACCCCAAGCTCCGGAAACTTATAATTTGAAAAGGCTTCGGAAAATTAATATACCTGAGAAGTATATCACTGTGATCATTGATATGTACGCACAATAAGTGAAGGCTGATATAAGAACCCCAGCAGGAACCACTAGACAGAGGGGGTACACCAGGGATCCGTACTTAGCCCATTCCTAGGTACCTAAATACTAACTCCTTACCTCACTGGAGTATTTAGTATTCTTAAGTTAGCAATTACGTTGCAGAGACATCCCTAACTAAATACTAAATACTACGCCAAACTTAAGGTCGATGGCGTAGAATTTTACATTATTGTGTATGAAGGAAAGAGATATATAGCTTTCTATAGGCTATCTATTTCTTTTTTTTTTCATTATTCTCAAATAACCCACAAATATTATTGCTACTTTATTTTTATTTATTTTCAGTGTCCGAAGAATACGAAGATTCTATTATGTCGCAGACTTCCTACGTCCCATCGTCTTCGTTGTCAAAGTCCATGGAGAACAAATCCTCCGACGGTTCCAGAGAGAGATTCGAATCTTCAGAGCCGTTGCCCGGTCTCACAAACACAATATCGTTGGACATATTCAACAAGAGAAGGCTGTTTAGCAACTTCAAGTCCAAAAGTGAAGATCAGTCTGTGAACGTCTCGATAAAGTTAGACGATGAGACTGCCAGTCGGTCCAGTGCAGACTCCCTCAAGATGGAAGTGGATTACAGAAAGTTAAGTGAATATGAAACAAGAGATAAAACGTGGGACAATGCTAGTACTGAAAACAGTATGTACTACTTTTAGCATTTTTTGAGTCATCTATTTTACCTATATTACCTATAAATAAATAGGCACATATATGTACTTTTGATTTTAGGGATTGAGACAGTGTTTATACTATACAAATCCACAATTGTATGGGTAGATAGATTGAGACAGTGTTTATACTATACAAATCCACAATTGTATGGGTAGATAGATTGTGACAGTGTTTATACTATACAAATCCACAATTGTATGGGTAGATAGATTGTGAAAGTGTTTATACTATACAAATCCACAATTGTATGGGTAGATAGATTGAGACAGTGTTTATACTATACAAATCCACAATTGTATGGGTAGATAGATTGAGACAGTGTTTATACTATACAAATCCACAATTGTAGGGGTAGATAGATTGAGACAGTGTTTATACTATACAAATCCACAATTGTATGGGTAGATAGATTGTGACAGTGTTTATACTATACAAATCCACAATAGGCATGATGACTAATTTTGAAAAACTATCTCACGATGTTTTTACGCATTCACTGTTTTCAAATATATATACATTTCTACATAAAATAAAGGTTTAGTAGCAAAAATCGCCATTTTAAAATCAAATTTGACATTTACGCCAAAAAAAGCTTGTAGTATCATGGCGGCTGCCGACCCTGACGGTGACGTCATGGTATCGTAAACTGCATATCACTACTATATGTAATATATGTGTTCTAAGACGATTTGTGTATTTATAATCAATTCAAAAGTGCATAAGTGTTGTGCGGTCCCTAATTTTACAAACACGACGAAAAAAACACCTACTGAGGTATTTGTTTTCGTCCCACGCGAAAAAAAAGAGAAATAAGTGATTAAATTTCGCACGGCGAGACACAAGTGAATTTTATTAAGTACGCGTTTACAATGAAGTACAGTATTTGTTCCCCCACTTTTAGCTCTCAATAATATAATATTTACCATTATTTAGGCAATAAGCATATAAAGAACTTCATTAATGTCCAAACGTCAAAATAGGCCATCATAAGTTTCCCGCGTATGTTTTTAGCTTATGAACACATAATGTAGAGAGAAGAAGGAGCATATTTTATCGATTTTCGAGATGTAAGTTGTATTTAAATTACAGATAAATAAAGTACTTATATGTACTTATTATTAAGTTTTTACGTTTCGAAATTCTGATGAACAAAAGTCTTTGTTCGACGCAAAGAAATATCCGACCATCAAAAGTTCCATTCTAGTTAAGAGTAGTTAAGACAGGCAGAAAAATAACTACTATGGCTGCTATTGCTAAAAATAACGATAGCAGATAAATATAGCTTGTTATGAACACAATACAAATAACGAGCGCTATGTAATAATTCGTATGCTGCTAAAATTGTAACGATGTTTTAAAACGCATGCTTCGCGTAATCGCCGTCGTTTCGCAAATCGCTTCATTGCATGAAAAAAATATAGCTTGCTAGTTTAGTTTGGCAGTGACCAGCATCATAACATGTCGAACGTTCGTCAGCTCACCATCGCGTGACAAAATTGTAGAATACTAAAACTAAATTAGTTTACCATACGTTGCGAGCGTTCATTATTTATTTATTTATTCAATAAAAACTAAGTTACATACAAAATACAATTAACATAGGCCCGATATTACAGTCGGCCCTCAACTCATTGAGTTTGCCAAACTCAAGATTAATGTTAAGGGGAGATTGAATCCATTTCCGTATTACAGTGCAATATGACATGTCAGTTACTAAATCTTCAATTATAGACATATTTCACTTTTTCTGTGGTTATTATCTGTCAAATTTAAATAACCTCAAATAATACGAAATACAAAACGGGACGCTACGACTTTAAATACCATTGTTTTATTATCCAACATGGTAAATTTAATTTTTTTCACCAAAATAATGCTTTTAAATGCCCGTGTTCGTTTCAATACGGCTGTCAGTTTGTTTTGTTGTGTGGCGCCACCTTCGATACAACACTGAAACTACACACGTTGCCTAACGCCTCTAGTGATAGAAACTGAAACTACACGAGTTGCCTAGCAAATGACAGTTGACTCACAGTTAAGTACTTAATCTGCCAGAAACGTTGAGTTAAATATTTGTCGTTTTAGTGACGTATTTGAGGGAAGATTAGGTCTAAACGGACACTGTAATACGCTATATTTTTGTAAAACTTGAGTTTAGCTCTTAAACTGACACTGTAATACCGGCCCATAGTGTCCCCCGATAGGTAGGCGAGTATCTAGGTAAATTGAAACTATTTGCTTTGATGAATACTTGTTCCATTTATATTTAATTTGTTTTAGTTTTAAGTATCTAATTAAAATATTAATATATCGATAACACCAAAATAAACATAGTCCAGACCGACAATTAATGCGTATATTGTATTGAAGACTATCAGAAGAATTGACGCGACCATACTATGACGTCGTGCGCTCTGATTGTTTTTTCTCATAAAATGGCGGACTAACACATTTTGTATTTTTATATTTATAATATTATTATTATTCACTCCTATAAATTAAAAAAAAACATTTTTTAAATCTTTATAACCTATTTTATTTTTTAAAATCATAATTTCAATGATTTTTTTCTTACAGTCATCACACCTATTACATATTTTAATATATTAATCATAATATGTATATGAATCATAACAGTTATCCCATATGTATATTAGATTCATCATAATACATTGTGTATTTCCATTTCAACCTCATGTAACACTGTACAACTCCCACAAACAATATAATTACATAATTTTATTTTATAATCAAGCAATGAAAGCCACCAAGTTATTTATTTCTGAAACGTTAAATATTCTCCACCACGTTACAATACTCGGTGCGTGTTATAACAGATGCGTCAACGATTCAATAGAGCGGATAGCGATATTATTTGGTTTATTGTCCCAAATAAACCAAATAAATCAATAAATAAAAATAGCATGTTAAAAATAAGCAGCATATTCCATATAGCTTGTTATGAAAAAAATAGCCATTTCGAACAACACAACAGTTGACAGTAACAAACACAATTGACAGTGACAATATGGTGACGTCATGCGCTCTGATTGGTGTTTCACATAAAATGGCGGACAAACATATTTTGTATTTTTATTTTAATAATATTAATATTATTCGCTCTTTTAAAATGAAAATAAATATATTTTTTCAAATCTTTATAACATATTTTATCTAATAAAATCATAATTTCAATGATTTTTTCTTACTGTCATCACGCCTATTGTATGGGTAGATAGATTGTGAAAGTGTTTATACTATACAAATCCACAATTGTATGGGTAGATAGATTGAGACAGTGTTTATACTATACAAATCCACAATTGTATGGGTAGATAGATTGAGACAGTGTTTATACTATACAAATCCACAATTGTATGGGTAGATAGATTGAGACAGTGTTTATACTATACAAATCCACAATTGTATGGGTAGATAGATTGTGACAGTGTTTATACTATACAAATCCACAATTGTATGGGTAGATAGATTGTGACAGTGTTTATACTATAGAAATCCACAATTGTATGGGTAGATAGATTGAGACAGTGTTTATACTATACAAATCCACAATTGTATGGGTAGATAGATTGAGACAGTGTTTATACTATACAAATCCACAATTGTATGGGTAGATAGATTGAGACAGTGTTTATACTATACAAATCCACAATTGTATGGGTAGATAGATTGAGACAGTGTTTATACTATACAAATCCACAATTGTATGGGTAGATAGATTGTGACAGTGTTTATACTATACAAATCCACAATTGTATGGGTAGATAGATTGAGACAGTGTTTATACTATACAAATCCACAATTGTATGGGTAGATAGATTGAGACAGTGTTTATACTATACAAATCCACAATTGTATGGGTAGATAGATTGAGACAGTGTTTATACTATACAAATCCACAATTGTATGGGTAGATAGATTGAGACAGTGTTTATACTATACAAATCCACAATTGTATGGGTAGATAGATTGAGACAGTGTTTATACTATACAAATCCACAATTGTATGGGTAAATAGATTGTGACAGTGTTTATACTATACAAATCCACAATTGTATGGGTAGATAGATTGAGACAGTGTTTATACTATACAAATCCACAATTGTATGGGTAGATAGATTGAGACAGTGTTTATACTATACAAATCCACAATTGTATGGGTAGATAGATTGAGACAGTGTTTATACTATACAAATCCACAATTGTATGGGTAGATAGATTGTGACAGTGTTTATACTATACAAATCCACAATTGTATGGGTAGATAGATTGTGACAGTGTTTATACTATACAAATCCACAATTGTATGGGTAGATAGATTGAGACAGTGTTTATACTATACAAATCCACAATTGTATGGGTAGATAGATTGAGACAGTGTTTATACTATACAAATCCACAATTGTATGGGTAGATAGATTGAGACAGTGTTTATACTATACAAATCCACAATTGTATGGGTAGATAGATTGTGACAGTGTTTATACTATACAAATCCACAATTGTATGGGTAGATAGATTGTGACAGTGTTTATACTATACAAATCCACAATTGTATGGGTAGATAGATTGAGACAGTGTTTATACTATACAAATCCACAATTGTATGGGTAGATAGATTGAGACAGTGTTTATACTATACAAATCCACAATTGTATGGGTAGATAGATTGAGACAGTGTTTATACTATACAAATCCACAATTGTATGGGTAGATAGATTGAGACAGTGTTTATACTATACAAATCCACAATTGTATGGGTAGATAGATTGAGACAGTGTTTATACTATACAAATCCACAATTGTATGGGTAGATAGATTGAGACAGTGTTTATACTATACAAATCCACAATTGTATGGGTAGATAGATTGAGACAGTGTTTATACTATACAAATCCACAATTGTATGGGTAGATAGATTGAGACAGTGTTTATACTATACAAATCCACAATTGTATGGGTAGATAGATTGAGACAGTGTTTATACTATACAAATCCACAATTGTATGGGTAGATAGATTGTGACAGTGTTTATACTATACAAATCCACAATTGTATGGGTAGATAGATTGAGACAGTGTTTATACTATACAAATCCACAATTGTATGGGTAGATAGATTGAGACAGTGTTTATACTATACAAATCCACAATTGTATGGGTAGATAGATTGAGACAGTGTTTATACTATACAAATCCACAATTGTATGGGTAGATAGATTGAGACAGTGTTTATACTATACAAATCCACAATTGTATGGGTAGATAGATTGAGACAGTGTTTATACTATACAAATCCACAATTGTATGGGTAGATAGATTGAGACAGTGTTTATACTATACAAATCCACAATTGTATGGGTAGATAGATTGTGACAGTGTTTATACTATACAAATCCACAATTGTATGGGTAGATAGATTGTGACAGTGTTTATACTATACAAATCCACAATTGTATGGGTAGATAGATTGAGACAGTGTTTATACTATACAAATCCACAATTGTATGGGTAGATAGATTGAGACAGTGTTTATACTATACAAATCCACAATTGTATGGGTAGATAGATTGAGACAGTGTTTATACTATACAAATCCACAATTGTATGGGTAGATAGATTGAGACAGTGTTTATACTATACAAATCCACAATTGTATGGGTAGATAGATTGAGACAGTGTTTATACTATACAAATCCACAATTGTATGGGTAGATAGATTGAGACAGTGTTTATACTATACAAATCCACAATTGTATGGGTAGATAGATTGAGACAGTGTTTATACTATACAAATCCACAATTGTATGGGTAGATAGATTGAGACAGTGTTTATACTATACAAATCCACAATTGTATGGGTAGATAGATTGAGACAGTGTTTATACTATACAAATCCACAATTGTATGGGTAGATAGATTGTGACAGTGTTTATACTATACAAATCCACAATTGTATGGGTAGATAGATTGAGACAGTGTTTATACTATACAAATCCACAATTGTATGGGTAGATAGATTGAGACAGTGTTTATACTATACAAATCCACAATTGTATGGGTAGATAGATTGAGACAGTGTTTATACTATACAAATCCACAATTGTATGGGTAGATAGATTGAGACAGTGTTTATACTATACAAATCCACAATTGTATGGGTAGATAGATTGAGACAGTGTTTATACTATACAAATCCACAATTGTATGGGTAGATAGATTGAGACAGTGTTTATACTATACAAATCCACAATTGTATGGGTAGATAGATTGAGACAGTGTTTATACTATACAAATCCACAATTGTATGGGTAGATAGATTGTGACAGTGTTTATACTATACAAATCCACAATTGTATGGGTAGATAGATTGAGACAGTGTTTATACTATACAAATCCACAATTGTATGGGTAGATAGATTGAGACAGTGTTTATACTATACAAATCCACAATTGTATGGGTAGATAGATTGTGACAGTGTTTATACTATACAAATCCACAATTGTATGGGTAGATAGATTGAGACAGTGTTTATACTATACAAATCCACAATTGTATGGGTAGATAGATTGAGACAGTGTTTATACTATACAAATCCACAATTGTATGGGTTGATAGATTGAGACAGTGTTTATACTATACAAATCCACAATTGTATGGGTAGATAGATTGAGACAGTGTTTATACTATACAAATCCACAATTGTATGGGTAGATAGATTGAGACAGTGTTTATACTATACAAATCCACAATTGTATGGGTAGATAGATTGTGACAGTGTTTATACTATACAAATCCACAATTGTATGGGTAGATAGATTGAGACAGTGTTTATACTATACAAATCCACAATTGTATGGGTTGATAGATTGAGACAGTGTTTATACTATACAAATCCACAATTGTATGGGTAGATAGATTGAGACAGTGTTTATACTATACAAATCCACAATTGTATGGGTAGATAGATTGAGACAGTGTTTATACTATACAAATCCACAATTGTATGGGTAGATAGATTGTGACAGTGTTTATACTATACAAATCCACAATTGTATGTGTAGATAGATTGAGACAGTGTTTATACTATACAAATCCACAATTGTATGGGTAGATAGATTGAGACAGTGTTTATACTATACAAATCCACAATTGTATGGGTAGATAGATTGAGATAGTGTTTATACTATACAAATCCACAATTGTATGGGTAGATAGAAATCAAATGCAATTAATAATTCTTGATTTTTTTATTCCCCTTAATAATCTCAGATGATAAAATTAAAAATAAATAAATAACTCCTAATGCAAAGTAATAAAGTATTGGAAAAAGAATAATAAATATCAATGTTGGAAGTAGGAAGAAATTGCCATTTGACAGTTAACTCGCCACTTGCACAGGGTGCAAGAAGGTGTTTATTATTGCTATATCGACCGGGAGACAAACCTGGAGCTTTCGACTCAAGAGTCAGTCATGTGGCTAACCGATCTACAAAGTTCGGAAAATTTTATTATAAACTAGTTTTTTTACACCCGGCGCTGTTCGGGAAGGTAAATTTGTTATGAGTAAAAAATATCCCCCATAATAAATAAGAATTAAAATACATATGTGATCTTTTAAAAAAATCAGTTCCGTTTCGTTTTGTTTCTTTCCGTTCCGTTATCTTCCCTTCCATTCAAAACATGTAGAAAGAAAAAGACATTTCCTTACATATATGTACATAGCTACATACATGTTACACTACACACTATAATATTATTATGAAGATTTGATTGTAACCATGGCAATGATAATCAATGTAATGTATGGATCATTTTTGCATAAAAAATGGCGACATTTACACAGAAAATTAGGAAAAAATCATCATCAAACGATATAATCATCATGTTTTTCACTCAAATTCTAAGTTATACTTGAAAATAAATTATTACATAAACAAATAATGCTCATGAAAATGTATTGAACAAATATTTCTAGTGTGAAATTCCCAATAGATAATGCTGGTAGTTTGATCTATTTGTTCATACATAAAATGGCAAATTTCCTTTAATTTTTTTTACTTTTTGTAAATATGAAAAACATTAAAATTAAAACGAAATAATATTTTTCACTCAAACGCTTAGTTATACTTGAAAATATATGTTATTTGTGTAAAAATGCACTTCTGAAATTTAAATCAACAAATATTTGCAATAAGTAAAATATTATGGTAGGGGATTAATTCCAGTGATTTATCTCTTCATTCTTAACTTTGTAACAGACAGTTTTTTTATATTTTCTGTTTTTCTTTGTAACAGTAATATATTATATTACATCCTCATACATTCCTTAAAAAGCATAAAAACTTGTGCCATAGATAATCAAAATCAATCGAGGCATGATTCAATGTCGCAACCTCTGGATTACTAATCCAGTGCGTTAGCCGCTCTGCCACAGACTTACACCATACTACCCACCTACTATCTCTATCTACCTCTTTCTTCTACCTATACCATTTTATTTCAAGCCGATCTTCACCATTTCACTGTGGAGGTATCTTAGTAATGATCTCATTTTTCATTTTAAGCTTTGACGAAATCCACTCCAACAAAGATAGCTTTCCAGATCCCTTCCTCGGATCCCAATATTGCGTCTCTATCGAAAAACAGCAAATCCAGTTCGACAAACACTTCCGTCCATCGGATGGAGGAGAACGTTAAAGAATCCAAGGTGATCTTGGACAAATTGAGCCACGGCAGTCTGCAGGAGTTCACCGAAGAAGATATCATAGCGGACTTGAAGAATCTGTACACGGCATTGGACAGAGAAAGCTCTTGGCATACCATCGTGAGGGACGAGAAAGCTTTCATCCTGAAGACCCTGTACAAATATGTGGAAAGCACCAATGAAAAGCTACTGATGGCGATTGCTCGAATTGTGTTATCTGTAAGTTTCAAATTAAATACTTGAATGTCTAATATCAAACATGTGAGACTGTGCTCTCTTGAATCATGTTTATTTCTTTACAAAACTTTTACTTAAATCCTTTATGGCCCGGTATTTGAGTTGGCCCATAAGAGTTTAAACAAAGTTTAACAAAAATATTGCATCTTACAGTAGGTACCTAATCTTCCCTTAAACATGTCACTAAACGACAAATATTTAACTTAACGTTTCTGGTGGATCGCGTGTCTTAATCTTGAGTTAAGTATTTTTTCTAATCTATTATCGCCAATGGGTGCACTAATTGCCGTACATTTTAATGATTTATTTTATTTTACTACAAATAAATATGCATAATTCTTCTAACTTACTATGGTGTATTTTTGTTGGTAATAAAAGACAATAGATTTTGGAAAATTTTAACAGTATGTTTTTTTTCCATTTACTTTGTTGGCTACATTTTGATGATAAACAGGATAACATATGAAACATTTCAATCTATTTTTAATCTTTCATATAAACACGTTCATGTTCTTGAAAATTTTCTATCCACTTATTTAAAATTAAAATTAATGTTCACAGTGTTACCAAAGCACCACATTTCTAAAATTGATTTCTCAATCCAGTTATTATGTCTATGGAAATTCACGATTGGTGATTTAAAATATTATGTTTGGAGAAATGGTCAGAATTAAAAATTATATTACACAACAATTTAACTTTGATTTCAGCTTCGTGTGACTGGTAGCAACCTGTCCGGAATATGCAAATTGATATTCAAAGTTGCCCGTAACGACAAAAACGATCATTTGTTTTTCATCGACAATACTTTAGGTATGTGGGATCATTGAATAATTTATAAGAGACTGAAGGAATTTATTAAATATTTTTATTTGTCTGTAAATCAACAATGGCCTGTCTCTTTTCTTCACACAAACCATCTCCATTCTCTGCTCTTATATATTTTTTAGTTCAATCAGCTAGAAATGGCCCGAGTGATTCGTATCAATCTATACAAATATATGAAAGGGAATATAAAAAACATATTTATCGAATAATTCTTGAATGATATTATCTCCTTCCTTTCATCATTGTTATGAATTTTTACTCATTTGTCTTTTTTATTAGAACTTTTCATGATTGGCCTGGGCAGTGCCGAACCCCTCAACGACGCTGAATGTTTGGTGTACGGTTATGGAGCCCTCAAGTTCCTCGGCATGAGTCCGTCACTATTAGAGAAGATGAAGCCAATCGGGGCTTTGCCCCTGATGACGTTGCACCTGAAAATGTTCAACCAAGCGGTAATCAACATCCTTACGGCAGTCTCACTGCGGAGCTTTAAAGAGCATCGCAGTGAATTGTTGTCAAGTACACTAAATTAAGCAATAATAACATTCACAGTGTAGTTTTTGTTGTTTTTAATGTTTTTTTCTTTTTTATTTAGATTTTTTTGTTTATTTTTATTATTTTCTATTTGGATTTCTTTGTTTACTTTTTGTATTTCATATTACCTGTATAGTTCAATTAAATGTTTTGTGAACTTGTAACAAATTGCTGATAACCAGCTCCACTGTGGGTCTCCACATGATGTACAGCTGAGCAATTGCCTTTTTATTTGTAAAATACTGGTTGAAATTTTGTCCCGTGCAATTTCGTTTATTCTTTATTATATGTGTTATTATTGTTTTTTTTAAATTTTTTATTGTTAAAAAATAATAAATATTAATACTACATGCTGTATGGTACTTCCATCCATATTATTTTCTCTTAAATTTAATCCATATGATTTTCCCATGAATTTCATCCATATGATTTTCTCATAAATTTCATCCATATGATTTTCTCATAAATTTCATCCATATGATTTTCCCATGAATTTCATCCATATGATTTTCTCATGAATTTCATCCATATGATTTTCTCATAAATTTCATCCTTATGATTTTCTCACAAATTTCATCCATATGAATTTCTCATAAATTTCATCCACATGATTTTCCCATGAATTTCATCCATATGATTTTCCCATGAATTTCATCCATATGATTTTCCCATGAATTTCATCCATATGATTTTCTCATAAATTTCATCCATATGATTTTCTCATAATTTTCATCCATATGATTTTCCCATGAATTTCATCCATCTGATTTTCCAATGAATTTCATCCATATGATTTTCTCATGAATTTCATCCATATTATTTTCTCATGAATTTCATCCATATTATTTCCTCGTGAATTTCATCATCAAAGCTTAGTACCATCATCAGAGTCAAATTGATAACCTTTTTGTTTTTTTGAAGTTGGTTTGTAAATTAACAAACTTAACTTATTTTTTTTATTTGTAGAATTCCATTTTTAATTTTTAAGTCAATATATACTCAAACTGTTTCACTTGTACATTATTTATTGTAGGACAACTGTTTCACCTGATGAATGCTTTTTCAACTAGTGAAATACATGTCAAACAATTATTGATCTTCTGATTGTTGATTGAACCACACCGCCCCATTGTATGTGTAGTAGTGCTGTGCCAAACTTGTATGTGTTAACGGGGTGCACAATCTACCCACTGTATTTTGTCTATTACTCTCTACACATACAAATTTAAAAAAAACTCATGTCATGAAAATGCTGAAAATTTTCCATATATAATTTGAAATTTGAACTCTTTGTGGAGTGACTTGGTAGTGAGGAGTATAGCGTTGGCCACAACCCACACTTTTTTTTTATTATTATAATTTCAGCTAGGTACTTTGTCTTTTGAATTATTTTTAATCGTCAAATATTTTATAATATAGTTTGTGTCATGTCCGTACAGAGATCAGAAGATCCTGGCGCTGTGGCTGAGCAAGGGTGTCACGCCCTGTATCAGCTGACCGGGGCTCTGCGCAATATGGCGGGACACTGCGACGCCCCCGTTCCTACCCAGACTCCACCTGCGGACAACGCTGAAGCAGACAGTCGAGCCTTGAGGGACTTCATAGACAGCGGCGCCATGACTGAACTCTGCAAGACAATCAGACTCTTTCCTGAGGATTTGGACGTGGAGACTAATGTTTCTAGGACGCTCAGGTCTATATCGGTTCTTTGATTGTTCTATGCTTTTGTTTCTTGACTTTCATGTAGGATAGTGATCACACAGGTCGAAATTCGGCAGTAATTCATTTAAATTCTCTGTCAGTGTTTATCTCTTTTTCTCCATCATATTTTAAACTCTTTCATTAGAAACTATCAAACCATGAGATGCACGTCAACCTTCTGTGTAGCCACATCTGTAGAAGCTTGTTGTGATGGGCAGCGCTGGAAGGACGGAGATTTCGTGGTCGCTCACCGACCAGATGGAGCGATTTGGTCCACAATGGGGTCTTCGGTAACTGGTGCTCTGCGTTCAGCCCAAAACAGATTGGCATGGAGGCGGGCCATTCGTGTGGCGACGGACTACAGCCGCTATCCTCAGTCATGAGGAAAAGGACGAATATATAGCCACATCTCGAATGCTTCAATTTTATTTACTGTTGAGATTTTGATAGTCCAACCTTCCACTCCATACAACAGTACTGATGTAGTGTCCTAAACTAATATTATTTTTTTTGGTTTACTTTTTGGATCGACAATACTTGATGGAATTCCATTATAATATATTAAAATAAACACATTAATAATTTTACACTATTCTGAAGATGCTCGTCTAGAGCGAAACTAGTAAATCAAATTAAACCAAGTGGAAGAAAATTATAAATGTGTTTTATTTTAATATATTAATATTATAATTTACTAGTGAACCCCCGGCAAACTTCGTATTGCCAGTATAATTAAAAATCGTCCTCCATAACCACCCGTCGCTTCAGACTCTTCAGTACTTCCCGTCCCTTCAGTTACTCCCGTCCCTCCAGTTACTCACGTCCATCCAGTTACTCCCGTCCCTTCAGTTACTCCCGTCCCTTCAGACACTCCCGTCCCTTCAGTTACTCCCGTCCCTTCAGTTACTCCCGTCCCTTCAGTTACTCCCGTCCCTTCAGTTACTCCCGTCCCTTCAGTTACTCCCGTCCCTTCAGTTACTCCCGTCCCTTCAGTTACTCCCGTCCCTTCAGTTACTCCCGTCCCTTCAGTTACTCCCGTCCCTTCAGTTACTCCCGTCCCTTCAGTTACTCCCGTCCCTTCAGTTACTCCCGTCCCTTCAGTTACTCCCGTCCCTTCAGTTACTCCCGTCCCTTCAGTTACTCCCGTCCCTTCAGTTAATCCCGTCCCTTCAGTTAATCCCGTCCCTTCAGTTACTCCCGTCCCTTCAGTTACTCCAGTCCCTTCAGTTACTCCCGTCCCTTCAGTTACTCCCGTCCCTTCATTACCTCCCGTCCCTTCATTACCTCCCGTCCCTTCATTACCTCCCGTCCCTTCATTACCTCCCGTCCCTTCATTACCTCCCGTCCCTTCAGTTACTCCCGTCCCTTCAGTTACTCCCGTCCCTTCATTACCTCCCGTCCCTTCATTACCTCCCGTCCCTTCATTACCTCCCGTCCCTTCATTACCTCCCGTCCCTTCATTACCTCCCGTCCCTTCATTACCTCCCGTCCCTTCATTACCTCCCGTCCCTTCATTACCTCCCGTCCCTTCATTACCTCCCGTCCCTTCATTACCTCCCGTCCCTTCAGTAGGTCTCGGTTAGTCCACCTTCTTTGGTAAAATGACCTGATACCCGATGAAGAAGAAGAAGAAGAATTTTTTTAATCCAGCAACCATCCCGGGCATACACTCGTCAATTCTTCAAAGTTTCATTGAAATTGAATGAACGGTTCCCAGGATAGTCCACCTTCATAGGTAAAATGACCTGATACCCGATGAAGAAGAAGAAGAAGAAAAAATTTTTAATCCAGAAACTATCCCGGTCATACGCTCGACAATTCACCAAAGTTTCATTGCAATCGGATGAACGGTTCTCAGGATAGTCCACCTTCATATGTAAAATGAGATACCCGATGAAGAAGAAGAAGAAAATTTTTTAAATCCAGAAATCATCCCGGGCATACGTTCGATAATTTACCAAAGTTTCATTGCAATCGGATGAACGGTTCCCAGGATAGTCCACCTTCATAGGTAAAATGACCTAAAACTCGATGAAGAAGAAGAAGAAATTTTTTGATCCAGAAACCATCCCTGGTATACTCTCGACAGTTCACCAAAGTTTCATCGCAATCGGATGAGCGGTTTAGGAGCGCATTCAACACATACATACAAACATTCAAATTTATAATATAGATACATAAAATTAATATTATAATTTATAAAGATACTATGAAATCGGTCTATTATGCACTATGTCAGTCATCACTTTTGTATGGAATAGAAAATTGGGGAGGTTGTGCGGCAACTATTATAGATACTCTAGAAAAGACACAAAAATCTATCATAAAAGTTATTTTAAAAAAACCAATGACATACCCATCTGATGAGCTATTTCAGATTTATGGCGTGTTTGACATACGCCAATTGTATGTCAAAACTATCCTTAGCAAATTTCATAATAACAGAAAACATACTTCCAGATCTCAACAAACTGTTCTTACTAGATTTTCAGCATTTTCTAATTTCCAGGTCCCATTTATGAGAACAACTTTTGGCCAGCGCCATTATATCTTTATCGCACCAAAAATTTACAATACTTTAAATGAAAATATAAAATGTATGGATAAACGATATCTATTCAGAAAGGCCATACATAATTTAATACATGAACAACAGACAAAATATTTTTATTCCTTCTTCCCTTGACCATATTCGCATGTACATGCGTACATGTGGACATGTGTATGTATGTATCCATGGCTGCGTGTGTGTACGTACCTACATGTAAATAAGTGTGTATATATATATGTGTCACTGGTGGGTGTGTCATTGGTCTATGATATATTGTGTCATTGGTATATATATATTATTTTTCTATGTGTTGTATTTTGTTTTTTATTTTCTTGTCAAACAATATATTTTAAATACACTGATTTTACGTGTCATTTTTATGGAAGTGTATTATTATAATTTTTTTCTTCTCATATTGTTATTATTGTTTTTTTTGTTTATTGATGATGTTGTTGTTTTGATGTGTGCATATGTATGTGCATGTGTGTATGTGTATATGTGCATATATGCATGTATATATGTATAATGTATATTATTGTATTTTACTGAATAGCCTCACCTTAAGACAGGCGTAGCCGTTTAGGTGAGGTTATCTGCATCTGCATATAAATAAAGTAGACCTGGTAAGATTGTCGTTCTGGATTTGCGAATGTTTGTGCACGACTATATTCATGTCAGTCTGCCCAAGGCTGCCTGTTCTTACATTCGTTTGAAATCTTTCTATGTGGATATCGGCAATTTTACAGTAGAGTAAAAAACTTACAATATTACATTTTTATAATATTACATTTGAAACAGTATAAAAACACAAAGCCTCACAAGCTGATATGTTTTTTTTATTATTTTCAAAAGAAAGTTAGTTTAAATCGGTTTAAATGTTATATAATAAGAATTAAATAATGCTTTTATGCTTTACTCGCCGAGTCGCCAAAATTGATATGTGTGAATTTACCCTGAAGATGACAATAATACCAACATTCTGATATATGCGTCCCTATCGTAATTAGACCTCAAATGGCACGAAGTAATAAAATCCGATACAGGGAGAGTGAGCAATTCACGTTGAACAAATGGTCCCTTTTGCATTGTGGGTCAGATTTGCTTTCCTCGCGTTGTTCCACCATTCTTTCAGCTGTCAAATATTCGAAAGATACTTTATATTTTTATTGTAATTAGTATGTATCGATTTACTTTATTTTCCAATATTTAATAACTCTTTATATTTTATTTTCTTTCAGAATCCAATTTTAGCCTAATATAATTAAAAAAAATATTAGTTGAAATTTCAATTCTCGATGAATTTAGGTAAATTTTAAATCAACATTCATATATGGGAAGAACGTATTTGTTTTAAAATATTTTCATAAATGAGTTGGTGATTATTGTATTTAGGTGTACAGGTCATCTTAACAGCGACAAACTACATCTTCTCAGTCTGCATGTATAGAATATCAGAGAAACACATAGCACAACATGTCATTCTTCAAGTAATCAGGTGAAAGAGTAGGAACGGCACAATAACAAGTTGCATATGGTTACTAGAATAAAATATTATATTTTTTGAAATGTTTCATTCCAATTTTATGTTCAAAGTCAGTACAAAGCAAACGATAAAATCAGAAATGGGAGAACCCACCAACTAAATGGCAGAAAAAAGTCAGGCAATATCATAGTTTGAATATTCCAAGTAAAAACAAGTAGGGGCAAGTAGTGTACCTTCGAACAATATACATTTTTTTAACTATAAACGTAGATTTCACAGTTTCGGCTTACAGGACGCGTAAAATAACTAATTCATTTTATAAAATAACATTTTTACTTTTAATTAACATTCATAATTTTACTTCATTGCGACTATTTTAAATAAAAAATAGAAAAATGTTAAAACATTCATTTTTGTTCAGAGGTACACTACTGGTGTGTACCTCTGAACAGTACGGTGTGTACCTTCGAACAGTATTAAATAAGAATCGGATCGATTTGAAATGTTGTCATTTGATAGTATTTATGATGAAATCAATTCAGGGAATTAAAAAGACAATGTAAATATCTTAAACTTTATTTAAAATACAAATAGTTTTGCTCAATAATGTTGTGTACGTAGGTACCTATGGATTCTAAAGACAGACAACCCTTTTCGACATTCTTCTACAACTCTCTCTAAGAATCTGTCGATGCGGGAGATCTTTTAACACATGATTTGCTTCTTGACACTAAAATATAAAAGATATCAAAATATTTAAATATTGTTTTACTTATAAAAAGACCTGAGTGTACCTTCGAAAGCTGTTCGAAGGTACACTTAGGCTGGGGTGTTTCAACAAAAGTATCAGTTATAGTATAGTTAAAAGTCTACGTTTTAGTAAAAATGGGTAGTTTCATCTCTGGTATAGTTAAATCAAAAGTATAAATGTCTTACTTTAGTTGAAATTTATACTGTAGATTTTCGGCCGCTATAAGTATAATCAAAGGTATAGTAAGCCGCCATCTTGAAATTTTGACAGCTGACATTTCTACGATTACTTCGTGTTTTGCATCATTAATTTGAATATTACAAGTTATATTTGTGATTGTAGCAGTTAATCTGATTACGAACTGATTAGGGAATATGCTTTGGTGCGAAAACCTAAATTATTTCGGCCTAGATTGGATAATTTGGCTTGGGAAGACAAGATCTTTTTTGGACAATGCGACATGTCAAAAGGCACGGTGTTTTGGCTTGTCGATTTGATAGATGATATTCGTACCATGTTCCTAACAAAGTAAGCAGACAGGTTTGAAGCCATATCTTTCTATCCTGGCACGCATCCAATACCTTATCTGCATTCATGGATTGTATCATACTTGTTGAGCTTCTACCATTTTTCCAATACATCGTTCACATTGTCTAGTCAAACCAAGAGTCAAACATTTCATATCTTTATTCATTCACCCCATTTGGCCAAATTTTCTCGTGGTGTCAATTTCCATTATATCGATGATAATACTGTATCTTTCCTTTGTCATACATACATTATTTCTTAATGTCTACGTTTCTTAACCTGTCATGTTACATATGCTTTTCAGCTATCTCATTTCAACTTCATTTATTCTGCTTTCGTGCGTCTTCTGTCTCACTTACCTACTTCAGGGTTGGAACTACAAATGGATTGTGAATGTCCATACATAAGTTTTGTAAATCTATCGTCTCGCTAACATTCATACTGTTATTAACACTTTTTATGTTTCCTTTTTCCTTCTTTCAAAATATTTTTCACAAGGTCATACTAATATTTCTTATCCTTCAGCTCTATGCATTTTGTTTTTTTTTTCAGTCTTCCCATGCTACCAAACCACCAAGGTGGGTTTACTTTCATTCGGTTAGCAATATTCTTCTTCTAGTTTCCCTCAGCTGTTATATCCTTGTTCCTTATTCTGTTATACATCATTCTCTTATCGCATATCACACGGTGAGAATTAAAGTGATTCAATCTAAAATTTAGTAAAATTGAGATTCATAGGTAAATAAATCAACTTAAAAAAACATATTTTATCATCAAAAATTGAAAAACAGACTCATTTCTGTTTAACGGAAGACTTTTTAATTTTTAGGTGGTAAAATGTTTTTTTGAGTGGATCTATGTAAATCAATTTACCTAATTTTGGATTCAGTCACTTACATTCTCACTGTGCAATGTGTTACTAAAATTGCATTATGTGTGGCATGGTATCCTCCTATCATATCATACATTACACTGTTAGTGCTCCATTTACTCTATTTTCAGCCAAAATTTATCTTTCAATATCATTATCCAATTACCTATCTTGTCAATACACATTGCCCAGATATAAATACAGTATTCCTTCACTTGCTCTAAACATTCCTTTAAATATTTGTATGTATTAAAATAAAATAAATGCATTCACAATCATTTTATTTTTGTATTAACATGTTTAAACCATAATATACATAAAATCAATATCAAATATGTAATACATTTGTAGAAAAATTAAATCAAAAAGACATACATATGTCAAAAGGCATTTAATAATATATTTATTTATTTTTTCTTTTTCAATTTTATTTTAAACAACTCATTTTAAATATTAAAATTCTGATTTTTTAATCTATTGTCCTCCACTTCTAACATTGTCTTTAAAATAATTTTCCTCTTCAATAAATTTTTCCTTCCATGTTTCATTTGGTGTGGTATTTGTATTTCATTTTGATGACCAGAATCTGTAAAGAAAATAAACAAAAAATGATATACCAAGATAATAATGCAAATTTGAAATATAATTAAAATGCTAATACTTTTGTACATTTTTATTTCTTTTTTATTGAATTATATTTTACATTTGAAACAGATAAAATATAAAAGCATAATATAAAACAGGCAAAAAATTTCACATTTTGATAAATTAGGATAGAACTTTATTTTGTATTATGTCTGATTATGTTATGGCGGTACAGAATTAATTGTACTTTCAAATAAGTAAAACTGCTTTGGGACATCTGGTAAATGATGGATAGTTGATGAAAATAAACTTGAAAACTACTTGGATTATATAAGTACATAATATAGATTGTTCTTTAAGATAAATTTATCCTACGCTGTAAAATATTTGTTTTTAGACTCATCAATGCCAATAATTGATATTCATGCAGGTAATATCAATTATACATGGCTTTTACAAATATAACTTACAATGCATAATTGTACTAAAAAAAAGTATTTTGTCTCATACAAATAAACCGCTACATTTTTTCTAGGTGTACTATAGATATATTGTTGGCCTTCGTTACTCAGTTGATTAGGTATCTGACTGCTGATACAAAGGTCCCGGGTTAGATTACCGGTGGAGACACAGTTTTTAATTGTGTTCTCAGTCTGGATCTGTGAGACAATTATTATTTTATTTTAATTTTTATTTTGTAAACATACAGTCTTAATAAAAAGTTATACATGAATAATAAAACACTCCATTAGTGGAACAATCATTATCGTAAGTATCCAGAATGTGGCAACTTGTTATTGTGTGTGTGATAAATTAATATTAGACATAGTACCTGTTAGTTTCCCAAAAAAACAATTAAAATTATAATATTAAAATATTTGTATTTAACCACATAATTTTATGAAATAAAAACGTGGTTATATACATATTACTATTTTTAACTTATGTGACATTTTATATTCCTACTATAATATTATGTAATATTGTATAAACTTAATATTCCTAAACATAAAGATACAAAAGAGAAAGGGAATTGTGGTTTCACTGGGTTCACGAATCCAGGCCCACGAGCACAGGCGACTAGAGTACCAGTCAGAATAGGCGAGCCACATGGGCTTGCGACCATGTATGCGGAATTGAGGGACTCCAATGACTCAAGTCACGCTCACCGCTCAAAAAAATATTTTAAATACATACATATCATCATGCCATGTCCCTTACGAGATAAGCAGAGAGAACCGAGCGCGATACTTCTATATTTTTGCACACATTTCTGGCTTCCTTTTACATCCATGCATCGTCTCATACATGCTCGTCGATTTTTCAAACTTTTTATGTTTCCTTCTTTCAAAATATCATTCACATGGTCATGCCATCCCTTTTTGGAACGACCTCTGCTATTCACTCCATCTCTTGCACCCATGTATATTTTTTTGGTGAGACCAAGAAGTATTCGTACCTGTATAAAATGATAAACTGTGTATACTCCCATTATATCAAAATATTTGCCATCTTCATAATTACTTAGTTATGTGTCCGGCTGTTTTAAACTCGGCCACTCCCAATATCCGCCGATTTCTATCCGAAATATACAGTTTTAAATTTGTCCTTGGTACAACAATACAATGAAACAGGAGGCGGGACAACCTTTAGAAGTATAACAAAAACATGAATTTATTCCCAGAATCTGTAAAAAATACAAACAATTTAATAATACGGTAAGAAAATGCAAGTTTGAATCAATAATGGTATTACCGATGAAATACGTAATTAAACAAATTATTTACTTAAAAGACATGTGAATCAATAAAATACTTACTTGATCAAAACATCATAAGTGTTTTCCATTGGTTTTTGTGAAAAAAGGGACCGTATATATCCCAAATTATTATAATTTGTCAGCGAAAATAATATTAGCCATATTTGTTTTGGTCATTGACTGACAGATGTTCGCCATAGAACACAATGTTCGCTTGATATTAACAGCAATGTTACCAGTACAAAAAATGTTTTTGTAGTAAATCCCGACAATAAATGTGGAATAAAGCGACTCATACAACTGTAACATTTTAAACTGAAGTAGATTTTAACTAAAGTATATTTCGGCGTGAAACAACCGAAGTTTTACTTCAGTGTAAACAGCCCGCTTTCTATAGTATAATTATACTTTTGTATGTCAATATTATACTAAAGTTGAAACACCCCAGCCTTATTGATGTGTTCAAAGGTACACACATAGAGATTTTTCATTTAAAATTTAGTAAAAAATATTTAGGTTTTGTTATTCAAATTGGTGTTTTCGGTAAAAAGTAGATGATTGTACACATAAAAGTGTGAAATAAAACAATAGTTGAAATAAAAAAAAATATCAAAAAAAAAACTATGAAAATTTTTGAAAAAACTTACTTTTAATGATGAAAAACGTTTTCAATCACAAAACACACTTAGTTGATTCTTGACACTAGAGAACACAGCAGTGTTAGCAGTATGATAAAAACTATTAATTATGAGGATTTTCATGTTATTATTCACAGGGTTTTTTTAGATATAGCAATTGTTCGAAGGTACACCCGTTCATAGGTACACCACTTGCCCCTACATAGGAATCAAATTATAAATTTAGCATTTACACCTTTACACAAAGGTTATAATATTCATTACACATAATAGAAGTAAACTAAAACCAAAAAATAAAATATATGTTTGATCTTAGATAGAACATGTAACAGAATAAAGATTATGTAGGTATTTACTATCCACAACGTAGAACAATAAACAAATATAACACAAAGAATCAACAATAATATAAATTTACATAATACTAAAGTCTTATTTTGAATCATATTATGAAGTATGAATGGTGCGAACAAAGATTTTATATAACTATCCATAACGTTGCATATGGATCTAAAAACAAATTAAATAAAATACAAATAATCCACAATGATATCAATTTCAATATTACAAAAGACTTATTTTGTATCATATTATGAAGTATGAATGGTGCAAACAAAGATTTTATATAACTATCCATAACGTTGCATATGGATCTATAAACAAATTAAATAAAATACAAATAATCCACAATGATAACAATTTATATACTACAAAAGTCTTTTTTTGTATCATATTATGAAGTATGAATGGTGCGAACAAAGATTTTATACAACTATCCATAACGTTGCATATGGATCTTAAAACAAATTAAATAAAATACAAATAATCCACAATGATATCAATTTCAATATTACAAAAGTCTTATTTTGTATCATATTATGAATGGTGCGAACAAAGATTTTATATAACTATCCATAACGTTGCATATGGATCTATAAACAAATTAAATAAAATACAAATAATCCACAATGATATCAATTTATATACTACAAAAGTCTTATTTTGAATCATATTATGTAGTATGAATGGTGCGAACAAAGATTTTATATAACTATCCATAACGTTGCATATGGATCTATAAACAAATTAAATAAAATACAAATAATCCACAATGATATCAATTTATATACTACAAAAGTCTTATTTTGAATCATATTATGTAGTATGAATGGTGCGAACAAAGATTTTATATAACTATCCATAACGTTGCATATGGATCTATAAACAAATTAAATAAAATACAAATAATCCACAATGATATCAATTTATATACTACAAAAGTCTTATTTTGAATCATATTATGTAGTATGAATGGTGCGAACAAAGATTTTATATAACTATCCATAACGTTGCATATGGATCTATAAACAAATTAAATAAAATACAAATAATCCACAATGATAACAATTTATATACTACAAAAGTCTTTTTTTGTATCATATTATGAAGTATGAATGGTGCGAACAAAGATTTTATACAACTATCCATAACGTTGCATATGGATCTTAAAACAAATTAAATAAAATACAAATAATCCACAATGATATCAATTTCAATATTACAAAAGTCTTATTTTGTATCATATTATGAAGTATGAATGGTGCGAACAAAGATTTTATATAACTATCCATAACGTTGCATATGGATCTATAAACAAATTAAATAAAATACAAATAATCCACAATGATATCAATTTATATACTACAAAAGTCTTATTTTGTATCATATTATGAAGTATGAATGGTGCGAACAAAGATTTTATACAACTATTCATAACGTTGCATATGGATCTAAAAACAAATTAAATAAAATACAAATAATCCACAATGATATCAATTTCAATATTACAAAAGACTTATTTTGTATCATATTATGAAGTATGAATGGTGCAAACAAAGATTTTATATAACTATCCATAACGTTGCATATGGATCTATAAACATATTAAATAAAATACAAATAATCCACAATGATATCAATTTATATACTACAAAAGTCTTATTTTGAATCATATTATGTAGTATGAATGGTGCGAACAAAGATTTTATATAACTATCCATAACTTTTCATATGGAACTATAAACAAATTAAATTTAAAACCATTTATCAACAATAATATCAATTTACTTTCTACAAAAGTCTTATTTTGAATCAAATATTTATTACATGCTTATTTACAAGGAGTTTAAAATATCATTCTTTCTAAAATTAAACAACAATTTATTATTTTGTAAATTAATATTTTATAAGAATAATGTTTTTGTGCGAAGGCGACAAACACAGCAGCGAAAAATAAAGCTGGCTAAATGTCATAGTTTGTGAAACGCAAATTAAGAAACTAAAAGAGAATCTTCGTTTGACTTCTACAATAGGGTTTGCAACCTTTTTTACCACTTTGCGGATTATAGGCGTTTGATATAGATTAAACTCGGCAATCTTCGTATTGCCTGTATAATTAAAAATGGTCCCTCAGTGTCTCCCGTCCCTTCGGTGCCTCCCGTCCTTTCAATGCCTCCTGTCCCTCAGTGCCACCCGTCTCTTCAGTGTCTCCCGTCTCTTCAGGTCCTTCTGAACCTCCCGTTCCTTCAATGCCTCCTACCCCCCTTCAGTTCCTCCCGTATCTTTCATCCCTTCAGACATTTTAGTAACTTCAGACCCTTCAGTACCTTCAGATCTTTCAGTATCTTCAGATCGTTCAGTACCTTCAGACCGTTCAGTACCTTCAGACCCGTCAGTGCCATGGACTGCCGGAGGCGGTCATTTACCGCGCAGCGGTAAAAGCTGGCTGCAAGCTCTAGCATAGAAGCTGAGCGAAGCGAAGCTTCTCAGCTAGTGATGAATAAAAAGAGAGAGGAGGAATTTATTATGTATTATGTTTTGTTGACTTTTTAGTTTCTTTTCTTTCTTTTTTGTACTTGTATTTTTACTGTATTAATAAATAAATAAATAAATATACTCACCTGATATGATTTAAATTAATTTGTGATTTATATTATTTTTTTCTTATATTAATGTGCTAAAAATATTTTGATTGTGTGGTCACCCTGGCATTTATATCCATGTACCTTGCATTAATTGTACCAGTTTGGTGTGTCTTTTTTTTCGCTGTGGGATATTATTATTGTCACAATAATGATTTAAGGTACCCAACTGTGTATAGTAAATATTGTATTTGTTGTGTGGTGGGTGCATGTATGTACATAGATGTAATGTATAAATTAATATAATATTGTATGTTAATCTCCAACCTCGAAACAGGCGTAGTCATAGTGAGGTTGGGATAGTATTTATAAATAATTTTATAAATATCGAGATGGTATAAATAAATAATATTTGTTTCAGTGTACTGTCAGCAGACTATGAGTGCTGTGTGTCTTTATGCCAAGAAAAGGGTCTTCTGTCTTCAATAGTTAAACTGTTGGACCGATACACAGAAAGATCGCCCCTCATTGTGAGGCTCAACTACATACTTGGGAATATGGTTGCCTGCAGTGATGTCATCAGACTACATGTGAGTTCAATACAACTACTTTATGATAAGATTTAATATATCATGTTTTCAATCACTAGATTTAGCATGATAGGTTTATATGATAAGATTTAATATATCATGCTCTCATAGGTTTATATATATAAGATTTAATATATCATGCTTTCAATCACTAGATTTAGCACGATAGGTTGTTTATGATAAAATTTAATATATCATGTTTTCAATCACTAGATTTAGCATGATAGGTTTATATGATAAGATTTAATATATCATGCTTTCAATCACTAGATTTAGCACGATAGGTTGTTTATGATTAAATTTAATATATCATGTTTTCAATCACTAGATTTAGCATGATAGGTTTATATGATAAGATTTAATATATCATGCTTTCAATCACTAGATTTAGCACGATAGGTTGTTTATGATAAAATTTAATATATCATGTTTTCAATCACTAGATTTAGCATGATAGGTTTATATGATAAGATTTAATATATCATGCTTTCAATCACTAGATTTAGCACGATAGGTTGTTTATGATAAAATTTAATATATCATGTTTTCAATCACTAAATTTAGCATGATAGGTTTATATGATAAGATTTAATATATCATGCTTTCAATCACTAGATTTAGTACGATAGGTTGTTTAATGATAAAATTTAATATATCATGTTTGCAATCACTAGATTTAGCATGATAGGTTTATATGATAAGATTTAATATATCATGCTTTCAATCACTAGATTTAGCACAATAGGTTGTTTATGATAAAATTTAATATATCATGTTTTCAATCACTAGATTTAGCATGATAGGTTTATATGATAAGATTTAATATATCATGCTTTCAATCACTAGATTTAGCACGATAGGTTGTTTATGATAAAATTTAATATATCATGTTTTCAATCACTAGATTTAGCATGATAGGTTTATATGATAAGATCATGTTTTCAATCACTAAATATGCCCTCTTAACAGATCACACGTGAGACAGTTTCCTTTTCCACCAGATAAGGTCTTTTGCAGGCTTTTGCATAAAGTGCTATCATAAAAATTAATATAATTTGTTTTGTGTTTGACCTTAGTATTAAATACATTTCAGTTATACGAAGAACCTGGTGCTATTGAGGCTCTGCTGAAAGTGTTGGATGCCTACCTAAAGAGATCTTGGCCAGGGGAGGAATGCGATACGGTTGAGAATATCATCATTGGTAAGTTAACCTTAAAAAGTAAAAATAGAAAAGTTTTACACATTACTATGCGCCCAGTCTTCTTTTTAAACTATATGTGACAGCCATCGGAAATTGTTGTTACGAACAACGAAAAAGTGGATTGTATAATTACAAGGGAGAAAGGAGGAAAGGAATCACCTGAGGACGAAGTCGCTTATCCTCTTTTCAACGCCGTGTTCTTATGCACTCAAGATTTGAGGACTCAAAAAGCAGAACACGGCACTACACATACTGTCTAATCGAATAATAAAAATTGAAATGCTCTTCATTATTGTAAAATTAGGCTAGGCTGTTGTATCCAATAAATCTAATAAAAAAAAGAGACATTTAGAATGTGGAACGAGGAGATAAAACGAACCTATGAGACCGAGGACATCATAGGATGAAGCAGGACAAGAAGGAGATTTTGAAAGGACCACATAAACAGGATGGAAGAGTACCGAACTTCATATATTGCAGCCAACTAAATATCACCAGGATATCGCTTACCCAGAAGACCGCCATAAAGATAGTGGGACAGGTGAATGTCGGCCAGGAGTAACTTTCAAAGAAAAAAACAGATCCACGATGTACATATTAATATTATTAATAGTTAGGAGTGGGGCCCCACGCCACCGCACTGCGACCATGTCTGATCTATTGTGCACCTCCCTTTAGGGCTGTCATTTCAATAGTAGTTCGGTTTCTTGAATAAAGTCCCATATTTTGCAAATTGAGATGCCTCCCACGTGCTTGGATCTTAGTATAAAGGCTCCCAGATGTCTGTGTCTGGATTCCATTAGAGCTGGACACTCGCAGATCACATGTGAGGCTGTTTCTTCCTTTGACACCTCCTACAGTTTGGTTCATCAGCGATCCCCATTATGTAATGGTGTCTTTTCAGATGACAATGGCCAGTGAATAGACCAGTCATTGCTTTTAATTGTTCCCTGCTAAGTTTTAGTAGCTTTCTTGTCCTTTTTTTAGAGTGTACCCAAAAAGTACCTAAGATCTGTAGATTCCAATTTGTTTTTATATGTTCCTATCTAAATAGTACTTTCTTTTGTTATTTTAGGAAGTGATTTGGATGGATCAAGCGGTTCAGATGAAGACGTAATGGTGAAGGTACTATCAAATATTTCCTTTATTACTCCTCACTAACCCAAAGGGGATATAATGGGGAGTTATGATTTCGCAATTTTTAAGGCTATTTTTTTTATTGCAGATTATCAACTAGTATCATGCTGAGATTGTATTCTGAAAGTTTCATCACAATGTATCTGTGTGTATGTGCTGTGTACGGCGTGTTCATTTTACTTTTTGGGGGTATATATTTTATTTATTTAATTAATTAAGAAAGATTATATTGCAGAAGGTGCGTGTTCAAAGGATTCTATTTTATGTAAAACATATATCTCCAAGTATGATATTGCTTATGTCAGTTAATTAAATAATTGATAATATATAATTTTATTGTGATGAAGGGTTTCAATCAAAGAACTACTTACATTATCAACACTGGTTTATTCGTAACAATTGAAAATACAATATAAAAAGTAACTTGATAAATTTGTGATGTCGTGGGTCGGAACTAATGGATAAAAATTAAACGCGACTCTAATCTTGTGATGTTGTTTTTTACATATAAACAAATGTGATTTGAATTGTTTTTCTTTCAGACTGTCCGTGTATTGGCCAACATGTGCATGAACTCAACGGTTGGGTCCGGCCTAGCTATGGCTGTAGGAGGAGTGGGGAAACGTCTCTTACTGTGGCTGCTGACCTGTCTTCGAGCCCACTCACCTCCCTCTCATCCGCATCTCATCACCAGCGCACTAGCGACACTCAACAACATCACCTACTACCACACTCAGCAGGGAGGAGATGGTCTGGCTGCATTCGAAATTGATCTGTGTCAAGGTATTTATATAATTTATTTATTCAATTAATTCCAATCTACTTACACATCTGCCACCTAATTTTCCATTGCAAATGTACATATGATAGGATCACTCGTAGACGAGTGGATAGCCGTAAAACAATATAGAATAGAATGTACATATGAACCCTGAATAGTGGTAGCTTTCAGAGATAACAGCCATTTAATGTTGAAAATTTTATTACTATTTTAACACGTCAGTTATAATGTGAAGAGTTATAGAATAAAGTGTGATTTTGCATATTTACTTCAGAAGACTATTAGAAATCCTGCCTTCTATTAATAGACACTTAGAAGGAGACAACAATTTATTTAACTTTCAAGGTGTCTGTCAATGGAAGGTGTGATTTCTAATAGTCTTCCATAGTAGATATTCCATAGTCAAAAAATCACACTTGACTGACATGCAAAAAAACAATTTTCATCACTTTAAAGGCTATAATCTCCGAAAGCCACCAATAGTCAGTGTTCATATTATCCAATTGTTGTTACCTGTTATGGTATCCTTTTACAGAAAAAACATAAGCCTTTATACCATTACGTAAATTTGGCTGTCGCTGGCTCTTGCTCTATAAGAGTATGAATTTCGTAGGTATTGATTTTGTATTCTTAATGGCGCCCAACGTGGGGCTTTCTTAATTTTTTCATTTGTATTTGTATTGATTTTTATTTCATTGTAAAATTACTATTAATTTATTTTTCTTACTAATGAAACATCATTTCTAGCTAAAAATATGTTGAAAATGCTTTACAGAATCATTCATAGATGCGTGTAATTAAATTTTTAAAATGTGTCGTTTTGCACTTTCTTTATAATGTTTATAACATCATGTCTGTTGGAAATATATGCTGACATACCTTCATGCCATGTCCCTGTTATTGAGGTAGGCAGAGAGATTCGATTAAAATGATTTCTCATAGTACACATTCCTGTTGCTAGTAGATAAATAATAGTTGGAATTCGATGCGAGACTTTTTTTTGTAATATGAATAAATTTAACATTTGAATAAATTTTTTTTCAGTTTTGTGTCGACTTTTGACCATGGAGGTGAGCCCGTGTGTGACAGAAGCCATCCGGGTTTTAGGGAACATGTCTCGAACACAAGTCACAAGGGATTATATCATTGACACTGGCGCCCTAATGGATATAACCAAACTGCTCAATCATGGTAAATATTTATTTCAATACTATGTTTAGAATAATGTTATTATGCTTCTTGAATTAATGTTCTTTATATCAACATATTATTTAAAATCAAACAATAAAAACAATTCTTTGTTTAAATAAAATAAAGGGCTTCACAACTCTTGGGGATCAGAGAAAAAGAGGGGACCCATAGAAACGTTTGAAATACTAAACAAGCACTATGACTGCCCTAAACTGAAGCTGATGTTCTACCTCAACCAAAATAATAATTTATGAGGTCATAGTTTGAAGCCTAACAAACACAGTTTCAAGTGGAATTCCTGGAGGCATTTTTTGACCAATAGAGTTTTGTATGCATGGAATGGAACTTGTTGCTGCACAAAGTGTTAATGTGTTTAAACTTGACAGACTGCACAAGTGAATAATGTTGTGGGACAGTACAGACATATCAACATACTATACCTGTCTGCCTGGCTGATAACACCTTTAATAATAATAATAATATAAAAATGATACCATTTCAGATGATGAAGAGACTTGCCTGGCTGCTGCAGGAGTGCTGGTTAACATGGCCGCTGAGGGACGAGGTCGCACTGCTTGGCTGGGTGCGGGAGGCGCTCGTGCGGCAGTTTTGGCACTACAGGGGGCTGCAGCCCGCCACAGATGGCCCACGGCACTGTTGCTCTGTCAACTGCTGTGGAACGCGGCACCATTACACGACACAGATACTTGTATGCTGTCACCGCTTCTGCTCAATATGCTTGGTAATTTAGTTTTTGTTATTGAATGAATATGTCATTATCTGAAACAATTACTTTATTTTATTTATATTTACAACATATATTCAAAAAACACTATCAGAACTAGAGTGCAAGCACTTGTATGTAAAGGAGAGATTAAAAACAAAAGAAACAATAATATATATTTACAGAATTATTGCTATACAAAATGTCGTGATAAACTGAGCGATCAAAAACTGATAACATTAACTATCTCTCATTTCTTCAACAGACGAACATCAAGTATTCGGCAACATGGACCACTACATGATGACGCACGGTCCCAATGGCAGACAGGATGAAGAGCTGATATCCTCGCACATGGCGTGGGAGGAGTTTGCTTCCGTTGCAGTCAATCTTCTGGAGAAGATAGATCCCACCGTAGACTCACCTTTAATGGAAGAACAGGAGTTTGTTTTCAACAATAAAAACAGAACAATGAGTGAATCGGACCTGACTAATATGTGATATAGTACACCCGAGGTGGTGATTGTCTACTTAGACTATATTTAGGTAAGGCGCGCATGGAAGCTAAAATTTATCGGCGACCAGAAGGTATTTCATTTTCTGCTATATACGCAAGTCTATCACTGTCCATTCTGGCTATGTGGTCCCTCCAATGCCTTCTTCTGGATCTACTCCATCGAACAATGTTCTCTATTCCACATATTTTCCTTATTTGAAAATTGCGAACACGATCTCGGAGAGTTTTACCAGTGATTGACCTTAGAACCTTCATCTCCGTTGTCAAACACTATAGGATGAATTTTATTTTATGTAGCTTCTCGGGCGACTAATAGGTGCTATGTCAAATGATTATTATTTTTTTTAATTTTATTTTATCTATATTTTAATTAAAGCTTTTGAATGTATGAAAAATATTTATGTATAAAAATAATAACAGTAATTATGATAAATATGTCCAGTTGATTCGGCTTATAAGGTCATAATCAACTGGACTGACCAGTTGATTATGGCCTTATAAGCCGAAACGGTCGTCGGAAGTCGAATAAATTTTTTGTAGAATATAATATGTGTTCATATTTATCATAATTATTATGGTATTCTACAGTTTGGAAGCCGCATCAATCGACAGATTGAAAACTACTAATAATAACAGTATTATCTTCTCCATATATGAATTAAAAGCTTACAATACTATCATACAACTAATTACGAATTTCACTCATAATATGGGTTTCAATGTTTAATAATCATGTGCGTGTTTGTGTGAGGGGGTGTGTGTGTGTCGGTGTGTGTGGGTGGGTATGTGGATTATCCAGATATTTTGATTATTAAGATGCAGTCCCAATTAATCCGGATGGTTGATAAATTGGAGTTCTACTGTAATGTTAACATGCTGACTACAATAAATAATATATTTATTTTTTTAGTCAAAAATTACATTATCTCTTTTAGTTACATAATTATATACATACACCTCACTAAGCATAGCCTGTACTGAGGTGGAATATTTTACAATCGCATTAAAATGTCAAAATGTATTCAATTCACAATAATTTTCAGCAAATATCTTGACAATTTAGTGGGGTGGCGGATTGGGGGGACAGTTTGCACATGTACCAACCAAGCAAAAATCAAAATGCTGTTCTGCGCTGCCTACGTGATCTTTCAATATATTTTTTGTGATATTTCTACTTGAATACAAATAAAAATACATACAAGGTTTTTTGGTACTGGTTTAATTTGATTATTGACACATTTCATGTGCAAAGCATATTGTCAGGATAGTAATCTACGAGGCTGAAACTAGAGGTTATATACTATATTAATTTTACAGATCAGGTATATAAAACAGTCAGTTTTGAGAGAGATGTTAAAAAATTAATTATACAAATTCAAAATGAACCTATAAGAATCCTTAATTAAAAAAAATCTAATGAATTTGATAACTGGTTGTGGTCTACTGTGTTTACAAATTGGTATATTCTCTCCTTGTAGAGTATTATTTTCTTATTATAGTGGTGATGTGCCCAATGAAATACTTAATAATATTGCTTTCCAGTCACTTTTGATGTTTATAAATCAGGGTATAGAACCAGAATGAATTTCTATTCTTTTCACTTTAGAAAGTAAAATCTCTAATTGGATTTTCCTTGTTTGAAATAATCCAACTGTCGATTTGTTCAGGAGAACTTTGTTCTCTTAACATATCGACAATGTTTCAAGCCAGGATACGCGAGAATTGTATGCAGAGGTCTACTTTTTTCACGGCTTTTCCAACTTTGAAGTCAAAAAACACCAACTTAGAGGCTTCGCAGCATATATGTTCCATACACGGATTTACTCAGAATTCGGAGTAGAACATTTCGTGTGTCTGTGTGTGTGTGTGTGTGTGTGTGTCCCTTATAACTTTTGATCCGCTCAATTTACAGAGCCCAAAATTTCAGAATATATAAACAGTTATAGGCTTACAAAACTTTTATACTCAGAATTTCGAATTTTTGTTTTAGTCAGGGGTTATCAACTTTTGAATTTTTACTTTATTTTTCCATATATCTCAGAAACCATAAAAGCTAGGACGCTGAAAATTGGTACAAATATAGACAAATACAAAATCTCAAATTAGTTTATTCAAAAAAATTCCAGGGTTTCTCAAACATTTTTTATTAAAAAAAAAAAAATTTTATGATAAATTTATGAGTTTAACTGCCTATATTTCTAAATTTTTTAAAAATATCGAAAAAAGCCGAAACACCCCAACTAGATAATTTAATTTTCTATAAAAAATATTAATATTGAACAAGTTAATCTAAAATTTTTTTTTACTTTCTTTTTAATTTTTATAAAAATTGAATTTAGTGACGACATCGCTTCATACAATTTGTATGGTAGTCGCCTATACTCTAATATGTAAGAAGACTTAATAGTTTGATACTTAAATCTCCAAACATACATACATACCGTCATGCTGTTTTCATATTCTGGGTAGAAAAAAGGACTGACCTCCATACTATCCTATCTTGACATACATATCTTGGTACATGTGTTGTATAGAAAATCAAATATCTTTAAATATTAAATATTTTGTATTTATGGGTTTATAGTTTGATTCAAAATCTTCAACTATACCTACTATCGCTATCGACAGTTGGATCTCATGTGTTACATGCAACTAGTAATCAACAATAATCCAACTGTCGATTCGTTCATGAGAATTTAATTCTCTGAATGAATCGACATTATTAAGCCAAGATGCGTGTACGAAGGAAAATTTTTTATGGCGTAGTGGACTTTTTGCATGCTAATAACACCAACTAGAGGCCTCGCAGCATATATGTTCCATTGCATGGATTTACTCAGAATTCGGAGTAGAACATTTTATGTGAGTTTTGTGTGTGTGTGTGTGTGTGTCTGTGTGTGTGTGTGTGTCCCCCTATATATATAACTTTTGATCCGCTCAATTTTCAGAGCCCAAATTTTCAGAATATATAAACAGTTATAGGTCTACAAAACTTTTTTACTCAGAATTGTAAATTTTTGTTTCAGTCAGGGGTTATCAACTTTTGAATTTTTACTTTATTTTTCCATATATCTCAGAAACCATAAAAGCTAGAACGCTGAAAATTGGTATAAACATAGACAAATACAAAATCTCAAATCGGTTTTTTCAAAAAAATTCCAGGCTCTCTCAAACATTTTTTATTAAGAAAAATATTTTTTTTATGATAAATTTATGAGTTTAACTGCCTATATTTCCAATTTTTTTTTAAACTATCGTAAAAAGCCGAAACACCCCAACTAGATAATTTAATTTTCTATAAAAAATATTAACATTGTATTAGCACATCTCAATTTTTTTTAACAATTCTTATAAAAATTGAATATAGTGACGACATTGCTTCATACAATTTGTATGGTAGTAGCTTACACACAATATCTAAGAAGATTTAATTGTTTGATACTAATCTCCAAATATACATACATACCATCATGCTGTTTTCATATTCTGGGTAGGATTAAAGGACTGACCTCCATACTATCCTATCTTGACATACATACCTAGGTACATGTGTTGTATAGAAAACCAAATATCTTAACATATCAACTAATTTGTATTTATGGGTTTATAGTTTGGTACTTATTCTTCAACTATATGTAATATGTACTATCGCTATCGACAGTTGGATCTCATGTGTTACATGCAACTAGTTTAGATACAAGTAAGCAAGAAATACTTGAAAAATTCAACCTCAGAGACATCTATGAAAAAATTCTATATATTTTATCTATCAACCTTGTTGAATTCAATTCTATCACAATTATATAGATGTCTCTCAATATTTTTATTTTAATACAATTTCTATAATTATAACAAACCATTATTATGTGATAAAAAAAGTGTATTGTATGAAGTGTGTCAAATTAAACCATTAAAACAACACCAAGTATTTTTATTTGTTGTTGAGTAAAAATATTGTGTTCTATTAAGAATTGGTTGATTTTCAATGAAAATTGTATTCTATTTAATTTTTGCATATAGTCTGTTTATGAATATTGTGTAATATATGAGTGGTCAGCATTAAAATTGTATTATATAAACCAAATGTTATTTATAAAGAGAGTGATGTCAAACAGTGCAATATTAGAATTATGAGATATTTGTGGCTCAAAAAATAAACAATAAAAAACCATGCCTTTTTGTTTCTTTTTTATTTTTTCATATCATATGATTTTTTTACAGTGGTAACCCCATTACTGAAATTTCATTGTATTATTTTTCAAAACTAAGTGCCCATTGATATTAATTTGTTTCATTTTCTTCATTGAGATCGTCTGGATATCTGAAACATTTTTTTTGAACATTTTATTTTATTTCCGATGGTCATTCAATTCTTGCAAAGTTTTAGCCTTCATGATGATGCTTCGCCACTTCTTTATGTACCAATGCCATTCTAAGATATATGCATACAGGTTTAAAATAAAGATCCATAACACAGTGCTCAAAAAAAATTACATCAATGTACTAATAATACAACTGCATCCTTAATACAAAAGTGTCGAAGCTTTAAGGCTATATTCAATTGGTAGTGTTAGCAGCTTCCTAGTTATTAGTCTATGTTCACCTACTATAAGAAAAAAATAAAACTTGACAAGTGATAGGAAAATATAATTGGTGAGCGTTGTGCAAAAACGAAGATGATTTTATATAAAAAAAAGTACTTTTTCATAATAAATGATTATTCAATCTGAATGAAAATAAATGATATTAAAAAGGGTCCTTACATGTTAAGTGGATTGAGAAAAGAAGTTGATGATTATTTTTCATTAGAAACGAATCGCAATTGCCTCACTATCTACCTTGCTATCTGTGTCAAAAACACATTGATTAAACATGCACCCTAATAACTTAATTATGATATTGGGTAATCTTTATACAAATCCTGACTGAAAACTGAAAACACAATGAAAAACTGTGTCTCCACTGGGAATCGAACCCAGGACATTTGACTTAGGAATCATGAAACATGAAAACTGAAATATTGATTGGGTAAGTTATTATCAATATTAATTTCTTATTCACATTGTTTCATAAATACATATTATCAAATAATTTTGTCAGCTGAGTAAAAGTTCGCTCAAGTTTCTTTCCATTCACTAAAAAAATAAATTAAAAATCTTCATATTGTATTTTTAAGAAACTAAAATTGTTTGAATTACATATGTATGTAATTTTTTTTAAATTTTCATATTTCTTTTCTGCAGCTTTCAAAGATGTCTTATGTGTACCCAACATTATGTGAAATTATTTTGTTACAGAACTGAAAAACAACTTATTACAAAAAGTATAAATGCATTACCATAGTTGTGCAGTAAATGTTTTGAGAATGTGCAGTTTCTTTTTGCTTATCGTTTACTATTTTCTCTCGGGTAGGTACCACACGAATAAAATGACTTTTGAATGGTGTGTCGCTAAGATGCAGTATTGCAAAGATAACTCTTCGGCGGCCATGTTGACGTTTCTTCGGCGCGAACGCACTTTTTATTGTTATTGTTGCTCTGTTACGGCTATCAATTGTCTATATTAATTAAATACAGGCCTCGAATTAAGTTGTCCCCTTTTCAGATGTGGATTGAAAATTGATCACTGTCAAATTGCACGGGAGTGTAATTTATTTATCGTACAGCATAAATTGTACATTAAGATGATATTTGCCCAATAGTTACAGACAGTTCATTAAAATTCAGAATGTCGAGCGTATCGTACGATTTGGACACCTCGGGGGGGCTTATGCCCGTAAGTATTGTATTGTAATCTTTGTATTATTCATAAAATTGTTTGGTTGGTGTTAAATTAACGTTTTTATGGCAAATAAATCATATCGAAGTGAGCGCTGTGAGTGGTTATGTGTTCGGTACAGTTGCGCTTGGCGACAGCAAAAAGAATGAAACAATCCTAATTTGATATTTTTTCAACGCGCCGACGAAATCTTCATACATGTATATATCCGTCAAGCGCAACGAATATCGTTATATATTTTATTATAAAGGGTTTTAGATATTTAGTTTAGACAAACATTGACAACGGCTCTATATATTATATAGGGTCATTGATCATTATTTTTACACGATTTCAGGGCATTTACCAATTTCTTGTTCTGATATGTTCTCATGTGATTGTCATTTGTTTATTTTTGAAGGTTTCTTATAAGGAAAACAATTTTGTGAGATAATTAAATTAAATGTAACAAAATAGGTACTATCATTACTCTAACCTATAGTTTCCAGTCTCCCACTGACTAAAATTTTGTGTATTAATCTTTTCATATAGGCAAGATATAACAGTGATATTATGACAATATAGTACTATAAGCATCTCAAAAAAATGAAAACTCACCTTGTTACACGAACATATTTCCATGTACACATTAACTAAACAACAAGCTAGTGCTATAAGTGAAATTGGTCTAGGCAGGATTCAAACCTGCGTCTTCTAGATTTTTGAATCTACCAATGTCCCATTAAGTAGGTCTAACAGAGCAATGTATAATTAAATAAGAAATTTGTGCAATATGCTGTTTCCATAGAATAATAATAAAACTATAGAATACTCATTCCCATACAATACCTCGCTGAAAAAGTGAAGCTGTTTTATTGGCCGGCTCGTGTCAATATATGTATGACTCTGCTGGTAGACATTGTTCCTATAGTACTACTCGTTATGACTGCGTAAATAATTTTGCAAGCAGTTAAAAAAATCCCTATTTGGAGAACGTTTCACGCAGACGGCCAAATGATTACTGAATGTTCGTAGCAAAATGTTGACCAAATTAGTCAACATAAATCAGTCGCGTTTACTGCAGACTAAAGAGTATTCTATACTATTATTATTCAATGACTGTTTCCCTATTTGGGGTAGGCAGAGAGAATCAAATGCCAGTTTTACCTAATTTATTTACATCGTATCATACTTAGGAAACATATTTCAGCGTGATGGAAGATTGGAAAAAGATATTGAAAGGAGAGTAACGGCAGGTAATAGAGTGAACGGTGCATTAAGAACGGTAATGGCTGACCCAATTATTTCGAGGCAAGCAAAGCTCGCAGTACACAATGGTATCGTCGCACTGACTAATGTATGCTAGTGAGACATGGATATGGCAGAAGACGCATGAAAGTAGAATTAACGCGGTTGAAATGAGGTCACTAAGACGAATGTGTGTTAAAACGATGTATGATAGAATAAGAAATGACGATATTAGAAGAGAATGTATGATTGAAAGAAATATCGTAATTATGATGAAAATAAATGCCCTAAGGTGGTTCGGCCACATAGAAAGAATGAGTGATGACCGTCTGACAAAAAAAGTATACAAGGCTGATAAAAGAGGAACGAAAAGTAGAGGTCGGCCAAGAAAAAGTTGGCATGATCACATAAATGGGATTTTGAAAGATGGTGATGTTAGAAGTAAGAATAATAGAAGAGCGTGTATGAGACGATGTATGGACGTGAATGAAGCGAGGAATGTATGTCAAGAGAGAGGAGTCTGGCGTTCGGTTCTCTCTGCCTACCCCAAATAGGGAGATGGTATGTATGTATGTATGCATCATTTCGTATGTTCTCATTAATTGGCAATGGGCGGGTCATGTTGCCAGACAATGGATGGACAGATGAGCATCCAGAACTCTGAAATGGAGACCATGGGATATGAAAAGGGGAAATAGGCCGTACTCAGAAAGGTGGGCCGATGATATTGTCCCCGTCGCTGAAATGAGATGGTTCGAAAAAGCCCAAAAACAAGATGAATGAAAGTACTTATAAGAGGCTTACATCCAGCAGTGGAGAGACGGCTGAATGAAGAAGAAGAAAAAGATGTTCCCTTCTTTCAAAATCTCATTTATATGATCGTGTCAACTATTTCTTGGCCGGCCACCATTTCTCTTTTCCACTCTTCTCCTTGTATACTTTGTCGGGCATTCATCGTTCATTCTCTCTACATGTCCAAACCATCACATCGCTCTTATTATTTTGGTACTACCGCAAGCACAAACATCTATGAAAATGTATGTATATAAATAGATAATTTTATTTTATCTTTGTTAAATGAGGAGCAAGATACGATTTGAAAAATATAACATTAATCTTATTATTCACAAATATTATATTTCTCTTTTATTTTATTCACAAAATACAATATATTTTTACAGAAGGTGAAGTGTTGCCATAAGGCATAGATAAATTTTTTTTTTTTAGATATTTATTTTTTAATAAAAAGTAATACATATTTATTTTCCCGCCAAACTGCAAAGCAGTTTTTTGGCAGAGCATATTCTCTCTTTCACATAATATTATTAATTTCACAAAAAATTATTTCAATAAACTAATCTCAAATATTGAAGAAACAGAGACTAAATAAAAATTTGAAAGAAAAAAATTGAAATTTGAAAGAAGAAAAAAAATTGAAATAAACCTTACACATAATATACATATGTACATTAGATATACCTACCTATAATTAATCAACAATAATAATTCAAAGTCTAACGAACGCTTAAATTCAGATACAGATGTTTAAGAGTATTTTTTATAGTAACTATTTTCGTTTCGTCAGACTTTAAAATATTTCTTATCCTAATTGGCAACGCGTTAATAATATTCGGTAGGTACAAGATGTTTCCTGGTACGATCTCCATACACGTTGTTTGGTTACTTATTCTGATAATCACAACCGTTTATCTTCTTTCTAATCACAATGTCGGCCTTCGTGGCTCAGTTGGTTAGGTATCTGACTGCTGATCCAATGGTCCCGGGTCCGATTCCCGGTGGAGACATTTTTAATTGTGTTTTTAGTCTGGATCTGTAAGACGATTAATACCGTAAGTCTCCAGAATGTGACAACTTGTTATTGGGTGCGTGTTAAATTAATATTTGACATAGTACCTGTTAGTTGCCCGAGAAGCAATATTAAATAAATAAATAAATATCTTTATATAATGTTCAATGTAAAAACTAGTACAATATAAAAACTAAAGTTTATCACCATCTTGGTATCATAATATGTCCTATTCTGATTCGTTTCACAGAACGAAAACGTCTATAACCAACGGGTGACTTGTGTAAAAGGATTTCATTCACTCGGTGTGAGGAAATAGAGTCCCGTATAAATTTGGTCAACCTTTTGACATTTCTCATATACTAAAATTCCGTATAAAATTATTAGTCGAATCTGAATAGGGCCTACTGTCAGCTTTCGTTAGTTACCTGACTGAGCCATAGTTTCTGGGTTCAATTCCCCGTGGAAATAGTTTTTTAAATTATGTTTTCGTTTGTAAGACTAATTCTAGACTAATTCTTAGTCTCCAGAATAAAGAATGTTTTGAGTACGCTTTAAATTACTATTTGATATAGTACCTGTTAGTTGCCAGAGAAGGTATACAAAAATAAATGCTTGTTTGCTAACTATAAGTAAAAAAATCCGATGTTTACGTACACGCAATTAAAAAAATATTCGATAAGTAGTTTGATTTCTGCATGGACTTGTGTACAAAAATTGTCAGTTTTTTTTTTTTCAATATGACATACAATGTCACATGGTGACGAACCACGCAAAACTAAATTCTGTAGACATATAAAAACACTAAAATAGGTATAAACACAACCTGCCGGAACGTCGTTCGGCCTCATCGACACACAAATATTTTTTTTTTATTTTTTTATTTATTAACAAAAACAATACAAGGTTCACATATAAATCATAATTTAAAAAGGTATACAATTTCCATCATATAATTCATAATAACCCTCTTTAATTGAGATAAAATCTCGTGTTAAAAGAGGGGAGTATCTATTTAATATTGTTACATTTACCAAAACATTGTACATCTACTAAAAAATATGAAGCTACACAAAACAAGAATGAAATAACAAAAAATAAATAAAATAATTCAGTACAATTTTTTAATTTTATTTTTAAATATATTATAATTTTTTTCGAGTCTAAGACTCAAAGGGAGTTCATTAAACCACTTAGTACCTTTATACTTATAGAAATGTTGTGAGGCAGTTGTACGTAAAAGAGGAATGGTAATACATCCTTGTGAATTTATTCTGCTGCTTAAAGAAAATGACAATTGGTTTGAATTTGTAAGAATATCTTTATGAATTTGGAACAATGAGATTTTTTTGTAGATATTTTCAACAGTTGAAACTTTAAATTCTTGAAATAAATTAATAGTTGGATAATCAAATCTCTTTTTTAATATAATTTTAATAGTGATTCTTTGAAAAACTTCTAAAGGCACTAAAGTGGTTTGGTTTAAAAGCTCCCCCCCAACATATAATGCCATATTGTAAGATGGATTGAAATAATGAAAAATATATTGTTTTAAGCAAGTTTGTTTGAAGTATATTTCTTAGTCTCAGAAAAATAAAAATTAGCTTTTTAAGGCGTTCAATAGTAGTAGTTATATGTAATTTCCATTTCATACTGCTTTCAATAATAATGCCTAGGTATCGGATGTTATTTTTAGTGGATAATTTAATACACGCTGAGTTACAAGATATGGAGTTGTTGAAACAGGAATTGTCAATATGAATTTTAATATTAAGGTCTTCTGGGATGTATTTATCATTTAGTGCAAATGGGATAATACACGTTTTATCTGTATTCAATGAAAGTACATTACAATCGAACCAAGACTTCAAAACACTTATATCTGATTCAGCTGAGGCAATTATTTCGCTTAGAAAAACAAAATAAAAATAGAACAACCAGGGGGGCTAGTCTGGTTCAATCGGCGAAATCAAAACCCTCACGATTACCCATATCACGGATATAATTATTAAATGGAGTTCTGTAATATCTTTATATGTCATAGAACTCCATACGATAATTATATTCATAATATTGGTAATCACTAGGGTTTTGATTTTGCCGGTTGAACCAGACCTGTCCCCCTGAACAAAACAGAGAATACAAATCCATACAATCCATCCACTATGTACAACACACGTACAAAAACATTACTCCGACTCAGAAAGCAACAAAATAAAATTGGATATGAAAGAATCATGTGCAAAGGACTCTGTGGCTAATATAATTTATCAGAACAACTAATAACTATGTACGAAAAAGCATTCGTTCAACGGGAATTAAAAATGAGACTTTGTATTAAGAACTGACTGAAGTAAAGTGTTGCTGTATATGAACGACTACTATAATACATTTACAATGACATTTTAAGATATTATAGAACTCCATAAGATAATTATATCCATGATATGGGTAAACATGGATGGTTTTGATTCCGCCTGTTGGCCAGACTTGCCCCTCAAGTGAGTTTGGAGATATGATTATACATACATACCATCACGCCGTTTCCCTACTTGGAGTAGGCAGAGAGGACCGAACGCCAGATACCTCTATCTTGACAAACATGTTTTGTCTCATTTACATCCATGCATCGCGTCATACATGCACTCGTATTATTCTGACTTGGTATATTACCATCTTTCAAAATCTCATTTATTTGATCATGCCAACTCTTTCTCGGGCGGCCACGACCTCTCATTACACTCTTTTCAGCCTTGTATACTTTCTTTGTCAGGCGCTCATCGTTCATTCTCTCCACATGTCCGAACCATCCTAGTGTATTTACTTTCATTCTACTCACAATAACTCTTTCAATCTTGCATTCTCGTCTGATGTCCACATTCCTTATCCTATCATAGATCGTTCTACGATATGATTATAGTTATAAAATATTAAATGTCAAGATTAAAAAAATATATAAATATATTGGTCGATGGTGAAGCACTTACCACGCTGGGCTAGTAATCTAGTAGTCGCAAGTTCGAATCCTGCCTGGACCAATTTCGTTTACCTATAGCACAAGCATTTATACTTAACTTAGGGAATGGAGAAAGATGTATATGTACTTATTTAACAAGGACATATTCACTAAAAATAAATAGAACAGTTAATACGACAGAACAATATTATGGTATTTAAATTTTTTTAAATACTAATAATAAATTTTTTTGTCCTATTCTGATTCGTTTCAGAGTACGAAAACGTCTTAAACCAACGGTCGACCGTGTATAAAAGGATTTTATCCGTGTGGTGCGATGTAATTAGTCCCGTAGAAATGCTGTCAACTTTTTAACATTTCTCATATACTAAAATTCAGACGGATAAATTTAGACGAATCAGAATAGGACATAATGTTGCATTTATGGGCCCTTTTCCCAGTTACCTTCTCGATGGATGAATTGCATTGTTTTGTTATTTTCAGTTAATCAGGGCCCTGATAAAACCCCCCGACGAGGAGAACGTCAGCGGCAGTGGCTCTGGCAAGGGCAAGAAGACCCAACATCCCTACTATAGGAGACCGGGCAAGGGACACAACCACGACTGCTGCGACGCTTGTCAGGAGGGAGGGGACCTCATATGCTGCGACAGATGTCCCGCTTCCTTCCATCTCGGATGCCAGTCAGTCTCAATCATACTTTCTCATATTACATACTTTGGGGTCAGATGTTTTGATGGATTAAATCAAGGGGATCATGATTTCACAATTTTTAAGCATATTTTTTTACATAAATTTCTCAACAGGTATCATGTAGAGAGTGCACACTGTGAGTTTCGTCATGATGTGTTTGTATGTATGGCATACGGCGTTCGGCATACGGATTATCCTTTTTGTGTCCTCTCTACAGCCCAAACTGTAAGTCCAATCGACTTCATATTAACATCATAATGTGTAAAGTGCATAGACCTAGAGCTGATTAGTTTTCCATGGATATCCGTTAATTTCTTCTCTATGATTTCAACTGTCCTAATTTTCAAAATGCTCTCACGGTCTGGAAAATCGAGATATTTTTATACCGTTTGAAATTTTGATACAACAAATATACATAAAAATGCATTCAAGGATTGTTAAAATTCAAAGAAAATAATCTATGGTGTGCCATATCAATGTGAAATAAATTTCATATTTTTGTATGAAAAATGTATATAACAGAAGTAAAATAGCTTCTGTATGGGAAAATTGAGTCATCAACTTCATATTGATATTGTGTCTCTATAGACAAATGTATATTTTACTCTCCACTTCTATCTTCCTCAAGGGGTAGGCAGTGAGAACTGAACACCGCATTCTTCTATCTTGACACATATACATCGCCTCATCAACATTGATACACTGTCTCATACATGCTCATCTTGCTAGTAATGCAATTTTACTTAAAATTTCTCATCAGGTATCATGTAGAAAATACATACTATGAGTTTCGTGACAATGTTTTTGTGTGTATGGTGTATTGTGAAAACTTTTGTCCTCTGGGAATCTTATATTTGTTTTAGAATCTAATAGAAATGTACTTCATAAAAATGCATTTTGAGATTGTCAACATTTCAAGAAAAAAAAATGTACGCTTACTATGGTGTGGAGAGTTTAGTGTTGGCCACAACTCACTCGTTTATTTAAATAAATAGCCTTCAATATTTGGGATAAAATAAAATACTTTTGTTTGGTAATATTTACACACAATCGGAACAGGGTATAATTTTTGATTGTTCAAATTAATTGTTATCAATAGTCTACTGTACTAATTCAGAGTATTGACATCATTGTTAATTCAAATACATAATCTCCCATCAAGTAATGCCTACTCCATATGTTTAACATCAATGTAAACAAATAGCTACATATTATATTTTATAATACATAATATGTCTTTAGACAGATGTTTATCAGATGTATGTACATAGTATGGTGGTGGACATCTCTGTGGGAGTGATCTATATTTATACATGTCATATCAAGTAATTTTTTTGCTAACCAGCATCACATGTCCTTCATAATTGTCGTTTCCTAAATATACCTATAACATTGTGCCCGTGTATGTCCGTCTTGTTGGAATAGACAAAGAGAACTGAATGTTGCACAATTTTTATTTATTTTTCACCCCGTAAAGGACCTTTACACAAAAAATAAAACATGCACAGATACAAATAAAAAAAAATAAAAATACAAATTATTACAAGCTATTAAAATGTCAAATACAATTAAAAACGAGTGGGTTGTGGCCAACGCTAAACTCCTCACTAACAAGTCATTCTACATATGAAGTATTCAAATTTTGTATGGAAAATAGTCGGTACTTTCACGAAATGAGTTTGTTAAATTATTTAATATTTAAATATTTTATTATGAAAACTTTATAATTCTTCAATGTCATTTTATAAAAGTGATGAGCCTTTTTACCAATTTGAAAATAAAAATTTCCAATTTTAAGTTTCCTGAGCTTGTGGTCACTTTGAAATATTTGATTGTTTGAAAAATTGAGAAGCACTTTTCATTTTGATGGAGTCTAAGCGAGTATTAGATTTACAAATTTGCAAAATTTGAAAAAAAATTCAGCATTTCATGAAAATGCTGAATATTTTCTTATATTTTATTTACTTAACATTATTTCTTGGAGAACTAACAGGTACTATGTCAAATATCAATTTAACACGCACCCAATAACAAGTTGTCACATTCCGGAGACTTATGATATTAATCGTCTCACAGATCCAGACTTAAAACACAATTAAAAACTGTGTCTCCACCGGGAATCAAACCCAGGACCTTTAGATCAGCTGTCAGATACCTAACCAACTGAGCTACGAAGGCTGACAAAATAAAAATAATAATTAAATAAAATTATTGTACATACATTCATACATACCATCATGCCATCATGTCCCTCACGGGGTAGGCAAAGAGAACCGAACGCCATATTTTTCTATCTTGACATACATTCATCGCCTCATCAACATTCATACATTGTCTTCATGTTCGTCTGTTGTTCACGCTTCTTACATTTCCATCTTTCAAAATATCGTTTACATGGTCGTGCCATCCTTTTCTTGGGCGCCCCCGACTTCTTATTCCGTTGCTGTCAGCTTTGTATATTTTCTTCGTCAGGCGTTCTTAAAATTATTGTATGTTTCTGTGAATACTATAAGGGCTATGCCTGTTGTTTTTGCCTGAAATAAAATAAATAAATAAATAAAATTCTTATATACATGGAAAATAATAGGCTTTGTGCCGACTGCCGTACCACAGTTGGTAAGCCATTTGGTTTCTGTGTGGGTGTCCTGGGTTCGATCCCCAGCAGAGGCAAAATTTATTTAAATTCAAATATTGCTTCTTTGGGCTGGAAACACTGGTTAGTTGGATAAAAATTATTATTGCCATATGGCAATAAGCTCGCCATTAGTGCAGGGTGCAAGGAAGTGTATTATTATTATTTATATCATGTGTAATTATCAGGTAGCTATCGAGTTCCGAAAGTGAATACTAAATTTGGACAAAGATTTTTTTTTATATTGCACCGCGTTTATTTAACAAACTGCCACAGGCACTTAAAGTGTCAAAAACATTCAAAATGTCAGGAACAAAGTGGCTACTCGAAGTAGGTAGACTACAAAATGAAATGAATGTGTCAACGATAATAACTTAACTTCTTTAGGTTTCTTCTGCATATTGTATTTTTGGCTGTCATCTTTTTTTGTGAATAATTAATATTTTTACTGTGAATTTTTTATTGTTAAGGTTGATATATATTTTTTATTGTTAATTTTTTTGTATAATATGTATGTATGTGTTATATTATGTTGTATTGTAAAATGTAATAACTTTACAAACTTAACTGATAGTTGCTTCGGAACAGACTCTTGTCTAGTGAAGCAGTTATCTTTAGTATATTTTCTTTAGAATATTGTTGTACTAAATAAATAAAATAAATTGATTGGCATTTATTTAATGTTGTTATATCTAAAACAATGTATATATATGGATGAATTTTGTGCAGCGATCCCCCGCTGGAGGAGACAGACATCCCCATGGGTCAGTGGCTCTGCCTGGAGTGTCGGTCCTCGGGAGAGAAGCAGAGGTCCACCTCACCTACCACCAGCCATCGGAGCTTCGAGGGGGACAAGAAATCAAGGTCAATAAATTATGATAATAACAATAATAATTATTCTCAGCCTGATGACGGCCTCTCCTGGGTCTCTACAAGGTCTCCTCTATCTCCTTCCATGACACTCTGTCTTGTACTCTAAGCATACAATTGACAACAGCATTGCGGCTGATGTCTTCCCTCCATCACATTGGTGGTCTTCCAACACCTCAGCAGGGTTTTATTTATTTATTTATTCATTAACATTTAAGTTACATAACACAATTAAGATTATAGTGTCCCCCGTTAGGTAGGCGAGTACCTACCCGTGTTGGGGTCTATCATATTACATTATATCATATTACATTATATCATATTACATTATATCATATTATATTATTCTGTATTACACGTTATCATATTACACTATATCATATTATTATATTGCATATTATTATATTACAAAATGGTATATTAAGTTACATAACACAATTAACATTATAGTGTCCCCCATTAGGTAGGCGAGTACCTACCCACGTTGGGTCCATATTATATTTTATTATAATATAATTTTTATCATATTAATTACTATAATATATAATATTATATTACATTATATTATATCATATTATATTACATTATATATTTTTTTCTTTTAATATATTAATCATATGTATATAAATGATTACAAGTGTATCTGAATTATCACATTTATCATATTCTGATCTACTAGATTACTCTTTAAGTTGACTAACACAAGATTAAGATCAGATGTTAATTTATACAACAATTAATTACAATCATGATGCTAATCTTGATTCAATGTAGATTATATTGTTATTGATTACTGATTTATATATTTTTTTAGTTTTAGACAAGATAATAATGTATTAAGAACAATGAGTATATGGCAAAAGCATTTATGCTTAATTTAAGTAATGTATGAGAATGTATATGTACTTGTTACTACAAGGACATATTCATTATTTAAAAAAAAAAATTTTGTGTAATTTACGAGGAAATGATGCTTAAGATTTCTTAAGAAAGAGGATAGTGTTAATGAAACACAAAGTTACGATCGGATGAGTTGGGCTGCTAAGATGGTGAAATTAAGATGGTGTCATTTTGTTTAGGTCCCTGAGGATAAACCGCTCCAACTCTTGCGTCAGCTCCACCAGCAGCTCGAGCCGCAAGAACGAGAGAGAGAAAGAGAGGGATCAGAGTGAACAGCAACAGCTGACTGCTGCTGTGGCGGCGCTGCTTCCTGCGGAGGAGGTGGACTTGAGCCCCATGGGGCAGCTGGTGAGGGCTGCCAAGATTATGAATCCGACGCAGTTCCAACTGCCCAGGGAGATGCAGATCTACTGTCCCTTTCCAGGAACAGACGGTCAGTATTGTATGAGACATCATTAAATTTATAATTTAATATTTTTTTTTTTTTGTATCAGACATTATTAAATTTATAATTTTATTTGACAAAAAAATTATCTGGCTTAAAAATAATCATCCACCGAGTCTACTAATCTTTGAATATTTGTATTGAAAAAATCTTAAGCTTAAAAACAAATTTAAGGCATTATTAATATATGGATGGGTGGATGGCAGAGCGGTTAGCGCGCTGGGTTAGTAATCCAGTGGTCGTGAGTTCGAATCCTGCCTCGACCGATCTCGTTCACCTATAGGACAAGCATTTATGCTTAGTTTAGGGAACGTAGGAAGATGTATATGTACTTGTTTAACAAGGACATATTCATTTTTTATTTAAAAAAAAAAAATATATAATTTTTACTCAATAACTAAGTAGGTACTTAAAATTTACTCAATAATTAGCTAAGTATTTCAAACTAGTTTTTTCAAGATACAAAAGAGAAAGGCACAATCTCCGACTGATACTCCACTCCCCTGCGCAACCAAATCCAATAGGATGCAGATAATGCTGCTTTTACCACCCTATCCAAAAGTTCTTTTATTTTACCTCTAGGGAGACCCAGGTCTTTAAAGTAGGAATATAAAGATTTTGCAGGCAGGCCTCTCGATAGAGACGAAGTTGGAATATCATAGGAGAACCAGGAACTCAAAGCACCTACATTGCTTAGACCTGTCATCGGCCGGTTCGGGTGATCACTTTATGCGCTTGCGCACCTTTCACCGACTAAGCCTTCTTATTGAGTTCCTTTATCGATGCAATTTTAATAGATATATGTATTTTTTTATACAGATCATTTAAAAATAAGTTTTTTTACCATCGCCTCTATGAAGTAATCTTTTTGTAACGCCTTATACATTAAGTGACAGTGTTCTCGCACAGATGTCACTATTGAGATGTTAAAAATTTGTAATGTCTCTATTGAGATGTTAAAAATTTGTAATGTCTCTATTGAGATATTAAAAATTTGTAACGTCTCCATTGAGATGTTAAAAATTTGTCAAAAAATATCATTAACTCTCGACAGGGCAAAAAAATTCAATGTTTGTGTATGCACATCTTAAAAAATATTCAATTTAGTTTTTTCCTACATCATAAATGTCAAATTAATTTTCCATTAAAGTGTTGAAATTCTAGTTAAAATACTGTAGAAATTGTATGAGTATGCATTTCCCATAAATTATGGAATTCTTCAAATCGAGAGCCGTTTCAATCAATAGATTGAAGACTAGAGATTTATACAGTTCATTTTATTTTAAATAAATATGTTCTTGTTAAATAAGTATATATACATCTTCCTTCATTCCCTAAATTAATCATAAATGCTTGTGCTATAGGTGAACGAAATCAGTTGAGGCAGGATTCAAACTCGTGACTACTAGATTACTAGCCCAGCGCGCTAACAGCTCTGCCATCGACCCATCTAAATTATTCAGTTTATTTGACTGATGGTCGTACCAACATTACCATGAATTTCACTTTAAGGCGCCATCTATGATTGAATATTATTGTGATGACACTTGTTACAGTTGAACGCAATGGCAAGCAGATGCCTCACATGAAGGACTCCTGGGGGTGTGTTCCTCTCCCGGCCCGCCTCTGTTTCCACTGCAGACAGAGCTGTAGAGCGGCTCCGTTGCTTCAGTGTGACTACTGTCCCCTTCTTTATCATCAGGTACACATTTAGTGTTGTCAGACTAAAAAAATAATAATCTTACTAACAACATTTTACGAAATATTTATTTATTAAGTTTACAAACAATATATAATAGTATATAATTATCAACCTCACATAAGGTGGCCTGTATTGAGGTGGACAATTTTACATAGAGGCAGTTGTACTGGGACACCCAGGATAGAGAAGTGTGTCGGAGAAAGTTGAAGGAGGCCTACATACAGTGTGATTTAATATTTTAAACTCATCATATTGGGTAATAATTTTTTGTTTACCAAACATTTTTTTTGTCATTTGTCCATGTTAATTTAACCACTTCACGCTTTTGACCAAGCAACGTTCCCAGGCGGCGCATGTATCATATCGCGCCAACCCAAGCACTGCTCATCTGTTTTAACTTGTTTGCGTTGCGATGTGTTGCGTTACATAAGATGAAACCAGCTGGCTTACTCTTGACACTCAAATCCGATCCTAATTTCGAATTTTATCTATGAACTTACCTGTCGCCTGCATACATATAAATTATCTACTATTACGATATAAACATACCAACTTACCACCCTATGTTCTATTAAAAAGGTTGGTTTTTAGCGAAAAAATTGAAATTGGTATCGTATTTGAAGTCAAGTCAAGCCAGCAGGGGCCACTTGATGTTCATAGAGATTTACAAAAATCATTACTTATGTTTTAATTATTGAAAAATAATATATTGACTATTTACACAGTTTATTATTGAATGTAGTAATTAGATATTTATAAGATAGAAGTATAATAATAGTATACAATTGAACCACAACGTGAGAGCAACTATAACTGATCAAACCTCGATCAATCGACTCCGGCCTTACCCCCGACACTTGCTTATATCAATCTCCCAACTCCCGAAGAATGCCGAAACTCCTGATTCGTGTAAACTCGTAATAAGCCTATCAGCTATACAGATATATATTGATGTTGGAAGACGCAACATCAATATATTACACATAACAAAGATGTTTATTATGTACCTATTATATTCCAAAACTTAGTGATGGTATGCAAATTATACAACTTATAAAATAGCCTGATATTTTTAATTCTATTTTCGTGAAAAAAAATCCTAGCAAGTAGTGGTCAAAGGAATTTTTTTCTTAATGGCTACGTAAGGGACACCAGCCATTAGGATTTAGGTCCATTATATTCTTCCAAAAAAGTGCAATACAGTGAAACCTCTATCTATCGTTCCCCGAACAATCGTTTTCCTGCATGTATCGCATATTTCTGTAGGTCCCAATTAATTTCATACAAAAATTGACCGCATTGATCGTTCTCCGTTCATCACTTTCCCGCATTAATCGTTTAAATTACTTAGTAAATTTCAATAACATTGAATAAAATTCATACTTAAATAAAAGACATTCAAACATAGTGCTGAATGTGTGCCTTAGTTTTTGAGCCATAAAAATGAACCGTCCGTTTGTATTGGATCCGTTGCCTGTCCCTTCATATTTGGAAGTGTAGGTACACAATGTTCCAAGGATTGAAAATGTTTTTTTATGCACATTCGATAACTGATGCCGAAATTTTTTTTATTTGTAACACCGAAATAATGTTGATTTCTTATGGCAATAAAAAAAATAAAAAAACAAATGACAATGACAGATTATTTTATTTAATATGTTGTATATGTTTACAGTAGGTACATATTAAACATTTAAACATTAATGTGTTTTTTTTTTTTATATATATTTTGTATTCCCGCATTAATAGTTTTTTTCATTAGGTCCCGAACCATAGATAGAGAGGTTTCACTGTACGTAGCATTGGTGAGGGTTTGCAATCTGATCAAAAAAAATATAAATTTGGATCTTAAAAAGACTCGGATTGTGAGAAGGTGGAAACATAGAAGTATGGGGATGGTCTTTAAGTAAATTCAAATGAGATTAATTTTTACTTATAGTTTTATTGTTCTTATTTTGCTTATAACACAACTTTTAAATATATAGATTAAGTTCATTCATTATCGAAATATCTTAAATGATGGCGACTCTGAGAGCTTCGTTTTACTAGCGTCTTCAATAGCAGAGTCGACAGACACTATAGAATGAATAAGGAGCTGCATGGGAGGTTTGTCGATGGGCACATTTCTATCGGCGTATGGGCGCGCAGCTGTGTCGATGGAATAGTTTCCTGTTGCCACAGAAGTAAGATCTTTCCATAGTCGGGCTGCTGTGTTAGTAAAAGAGTTGGAGAAGTGACTGATTTATGTATGTTGAAAATAATTGGATACTCCAGTACAATATTTCCTCTCCATTAAACAAAATTAATATGTCAAATATTTTGTTGTAGGATTGCTTAGACCCACCATTGACAGCACTACCCTCTGGCCGCTGGATGTGCCCAAATCATGTTGAACAGTATATTGTAAGTTGGTTACATATAACACTTTTATTTATTTATTTATAGCAGGACTATCACCGGAAAAAATATAAGTTACAATAATGAATGGATCTATTTTATAATGGAGTTTAATGTCTGCTGATGAACTTTGTAAATTTATATTTTTATTGACAAACTTTTTAACATCTCAATAGAGACCAAGTTGGAATATTATAGATGAACCAGGAACTCAAGGCACCTACAGGGCTTACGACCTGTCATCGGCTGGTTTACGTGATCACCACTTTCACCAATTATGCCTTTTTATTGAGTTCCCTTATCAACGTAATTTTTGAAAGTTCTATATATTTGAATAGTGTGTAACAATTCACCTGAAAATAAGGAACTATACTATTGCCATCTATGAAGTAACAGAAAAGCCTTTTTATTTTTTAATGTTATCTATTGAGAAATTAGGTTATTTGTACTGTTTATACGTTTGTGCAACGTTCAAAAATAAACTAATGAAGTGATCACGTAAACCAGCAGATGACAGGTCGTAAGCCCTGAAGGTGCCACGAGTTCATGGTTCTTCTATAATATCCCAACATCGTCTCTATTGAGATGTTAAAAAAGTTTGTCATGTATTTGTTTGAATTAGATTTAACTTTTTGATTGTCAGTTCTTGATGGAATTCCATTTAAATTAATTAATATTTTTAATAAATAAAAATAAAAGACTTTGTTTAAAACTTTATTTGTTTGAGTATGAGGTTGATGACCTCTCTGTCTTATTAAATGCAAATTTCATTATTTTTTTCCATTTGTATTGTCCAGGACTGGCAGCTAGTGAACAGCATCTCGGCTACGGAGCGCGTGGCGTTGTGGGAGCGTCTGAGCGGTCCCGTGGACCAGCACGCCATCCGCATAGAGTTCCTGAGGAGGGGCAGGGCACCGGGGGGCGGTGCCTTCCGCACCAGGGTGCCCTCCCTCAGGCCGGGCAGGGCGCGAGTGCCTGTACCGCCGATGGTCAAACATCACTACGCCAATCCGCCGCCTCTGTTGCCCACCAGGAGGGAGACCGTCAGATGCAGAAACGGTAAGTTGACAGTCGTAAAAATTATGATTTGGCATTAAACTTCACCGACCGCCGTGGCACAGTCAATTAGTCATTTGGTTTCTGTGCAGACTTCTGTGCGGAAAAGTTTATTTAAATTCATTTCTAACGCTAATATTGCTTCTCTGGGCTGGAAACACTGGTTGGTTGTGAGAAATGGCCATATGGCAGTAAACTCGCAACTTATGCACCAAACTCCCTTTTTGCACGGTTTCAAATCAACAGTTTTTTTTTTTCAAATTAACTGGTTTCACGGTTTCAAATTAACAGTTTTTTTTTTCAAATTAACTGGTTTCACGGTTATCACGGTTTCACATTAACAGTTTTTTTTTTCAATTTAACAGGTTTCACGGTTATCACGGTTTCAAATTAACAGTTTTTTTTTTTCAATTTAACAGGTTTCACGGTTATCACGGTTTCAAATTAACAGTTTTTTTTTTTTCAATTTAACAGGTTTCACGGTTATCACGGTTTCAAATTAACAGTTTTTTTTTTCAAATTAACTGGTTTCACGGTTATCACAGTTTCAAATTAACAGTTTTTTTTTCAATTTTACAGGTTTCACGGTTATCACAGTTTCAAATTAACAGTTTTTTTTATTTCAAATTAACTGGTTTCACGGTTATCACGGTTTCAAATTAACAGTTTTTTTTTTTCAATTTAACAGGTTTCACGGTTATCACGGTTTCAAATTAACAGTTTTTTTTTTCAAATTAACTGGTTTCACGGTTATCACAGTTTCAAATTAACAGTTTTTTTTTTCAATTTTACAGGTTTCACGGTTATCACAGTTTCAAATTAACAGTTTTTTTTTTTCAAATTAACTGGTTTCACGGTTATCACGGTTTCAAATTAACAGTTTTTTTTTTCAATTTAACAGGTTTCACGGTTATCACGGTTTCAAATTAACAGTTTTTTTTTTCAAATTAACTGGTTTCACGGTTATCACAGTTTCAAATTAACAGTTTTTTTTTTTCAATTTTACAGGTTTCACGGTTATCACAGTTTCAAATTAACAGTTTTTTTTTTTCAAATTAACTGGTTTCACGGTTATCACGGTTTCAAATTAACAGTTTTTTTTTTCAATTTAACAGGTTTCACGGTTATCACGGTTTCAAATTAACAGTTTTTTTTTCAAATTAACAAGTTTCACGGTTATCACGGTTTCAAATTACAGTTTTTTTTTTCAATTTAACAGGTTTCACGGTTATCACGGTTTCAAATTAAGTTTTTTTTTTCAATTTAACAGGTTTCACTTGTATCACGGTTTCAAATTAACAGTTTTTTTTTTTCAATTTATCAGGTTTCACGGTTATCACGGTTTCAAATTAACAGTTTTTTTTTTCAATTTAACAGGTTTCACGGTTATCACGGTTTCAAATTAACAGTTTTTTTTTTCAAATTAACTGGTTTCACGGTTATCACAGTTTCAAATTAACAGTTTTTTTTTTCAATTTAACAGGTTTCACGGTTATCACGGTTTCAAATTAACAGTTTTTTTTTTTTCAATTTATCAGGTTTCACGGTTATCACGGTTTCAAATTAACAGTTTTTTTTTTCAATTTAACAGGTTTCACGGTTATCACGGTTTCAAATTAACAGTTTTTTTTTTCAAATTAACTGGTTTCACGGTTATCACAGTTTCAAATTAACAGTTTTTTTTTTCAATTTTACAGGTTTCACGGTTATCACAGTTTCAAATTAACAGTTTTTTTTTTCAAATTAACTGGTTTCACGGTTATCACGGTTTCAAATTAACAGTTTTTTTTTTCAATTTAACAGGTTTCACGGTTATCACGGTTTCAAATTAACAGTTTTTTTTTCAAATTAACAGGTTTCACGGTTATCACGGTTTCAAATTACAGTTTTTTTTTTCAATTTAACAGGTTTCACGGTTATCACGGTTTCAAATTAAGTTTTTTTTTTCAATTTAACAGGTTTCACGGTTATCACGGTTTCAAATTAACGGTTTTTTTTTTTTCAATTTATCAGGTTTCACGGTTATCACGGTTTCAAATTAACAGTTTTTTTTTCAATTTAACAGGTTTCACGGTTATCACAGTTTCAAATTAACAGTTTTTTTTTTTAAATTAACTGGTTTCACGGTTATCACAGTTTCAAATTAACAGTTTTTTTTTTCAATTTAACAAGTTTCACGGTTATCACGGTTTCAAATTAACAGTTTTTTTTCAAATTAACTGGTTTCACGGTTATCACAGTTTCAAATTAACAGTTTTTTTTTTTTCAAATTAACTGGTTTCACGGTTATCACGGTTTCAAATTAACAGTTTTTTTTTTTCAATTTAACAGGTTTCACGGTTATCACGGTTTCAAATTAACAGTTTTTTTTTCAAATTAACAGGTTTCACGGTTATCACGGTTTCAAATTACAGTTTTTTTTCAATTTAACAGGTTTCACGGTTATCACGGTTTCAAATTAACAGTTTTTTTTTTTCAATTTAACAGGTTTCACGGTTATCACGGTTTCAAATTAACAGTTTTTTTTTTCAATTTATCAGGTTTCTTGGTTATCACGGTTTCAAATTAACAGTTTTTTTTTCAATTTAACAGGTTTCACGGTTATCACGGTTTCAAATTAACAGTTTTTTTTTCAAATTAACAGGTTTCACGGTTTCAAATTAACAGTTTTTTTTTTTCAAATTAACAGGTTTTACGGTTATCACGGTTCCAAATTAACAGTTTTTTTTTTCAAATTAACAGGTTTCACGGTTATTACGGTTTCAAATTAACAGTTTTTTTTTTCAAATTAACAGGTTTCACGGTTATCACGGTTTCAAATTAACAGTTTTTTTTTTCAAATTAACAGGTTTCACGGTTATCACGGTTTCAAATTAACAGTTTTTTTTTTTTTCAAATTAACAGGTTTCACGGTTATCACGGTTTCAAATAAACAGTTTTTTTTTTAAATTTAACAGGTTTCACGGTTATCACGTTTTCAAATTAACAGTTTTTTTTTTTCAATTTAACAGGTTTCACGGTTATCACGGTTTCAAATTAACAGTTTTTTTTTCAAATTAACTGGTTTCACGGTTATCACGGTTTCAAATTAACAGTTTTTTTTTTTCAATTTAACAGGTTTCACGGTTATCACGGTTTCAAATTAACAGTTTTTTTTTCAAATTAACTGGTTTCACGGTTATCACGGTTTCAAATTAACAGTTTTTTTTTATGCTTATGTTTATAAATTAACAATTAAAAGAGTCTTATTAAATTGCCATTTTGTTTAATTCAAAATTGTTACCATTGGAGGTGTTGCCATGTGTCAATGTTAAATTTTTCACTTAAAACCTATGTACTTTTGTAACGTAGAATCATGCGGTAGGTAGGTATGTTATAATCATAATAGTAGAAAATTTGAATGTGTGCAGGCAGCAGGTTCGAAAGGTAAGAAATTTCAAGAGTAAAACTACAGGATGTTTTATATAATAACAGTGTTGTCATTATTAATTTATTTACTAACTCAGTTTGCACGTTAATATCATCTTCAGTGGCATAATATCATCTTGTTGGTCTTAAGTGTCTGCAAGAATCTATCATTTTGTGCCGTTTTCTAAGATCTAAGAAATAAACCTACCACAGTAGAGCCTCGATAATCCAGACCCCAGCTAATGCCAACGATCCCCCTACCCAAGCAACATTAACTTGCAGTACCACACAGTCATTATCATAGGGATAAAGCGTTTTCTATGTCACTATATACCACTCATCAAAGCATTATTTGGAAATTATTTGAAATAAATTGTGATTCAATAACATTTTGCATGGTTCAGTTTCAAAAAACTTCTAAAAATACCCTTCAAAATGCCTTCTTACTATAATTAATAAAACGTTTCGTACATCCAAACAGAATATAAAGTTTGGGTATTCGGATTATCAAGGTTTTACTGTATTTCTTTAAAGAAAAATTGACAAATGTTGATAGTTTTATTTATATTTTCAGTGTTAAAAAGCAACAGAAACTACGACACGTCCGACGAGGAAACCGAACATGAAAAGAAAAAGACCATCTGCATGAATCTCCACTGTCCCAAGTATCTGACCAAGAACTCTCAGTGTGTGCACGAGGCTGATTCGGAAGACAGCAGCGCGGACGAACGGGAGGTTTACGCCAACCAGGACCTCAAGGAGATAATGGAGGACTTGTCCAAGATGGAGACGGAGTCGACCAAGGTGACCGCCAAAAGAAAAGAACTGTCAGAGGACGAACCCTCAGGCAAAAGGAAGAAAGAAGTGGAAGAAGACAACTTGCTGTTGGAGAAGCCTAAAGAAGAAATCATGGAGAGCATTGTGGCGAGTCCGAAGAAGAGAAAGATCGAAAAGGAGGATAAGGAGGAGGTCAAGATGAAGCTGCACGAAAAGGCAACAGAAAAAGATCACAATGTCGTCTACGGAATTGTCGGTGACAATACTAAAGATATGAAGGTAGGTCTTTCCTCTTGTGATAATTATGTGTGCTATAGTTATCCTAAAATAACTCGAACCCGTCACGCGTGTGCGCAGATCGCGAATTTGGGTATTTTTGCTCGATTGGCTTATGTGCAAACCGACCCCCACCATGGCGATAGGTTCACGAAGTTTGGTGGAATCTACACAAAAGATTACACAACAAAGTATTTATGTACTGCATAAATCTCTTAAATCTGAATTGAAACGGCTTCCAATTTTAAGAATTCCATAATTTATGGTAAATATGAACTCATAATTTATGGGAAATGTGAACTCATATATATGCAAGTAATGATTGTAGGACTGATTAAAATGCATTAATTATTTATTGGTATTAACTTTATTAAAAGAAATGATTTTGGACAACATTTATGCATTTGGTATTTGTTGGACTGAACATTTATGCAACAAGTATTTATTGGACTGAACATTTATGCAACGAGTATTTATTGGGCTGAATATTTATGCAACAAGTATTTATTGGATAGAACATTTATGCAACAAGTATTTATTGGACTGAACATTTATTGTACTGAATAAATCTTTCATTACTTGTGAGACTAATCATTATTATACACAATTTAAATTGTCTTATTTCACCTACTAGTGTTGTTCAAACATTTAATATTATTTTTAAACATAATGTATAATGTTGTTACATTACAGGACACTCTTAATTCCGTTGAGGAGCAACTGAAGAAGTTGGACCTGCGTCTCGTCAAGCTACTGGCATTTCAGCGTCTCCAGCAGATGGTGGGGGGTGCCTCGATGGGGGGAAGATCCCTCACCTCGTCCTCGGCAGAACTGGACGACGCCGTGGCACAGATGATCAACAGAAGCATCGACAAGTCCAGCCTCACAAAGTACGGCTTCAAGCATGTGCCGCTGCCCAGTGAACTACTCAGCAGAGCCGATGTAAATATTCAGCAATCTTGTCTAAATTATGTATTTAGATATTATATAACAATGAATAAAATTGAAATGGTGTATTTTTTTAAATAATTGTACAGATTTGTATGATGTAACACCATCATTTCATGAAGTCATTCCATATGTTGCTGGTCAATCTTCATGGAATAATTGTACAGATTTGTATGATGTAACACCATCATTTCATGAAGTCATTCCATATGTTGCTGGTCCATCTTCATGGAATAATTGTACAGATTTGTATGATGTAACACCATCATTTCATGAAGTCATTCCATATGTTGCTGGTCAATCTTCATGGAATAATTGTACAGATTTGTATGATGTAACACCATCATTTCATGAAGTCATTCCATATGTTGCTGGTCAATCTTCATGGAATAATTGTACAGATTTGTATGATGTAACACCATCATTTCATGAAGTCATTCCATATGTTGCTGGTCAATCTTCATGGAATAATTGTACAGATTTGTATGATGTAACACCATCATTTCATGAAGTCATTCCATATGTAGCTGGTCAATCTTCATGGAATAATTGTACAGATTTGTATGATGTAACACCATCATTTCATGAAGTCATTCCATATGTTGCTGGTCAATCTTCATGGAATAATTATACAGATTTGTATGATGTAACACCATCATTTCATGAAGTCATTCCATATGTTGCTGGTCAATCTTCATGGAATAATTGTACAGATTTGTATGATGTAACACCATCATTTCATGAAGTCATTTCATATGTTGCTGGTCAATCTTCGTGGAATAATTGTACAGATTTGTATGATGTAACACCATCATTTCATGAAGTCATTCCATATGTTGCTGGTCAATCTTCATGGAATAATTGTACAGATTTGTATGATGTAACACCATCATTTCATGAAGTCATTCCATATGTTGCTGGTCAATCTTCATGGAATAATTGTACAGATTTGTATGATGTAACACCATCATTTCATGAAGTCATTCCATATGTTGCTGGTCCATCTTCATGGAATAATTGTACAGATTTGTATGATGTAACACCATCATTTCATGAAGTCATTCCATATGTTGCTGGTCAATCTTCATGGAATAATTGTACAGATTTGTATGATGTAACACCATCATTTCATGAAGTCATTTCATATGTTGCTGGTCAATCTTCGTGGAATAATTGTACAGATTTGTATGATGTAACACCATCATTTCATGAAGTCATTCCATATGTTGCTGGTCAATCTTCATGGAATAATTGTACAGATTTGTATGATGTAACACCATCATTTCATGAAGTCATTCCATATGTTGCTGGTCAATCTTCATGGAATAATTGTACAGATTTGTATGATGTAACACCATCATTTCATGAAGTCATTTCATATGTTGCTGGTCAATCTTCGTGGAATAATTGTACAGATTTGTATGATGTAACACCATCATTTCATGAAGTCATTCCATATGTTGCTGGTCAATCTTCATGGAATAATTGTACAGATTTGTATGATGTAACACCATCATTTCATGAAGTCATTCCATATGTTGCTGGTCAATCTTCATGAATGGCCTACCTATCATCACTAAGGTTTGTTGTTTGGTTTCAGTTGGAGAGGATATCGCAGGAGGTGTGCGGTGCGGTGGCCCCCTGCGGCGAGATACAGAGACTGAGGTCACAGTCCCTCGCCATGTTGCCCCACCGTCCCTCCACTCCCCAGCCCAGCACACTGCCACCATCGCCCTCATTATCGGCCATGCCCCTCAGGGCCACACTCAGCCCCGTCGAGAGACCAGCAAGGTGTGTATTATCATTTTATTTAGCTAACACATAACAATTTTGTATTACAGAGTAATTTACATCTAAGCTATTCAATTTCAATGGAATTTTTATTATCTGGTTTTTTATTTACAAAATTTCAGATGTGTTAGTGGGCTAGAATCAAAAAAATATCAACTAAGACTAAATGGAATAGGAACGTACCTATACTGGCCGAAACGCTCTTAAAAAGTTACTGAATTAGACGTATTTTGAATAATACGTCTAATTCAGGAACTTTTTAAGAAAGTTCCGGCCAGTATAGGTACGTTCCTATTCCATTTAGTCCTAGTTGATATTTTATAACGCTGAAATAAGACCGTAAATCTAAAATCTACAATCTTAGAATGTTCCTGAATAGGGGGTACTGATAACAACAAATACTAGCACTTGTAAACCATATGTTACCTGAAGTAATATATTATAGATACGTACTACTGCACCGCTAAGTGTCAAAAACAGACTGAGTTTGCATAAAATTGAAAAATCATTATTCTTAGATCGGCTTCGCTACAGTGAATTTTGGTTCAGTAAATTTTGTATGAAAGTTTATCGGGGATAAATTATGTATTCGTTATACTGAAAATTTACTTAACATCGATATCCTCTAATTTAATAATTTATTTATTTATTTATTTTATAATGAGAACAGTTAAGTAAAGCATCTTGACTTTGAGAATTTGGAAACAGATGACACATTATGCGTCATCATCTGTCATGTAAATATCTTGAAATCTAGATTGTGGTTGCGAGATGTATGTTTGACACAATTAACTTAGGTGATTCAGCAAAAATACAGTTCCAGTAATCTAGCCGAGACATGTATACCAAATTATATCAATATCTGGTGAAGATAATTGCTCCGTTTAAGTGAAATTAATCTTTAAGAACATTTTTTAGAAATGGTCTCGGAGACGGATTGGGTCGTCCCGTACCAATGCGGCTGTCTCGTCTCAGTGTCGGTCTAGGAGGGGGCTGCGATCTTCAGCTCAACAAATATGGCACCTGCAGTTATCTATCAGAGAGGCATGCACTTATATTCTATGATGAGGTAATTTATTATTTTTTAATTTAAATTTGACGACGAGGCTTCACCCATTCTGATCTTGGTCTTAAATAGAGGAGTATTTGAGCCCTTGCTCAAAAAGTCGCAATTGGTCACTTTTCAAAATGGAGCACTTGATATTAATGATGGCAACATATCAAAGGAAGCCAAAGTTGCCATTCATTATACAATTGTAGTGTCAACCTTGACATATTTATTTATTTATTGTTAATACACAAACATTTATACATATTTAGGTTAAGTAACGCCCCACTAGGCAAGACCTGTTCTGGGGCTGTTACTTTTACACAATAGGGTATACAAATTACCACTTGGGGAGAATAAATGAAAAACGCTTGACGAAGAAAATATACAAAGCTGACAGGAATGGAATAAGAGGTCGGGGGCGCCCAAGAAAAGGATGTCACGACCATGTAAACGATATTCTGAAAGATGGAAATGTAAGAAGCGTGAACAACAGACGAACGTGTGTCAAGACAGAAAAATGTGGTGTTCGGTTCTCTCTGCCTACCCCGTGAGGGACATGGCGTGATGGTATGTATGTATGGGTATACAAATTACACATAGAGGATACATAATATAATGTTACATTTAAGTGCACAAATGTTACATTTAAGTGCACAAATGTTACATTTAAGTGCACAAATGTTACATTTAAGTGCACAAATGTTACATTTAAGTGCACAAATGTTACATTTAAGTAGTTTAAAAAAGATCACACAAGATTAAGAAGTAAAGTTTGAGATTAAATAAAATAAATGAAATATAGGAAATAAAAGTAAAAGTAAATAAGTCAGTTGTTAAGGGTGGACAATCCTCTCAGCATAGAGCCATTCATAGTAGTGGGCATTTACTATATAGTGGAGAGTTAAGTGTTGGCCACAACCTACTCGTTTTTAAATGAATTTCTACAACGTCAACTTTTCTATTTCATTGTTTGCCTACTCAAACCTCAATAATTCTTGGTCCTTTATACTTGATGGTGTTTCAATTTCTCACTCCTCACCTATGAACCTCAAAGGTACACTTTAAAATGTATTCTATTGTTGTCAGGTGACCCGTCACTTTGAACTGATAAACTACTCTGAGTTTGGCAGTTTGGTCAACGGTCAGCTGTACTCGTGCGACTTCACGGAGCGCGGAGGGGTGTGCGCTGCTGGGGGCGGGGGAGGCGGGGAGGGAGGCGAGGAGAGAGCCGCCGCACTGAGGGACATTGCAGCCAAGAGAAAAGGAGTTGTCAAAACGGACAAAACTAACAGGTAACTATTGTTAACAGACAGACAGTTCAAGCTCTGATACACCACACTGTATATTGGTGACAGGAAAATTATTCGAAAAACAATTATTCGAATGCTCAATTTTATGAAAATCAATTTTACAAATGGCAATTATTCGAATCACATTTTTTCGATAAACAATTTTCCGAACACACAATTATCAGAAATTACAATTGTTCGAATTTTTATGATGTCATGTTGGTAGTATTGTGAGAGGAATAAACCATAGATTTTTGTTATAATATACTAGGTGTTGTTGTTACCAAATTTTGTATGAATCGAAGTGAGTCATTTTTCTGGGGGATTTTTGACGTTTTAGTACATCATTTTTCCATAGAGAATAATGACTTATGTGAATTGTTTTCGGATTTATTTGTCGTAAAAAACACTTTGTTAATTTTGATTTAGAGAATAGTTATTAAGGGTGTGTTGAAATGTAAGGAAAACTGAAATATGTTGCCAAGCAAAATGTCAAATGCGCGATATTCCATGACTCACTTTTTGCACGGAGTACTACGGTACATCTACATAGTATATTATGTATAGTAAAAATCTATGGAATAAACAACATGGCGACGCCCCACACTGTCAAACATCAGTTATTAAAAATGTGCAAACATAATACAAAAAGTAATAATAGTCTACATCGAATATATTTTACTGGCAACAAATATGTCAAAGGAGGCAACATAATGACACAAAAATATATTAAATTCGGTTAATTGGTTTTCCAACAAATGTTAGTTCGAATAATTTGCTTTCGGACAATTGTCATTCTGATAACTGATTTTCGAAAAATTGTTATTCGTACAATTGCGCATTCGAACAATTGTGTTTCGAAGAATTTTCATGTAATCCTGTATATTGCACCAAGTACACTCTAGCAACAACACCATCACCAGCAGCAGTCACTAATTCGTTCGTGCCTCTCATAGAGAGAGTCATACAAGGAGTTTATATCCCATAGTAAATTTATTAAATTAAAATTATTAACAACATTTGTAATTATGCAGTATTGTGTTTGCGATGCTCTTTGAGTAACACATAACACATATTTGATTTGATTTGGAAACCATGTGATTCATATTAATTACACCAACATAGTTAACTAATCTCTTTCTATGGTTTTGAAACAAAAATCGTGTCAGAGATTGGATTTATGACAGGTACTATGGCAGACATCAGGACCTGCCCCCCTAGACAACGTGTCATTTAGCTCAAGAAAAGATAACTCAACAGCTATGGAATAAAATAAAAATTTCCATTTATAATTATGTATTTTGCAGTATGAGCGGTGTCAACAGGGAGGTTGGATTGTGTCAGTGTGGACATGACGGTAACAACAGTCTAGTTGCAGGATGGGAGGGTGGTGCCCTGCTGCAGCACGGAGCCCTACTGCAGTTTGGCTGTCTAATGTTTGTGTTCTCCATTGCTGACTTTACATGCATACAGCGGGATCTGTGAATTTATCAACGTAAGGTGGGTCATTCATAACAATATTATAAATTTAACATTGCACCTTCAAGTGATACAGGATCATTATTCTATTTGAAACAAAATCAGTTTTGGATAATATACTAAAGTCTTTGACGTCCGTATATTTCAGGATGTCATCTATTTCACTCAAATGAAAACCAATTACAGTAGCCGTAAGTCGGAATTTCATTTTGGAATATCGGAGGCAGACAGTTCAAAGAAAATCAGGGGCCGGCCTATCACAGAACCACAGTAGTTTTTCAAGCTAAATTTTCTCCTATTTGTAATTCTTCTCTTCTCTGTGTGTCCTGTCGGGTCCCCCCGACGTTGACGATCACTCGGGAGAAACTTTCCCTGTTCTGTGCGGTGTGGAACAAGTCCTCCACACGCCTCACTCCGGTCCACTCCCGAATGTTACGGAGCATGGATAGCTGCTTCGTGCTGACCCCTCTACGGCCCTCAATCTTCCCTTTTATGATCAACTGTAAGATCGAGTATTTTTTGCTTCTCATTATGTAACCAAAATATGAAGTCTTACGGAGCATGACTGTTGTGAACAACTGTCTGTCAGTATTAGCTTTACGCAAGACTTCAACTTTGCTCACCATGTCGGTCCAGGATATCCTTAGCATTCTACGGTGAATCCACATTTCGAACGCTTCCAGGCGGTTTATGGTACCAACCTTGAGGATCCATGCCTCAACACCATAGAGCAGGACCCACCATAAATAGCATTTGATCATCCTATTTGTAATTAATCATTTATTTTTATTTTTAATTTACATAAACAATACAGAACAATAATGCAATAGTGCAACACTATATATATATAGTACAATTTATTATACAACATAGGAATATTGGAACATGCTGGCACCGACAATGCTACAAGAGGACACTTAATTATACCATCAACAGGGGGCTACTCATGTGACACAAATTACCTTAACCCAATCAAGACGGGTAGGTACAAGTACTTGCATTCCCTACGGACACGGACAGTATTTCGCATGGCGCACACAGTTTTTTTTTTCAATCTCGTTTTTCTCAATCGCCCTTTTTGTCTATGGTTCATTGTTTAGACGCCATTAGGATTCAACAGGCAGGCCTTGCCTTGGTTTTAAATAAGGCAGGGAACATAATATAAGTTTTAATGGTAGGTAAAACTTATATTATGTATCCCGTTGCTGTTATTTAAAACCATTGTTGAGAGTTGTTTGTTATCGCCTGGTGACATGACTTATGGACACGCTAATGTGATGGAAAAGTGGTTTTCAATGATTATTCCACAGGTTGGAATAGTGGTGCAATTGACGATGAAGAGCCATTGAAAACATTTTTGATTTCTCTTCTGTAGTATTTTGCGAATGTGTTTGCACTTCGCCAATTGCCTCTAGCCAAGATGTCGTCTAACTTGAAATTCTCTAGCCAATTCAAGGATGCTACTGCTGAACGTATGCTTCCTGGAGTAGATTCCACCCCAGCGCATTTTAATATGGATTTTACCCAGTTTGCAATTTTGCATCTCGATGCTGGCCTGGGTGAGTCTCCGTTTGTAATAAATAATTGGGTTCTAGTGTTTTCTGACGTTCTGTACTGTTCAGAAAGTTCTACCACTCTCTTGATCCAAAATACTGGACAGATATTTTGACTATCCCCTTGTTTCAAGCGTCTAAACAGTGAACCATAGACAAAAAGGGCAACCATAGAGTAAACCACTAGGGTTGCCAGCCTGCTGACAAAGAAAAGACACAAGATCAGGCCGATTCAGGGGTGCAAAACGCGACAAAGACCGAGAAAAGTATGGCGCACTCTCAACAATGGTTTTAAATAACGGCAATGGACATAATAATGGTAAAAAAAATCTAACGATGTAGATATATCATGAAATGATCAAAGATAAACAAAAGATCACATAAACTCAATGAAATTGAACACTTCATAATATAAACATAAGATAAATGAAGAATAATATTTTTGTGGTTATCTCCATACAAAAAAGTACATGGCGTCATCGATATGTCACGTGATCCTTCCGGCATTTGATGTAAATAAGGAATATGCGCCGATTATGTATTGGTAAAGATCTAATTCAAAGCAGAATGTTGAGTGCGAAACAACAAAATGAACTGACGCAGTATCCCTCTTTCCTACGCGCATGCGTATTAGATCCTTACAAAGCGCGGGAGAGTGTGAATTTCGCCGGCGATGATCGATGAATTACAGTGTTTAGAGTTTTTAATTTTTTTAAATAATTTAACAATTGTTTTGTTGATTCACCGACAGATGTCTTGAAGTCAAATATATGGGAGTAATATTCATCCAATTTTCGTCTCAATCAAGTATGAATTTACTGAGATATGAAGGTTCAGAATCTGTCCATGGCATCTATACATGACGCTCGTCTTAAAAAGGTTAAACTTATGTTAATCAACTTCATGAGTAGCCCCGCTGGTCCATAAATCAGCCTTGCTTTATTAATTGATCTTCTTGGCTCAGTTGGTTTGATATCTGACTGTTGAGGTAAAGGCCTCATGCTCGAATCCCCGTGGAAATCAATTTTTAGTTACGTATTCAGTCTGGACCCATGAAACAATTAATATAATGTTTCCAGAATGTGGCAACATATAATAATCCACCCTAGACTATGTGTTGATAAAATGAATCTTATTGACAGCTCTTGTTTTCTTTCTAGGTTGGGAGATTCATCAATATGCATAATAAGTCACCGTGCGCTGTGGACTTCTAAATTTGGGAGGATATTACGACAAGCTCAAAATATTTTTATATTAAAATATTTCTTTTTTTGTAAAAAAGTAATTAAACAAATGGTCGGATTTTTGCACAAAGATTATTATTGTTCAGTAGTTTACGCCAAAATACACTTTGAAATTTTTTGGTGCTTTTCAATCTTGGGGGCTCACAGGACTAAAGATAACTTTTTGTATTTTTTTCTTACAAATAATAATTGAGGCATACCAATATGGCGGTATTTGATGTTTGATAAAAATAACAATTGACGGTGAATTTAAAAGAGTATGAAACATAAATTGATTCAATTTATAATTAATGCAACTCGCTCTCGAGAGTGGCGGGCGTAAACTAACCGAAAACTGAGTATAATTTCTACATCGGTCTGTGGCAAAATATTAACAAAGTCGAATGTCGCGTGGCATAGTTGATAAGCTTTTCTGGCTTCTGTGTGGGTGTCCTGATGAGTTCAGTTCCCATCAGAAGAGTAATCTCAAAACTTGTGCTGGATCCGAGGTTCGAATCTACGTTTACTTATTTAATTTATTACTACTTTTAGTGGGGGATTTAAGATTTATATTTTACTTCTATTAATGTCCAGATACTTGTCATAGACAGATATTAATGTTTTCCGTTGACATTTAGCTGAGGACGACCCCTTAGGAATAAGGAATAAAATTGTCTAATATCATCAAAATACAACAGAGCTCCTATGATTGACAGTACCAAACCTCTCATCTTTTCATTGTGAACATAATCAATCATTTTGCTATGACAGTTTATACCTAAAGGCCATCCACTCGCGATTTTTGTATGATTCATCACAAAAATATATTATCAACATGTTAATAACGTGCAAAAATATATTGTCAACACTTGGGTGGGTGGATGGCAGAGCGGTTAGCGCGCTGGGTTAGTAATCCAGTGGTCGCGAGTTCGAATCCTGCCTCGACCGATCTCGTTCACCTATAGGACAAGCATTTATGCTTAGTTTAGGGAACGTAAGAAGATGTATATGTACTTGTTTAACAAGGACATATTAATTTTTTTTAAAAAAAAAAAAAAAACATGTTAATAACTTGCAAAAATATATTGTCAACATGTTAATAACTTGCAAAAATATATTATCAACATGTTAATAACTTACAAAAATATATTGTCAACATGTTAATTACTTGCAAAAATATATTATCAACATGTTATAGTTGTCGCTAAATAACTTGAAATTTTAGCCGAGAAGGAGGGCGATTTGCACGTAAACCAATAACTTAATAATTAATAACTTGTAAAAATATATTATCAACATGTTAATAACTTGTAAAATAAATATGATATAAAAATATGACAAATATTGACAGATGTCATATGTGTCACATATGTTTATGATGAGTCATACCAAAGTCAAGAATGGCTGAACCATAGCATTTTTTATTTCAAAATCAATTTACATAAAGTTTTAATGTCGATACATACAGGAACATACATGTGGTATTTGACAATGTGTAGATCAGCTGCAACCTGCACTTTCATTTAGTTCATTATTATATAATAATTACATAACAGCCATAAGTACATATCACAAGCTACGTTTCATCACATTATATTATATTTAAATAAATAAATAGTTAAATATTATTTAATTTAATTATTAGTTGTAGTGTTTTACGTTGGACATTTAATAAACTATATATTAATTTATTATTATATGTTTAGGTTATTTCAATGATAGTTAATGATAGTACAATTTGGTAATAAATAGATATTTAGTATCAAAATTCTATCGCAGATATTGAAAAACCTATTTAATTGAATTATTTCAACAAAGATTAGTTTATTACTAAATAGATCACATAGATCTTTATAAATATCTATTTGATGGGTCGGTGGCAGAGTTTGCATTGCACTGACTTAATCGATTTTGTTAACTTTTAGTACAAACATTCGCGCTTCATTTATGACTGCCTTGGCACAGTTGATAAGGCGTTTGAATTCTGTGCGGGTTCGGTCTCCAACAGAGGAGAAATTTAAATTCTCTGGGCTGGAAACATTAGTTAGTTGGAAGAAATTGCCGTATGGTAATAAACTCGATACTTGCGCGGGGTGCAAGGAAGTGTTTTATTTATTTTATTAATAATGCATATAACAAATGTACATTTTTTTTACCAGCGCCTGCCTCACTAGGATTCCATCCCGTGATGAAGAGGGCACTTTACAAAAATAATAATAATACTTAAAAAAAACAATAACCTAATTAAAAGCGCCAGCGCCGCGTAAAAAAATTATTATTAAACTTTAAAAGTGTCTGGTCAGGGGGTTTCCACCAGCCTAAGTTATAGATGGGTGGGTGAGTAATCCGGTGGTCATGAGTTTGAATCCCACCATGACCGATTTCATTCACCTATAGCACAAGCATTACTGCTTAGTTTAGGGAATGTATATATGCACTTGTTACAGGGACATATTCATTCTTTAAAAAAATGTCTAAATGGAAGTAGTGATTTCGAACAGTCTTCCGTTGTGAATATTGAAAAAAAATGTCGCTTTATATAATTGACTTGTTAATATAGCAATTTTCAACACTTTGAAGACTGTTATCTCCTAAAGCCACCACTACTCGGTGTCCATTATATCCAAACGTGATATAATTTTATAGAAAAAAATCAACATTTATATTATGACATAAGTCTGGTAGTCACTGTGTCTTACTCTATTTGCTAGTTTCGTTGAAATTTAATACAATTTTGGATGATTCTATGAAACCGTAATATTCAACTATGTTTTAAATTGATATTTGTTGAAATAATTCATCATAAGAATCTAAATACTTTCTCATTTTCACTATAATATTTTGTATATGTATGGTCTAAATTCTGTTTTCTTTTATTTTAACACCAGACAAACGATTAAGTGTGACAAAGATGCAATTATTATATTAATAAAATTAATGAAAGTGGAATAAACGCTGAATGGACTGAGGATGAACGCATGTATAATTTAAATAAGACTGAAAGTAGAACAGAATGTACAATCAAAGAAGAGAATGAATTGGTACAACAATTTAATAAACAAACAGAACGAAAGATCTGATGAATATTATATTGAAAGAAGAGTGAATAGCAGAATATAGAGTGATCCAGTGACGTTTTATCATAAATATTTCAAAGGAAGCCGAAATTGACTGTATAATACAATCATAGGGCCGGTATTACAGTCTCAGTTTAAGAGCTAAACTCAAGTTTTACAAAAATATAGCGTATTACAGTGTCTGTTTAGGCCTAATCTTCCCTCAAATACGTCACTAAAACGACAAATATTTAACTAACGTTTCTGGCGGATTAAGTACTTAACGGTGAGTCAACTGTCATTTCTCGACTCGTTGCTAGGCAACGCGTGTAGTTTCAGTGTTCTATCACTAGAGGCGTTAGTTGTATCGACGGTGGCGCCACACAACAATACAAACTGACAGCCATATTGAAACGAACATGGGCATTTAAAAGCATTATTTTGGTGAAAAAAATTAAATTTACCATGTTGGATAGTAAATCAATAGTATTTCAAGTCGTAGCGTCCCGTTTTGTAGTTGGTATTATTTGAGGTTATTTAAAATTTGACAGATAATAACCACAGAAAAAGTAAAATATGTCTATAATTGAAGATTTAGTAACTGACATGTCATATTGCACTGTAATCCGGAAATGGATTCAATCTCCCCTTAACATTAATCTTGATTTAAACAAACTCAATAAGTTGAGGGCCGACTGTAATACCGGCCCATAGTCGCCTTTGACTTATGCATGTTAACTAAATGATAAAGACACACAAAAGTAAATTATATGCTGGTAAAATATTAAAAGCATTATTTAATCACCGTGGTACAAGTGATAATCTGTTTGGATTCTGTGCTGGTGGTCCTTCGCACGATTCCCAGCAGAATTATATAAAATTATTTCTCGCGGAAAATCTCGCTTCTCTGGACTGCAAACACTGGTCACTTGGAAGAAATTGCCGTTATGGTAATAAACTCGCCTCTAGCACTGGGTCTGGGGAAGTATTTAATATTATTATTATTGTCAATCGTAATAGAAATTTAGTTTTAAAAATACACTCAGGAGTTGTTGACTTTAATACCAAGGTAGTATCAATGTTTAAATACACATTATTTCATTCAATAAAATAATTCATTGAAGAATCTATGTTAATTTAACCTTTTAGAGCCAATTTTATAAAAAAGAGACCAAATATTGGTTAGTATGTTTATGATTTAGAGCTATTTCAGACCAAATAAATCAAAATTTAATTCAAATGCTCTTTTTTCTTTGCAACAATCTGTTAGTAAATACTTAGTAAAAAATTACCGACGTTTGGACCAGCAGTTACCGTTCGTTAACGGATAGTCGAGCTTTGTGGCTCAGTTAATGAAATATCTGACTCCTGATCCAAAGGTCCTTGGTTCAAATAGAATACCACGAGTCTCCAGAATGTGGCAACATGTAATTAGGAGCTTGTTAAATTAATATTTGAAGTAATACAAAATAAAAAATATTAAAAACCTTTTCAATGAGTTTTCTTTTACTATTTAGGTTATATGTATTTTTATATAGAGTTGCGATACAATATTTGATTGTATATTTTGTTTAAAATATAATTTTATAATAATTGTAAGTTTTTAATGAAAGTACTCATGCAACGTCATGTTTGTAGATTAAATAATATTGTAACTTAGTTTAAATAAATAATATTATATTTGAAATACCATATTGTCTTCTGATTTACATATATATTTGGTAAATGCTAATTATTGTGTTCATCAGTCACAATAGAAAGTCCTAAATGATTGTATAAATTCATGTGAGAATATAATAAAACACTTTTTACAAAAATAACACTGCTTCTTATTAATTATTGATTGTGGATCATTTCTTTTACGTTCCTCAATTCCCTTCTTCCTTTTATCATTGATTTTATAATTCTATTCAGGGACTGCAAAATGTGTACTCCTATTAATAAAGGTACCATGTATTATTGTACCAAAATTACTTGACGCTTACATCGCTTGGGTTAGTTGGAAGAGAATGCCTTAATGCAATAAGTCTGCTATTGCGCACATATTTGTACATAAAAAAATGTGTAGACAAAGAAAATTGCCACTTCATCGCTGTGTTTGGTTAATTTTTAAGAATCATTCAATTTATTTAATTTTATTTCTATCTTCTATAATTGAGGGGTTATATTCCAAAACTGACTATTTCCAAATTTGCTATTTTTCAGTAATGGAGATTTTTTCATATCTTTAACTATAAGCATACCAGTCAGAAAATATTTATATATTCTTTATGGTAGTACAAATGCTCATCATTTTTGAAAAAAAGATCATCATCCATGCAATATACCGAAAGTTATTTACGAAAATGTAAAATATTGTTTATTATTTTTTTCCAAAATTGACTAATTCCAGGAAATAGTCACTTTTGGCTTATTTTGTGTATATTGATAAAAATATAGGAACATAAAAAGACACATTAAGTATGAAATATGATAAATTTATTTAATCATCATCTTCATCAAATATTAATCTTGGTCTGACTCAGGATCTTCAGTGAGAATGTTAAAGCCCAAGATCTCATTATAAAACTGCTGAGCATCCGGAGGGACAGTGAAATACTTCATTAGTCTCGCCACATCTTCTCTTTTTTCTTTTTTACATGGT